>JACEFZ010023360.1:0-129672 GCA_014155875.1 Cepaea nemoralis
AGGAAATTTTTTTTTGGAAACCCCCCTCGAAAAACCCGAAACAAACAAAAATTAGGAAGAGCTTGAAGGCACTGGAGATGTGTTTTCTGAAACGCATATAACAACGAATGCCTGTAAACTGATAATGAAAGTAGGACTAGTATATATACATTTAAGAAGGAGGGGGAAAAACGTGATCTTTGGTCATACAATGTACTGAGAAGAAAGGCTTTGTAGACATCGTGACGACTGGAAAGAACAGCAGTAGTTAGGAGATCAATCAATCAATCAATCAATCATGTGCCGTATCCTCAATGAAGGTTGGCTGCAATGGATCTCCAACACTGTCTCTCGCCCTGACTGTACATTCTGTCAGGATGATGTTCTTCCATCTCTTGATGTTATCTTCCCACTTGTATCGTTGTCTACCTCTTGCTTTCTTGCCCTCAACCTTGCCATCCAGTAATGTTTTTTATAATAGTATCATGTCTTTTAACATGGCCGAAATATTTCACTTGACTCCTCTTTATTTCATTCATCAACTCTCTCTTCATTCGCAGTTTTTCTAGAACGTCTATATTTGACTGTTTTTGTTTCCATAAACTACAACATATTCGTCTGTATATCCACATCTCCAGGGCCTTTATGCGACTTTCTAGTTGCTTGTTCAATGTCCAGGTTTCCGCGCCATACAGTAGTGTTGAATATACGTAGCATTTGACAATTCTCATTTTTAATGCGCTGTTAATCTCTCTAGACATTAATACTGATTTCATGCTGTTGAAAGCATTTTTTGCCATTCCTTTCCTCTTTTTGATTTATATTTCACTCCTGCCATGATCTGTTATTATATGTCCAAGATAGGAGAAACTTGTTACTTCTTCTAGTATCTTCCCGTTTACTGTGATTTTCATTGATGACCTTTTCTTTCCACTGCTAATTATCGTAGTTTTTATTTTGGCTTATTAAGCTTATAGTTATGTAATCCTCACAATCAACAGCTCTTGGCTTCTTCGGTAGTGTGATGAAAATGGATAATTCTGTGATAGTATCAATGCCAAAGCTGGATACGGATTTTATCATCTCTGTTGTTATCTTGTCAGGACCTGCAGCCTTTCCTTCTTTCATCTTTTTAATAGCCTTCTCTACTTCAGCTTTTAATATGGTTGGTCCATCTTGAGTATTATACAATGTTGGTTTATTGACACTGTTGTCCCAGAATAAATCTTTTGTGTACTCTGTCCATCTTTTTATTATGTCGATGTTATCAATTATAATTTCTCCATTTTTTCCTCTGATACAACCATTTCCTGTTATATTATTTTTCTTCTTTGTAAATCTTTTTTTTTTAAATGTTCATGTAATTCTTTCGAATTGTGTTTTATTTCCAAATCTTCTATTTCTTTGCATTTTACCTGTAGCCACTCTTCTTTGGCAACTCTGCACAAGTGACGTATTTCTCTATCTATTAATATACACTCTGGAGTGTTCTTTGCTTTCTTTCTTTGAGTCATTTTGTTCAAGATTTCATCGGTTATCCATAATTGTTTTTTTTTTCTTATTTATCTTCACTGGCAAGGTGGTATTTGCAATCTGTATACTGGTTTTTACACATTTCCAGTTGGTATTAATTTTTAATGTTATTCAGGTATATGCCCCAACAGGAGAATCCAGTGAAGATAGTGTAGAGGAATTTTATAATGACATAGAGTCTGCCTTAAAGAAATGTAAAAATTCAGAAATAAACATCATAATAGGGGACTTCAATGCAAAAGTAGGAAATCAAGGGGATAGATACACAGTAGGAAACTATGGTTTAGGAGAGAGAAATGAAAGAGGATACAGACTAGTAGAGTGGACAAAAGAACAGGAAATGATTGTAGGAAATACCTGGTTCAAGCAACACCCTAGAAGATTATGGACCTGGAGGAGTCCTGATAGCAGGATTAGAAACCAGATTGACTACATTCTCATTAGCAGAAGATTTAGAAACGCGCTTACAGTAGCAAAAACAGTTCCCAGTGCTGATTGTTATAGTGACCACAGATTACTCACAGGAACATTGAGGATAAAGTTAAAGAAAGTCAAGTATATAACAGGAAACACTAAATATGACTTGTGTACATTGAGTAATGACAAGGAAATACAAAACAAATTCAACATAGAAGTACAGAACAGATTTGAAATATTGTCTGATCTAGAGATCCTATTCCAGGATGTGGATGATCAATGGGAAATGTTAAAGAATTCAATCAATGTGGCTGCAGAAACAACTATTCCAAAATTAAAGAAGGTGGGTCGTAAGAAATGGATGACTGAGGAAATTTTACACTTAATGGAAACAAGAAGACTCAACAAAAATAATCCTGCCAAATATGAAGAAATTCACAGACAAGTTAGAGTATTATGTAGGAAGGCAAAAGAATCATGGCTTGAGGAAAAGTGCTTAGAAATTGAAAAACAACACAACAGTCAAAATACCAAATTAGTGCACAAAAGAATTCAGGAACTTACTAATAAAAGAACAAGTACATCATCAGGCTGTCTAAAAACTAAAGATGGCAAAATCATAATAGAAAAAGATCAGATTCTACATGTATGAACAGATTATGTGAAAGACCTGTATAATGATAACAGAGAGGAACAGTATGCTATTAGATTTAATAATGAAGGACCAGAAATTTTAAAGATGGAGGTTCAAAATGTTCTTAAGCATATGAAAGCTGGCAAGGCCCCCGGTGCAGATAACATCACAACAGAAATGATTAAAGCTTTAGAAGAATTTGGACTAGAGCAATTCACTAGACTGCTGAACACATTATATGATACTGGAGATATACCTTCTGAATTATGTAATTCTGTATTTATTGCAATCCCAAAGAAATCAGGAACCTTAGAATGTGATCAACATAGAACAATTAGTATAATGAGTCACATCACAAAGATTTTGTTACGAATTATCATGCAAAGAGTATGGAAGAAAATACAACCTGAAATAGGGGAAGAACAATGTGGGTTTGTAGAAGGAAAGGGTACAGTAAATGCTGTGTATGTGCTGCGAACAGTTATTGAACGTGCTTTAGAAGTAAACAAGGATATGCATCTTTGCTTTATTGACTACACAAAGGCTTTTAATAGAGTTAGACATGTCAACATTGTGGATATGCTTGCAGATCTACAAATTGATGGGAAAGACATTAGACTTATAAAAAACATATATTGGAAACAACAAGCTGCCATAATGATTGATAATGAAGTAGGACAATATCAACCTATTAAGAGAGGTGTTAGGCAGGGATGTGTAATGTCTCCAGATCTTTTTTCCCTATACAGTGAAAATATTTTCAGAAATGTAGAAGACCTAAATGGAATCAGCATTGGAGGACGAAACATAAATAACATTAGATATGCAGATGATACAGTATTGATTGCAGACAATGCACAGGATCTGCAACAATTAGTAGACGCTGTGGTTGTACACAGTGAGCAGCTGGGGTTGGAATTAAATTGTAGGAAGACACAGGTTATGGTCGTCACTAGGAAGAACGAAGCACCACAATGTAATATACAAGTAAATGGGAATATTCTTCAACAAGTGAATCGGTTCAATTATCTCGGAACAGTCATAACATCTGATGGCAGATGCCTTGAAGAGATTAGAACAAGAATCGCCATTGCGAAAGTAGCCTTTAGCAAGATGAAAAACATTCTGACCAATAAAATGATGTCAATTGAAACGAGAAAAAGAGTGTTGATGGGATACATAGAGCCTGTTCTTTTGTATGGATGTGAAACTTGGACAATGTGCAGTCAAGCTGAAAAACATCTGATGGCTGCAGAAATGTGGTTTCTGAGGAAAATGCAAAGAATACCATGGACAGATAGAAAAACCAATGACCAAGTACTACAAGAGACAAATGAAAATCGTAGATTGATTGGAGAAATTAGACGTAAACAGTCAAACTTTTTTGGACATGTTATGAGAAGAAATGGACTGGAGAACTTAGTGACAGCTGGCAAGATCGAAGGGAACAGACCAAGAGGAAGACCGAGAGGAAAATACCTGGATGGCTTGGCCACATGGCATGGACGAGACAGGAACACTGAGCTGATCCACGACTCTGGTGATCGAGTGAAATGGTGAATCATGACCGCCCACGCTTTCCGGCATGGCACATGATTGATTGATTGATTAATTATTATCCTCTGTATTGTTCCATAATTTCAACGATTAGCCCATCATATCTATTTTATACTTTAACCAGGTATAGCTATAGTTGACTTATGTCTGGTTGTTTCAATGCCGATATATCTATTTGAGGTGACTTCGATGTCCTTATTCCTGGATTTTAAAGTTTTTTATTTGAAATTTTAAGACTACAGGATTGTGATCAGTGTTAATATCAGCACCAGGATATGTTTTAGCACTTTAAACATTGTTTTTAAATCTATTCATAATTATAATGCAGTCAGTTTGGTTTCCTGTTCTATCTATGGGGCTTTTCCACGTATACAGTCTCCTAGGCTTATGTTGGAAAAATATGTTACAAACAATAAGAATGTTTTCTTCACAGAACAGTATCAGTAGGTCTCCTCTGTCATTTCTGTTTCCCATTCTATATATATTTATTTTTCCCAGCTTTTGCGTTCATGTCTCCCGTGGCAATTAGGACTTCGGATAATTTTACAACTTTCAGTGTTTGTTGTAGGTCTTCATAATATTCTTCTAGCTGTTCATCACTATAATCAGTTGTTGGAGCATACGTCTGAAGAATTTCTATGTCGAATGGTCTTGCCTTAATTTTGAGTAGTATCATTTATCTTTATGAGTCCAGAATCCACTAATATTTTTCTCTAAATTTCGTTTTACTAACATTCCTACTCCTCTCTCGTGATGATCTACTATTGAGTTAATGAATATGTAATCTTCTCTCCTTATATAACTTGTATCGAAATTCATGTTTTTTGCTTCGGTAATAAGATTATTAAATTTCCCTGCTTGATACAGGGTGCGTACTTTCCACGTACCAATTCTTAGACTTCTACTTTTCAGGTAGGTATTGTCAGAATGCACCCTTTCAAAAGAATTTGGGATGCAGTCGTTGTGACAAGATCGCCTTGGGTAGTGAGAGTTAACCACCCCCGCGGTGTCTCTAGCACTCCCGTGTATTCTAACCCCAGGGGTTGGACAGGTAAATACACTATTTTCTCTGTGGTTGACCTCGTATTAGTTAATTATGTCTACAAACCCCTCCAGATTCTAGACCCCCACTAACTACCTACTCCCGTGGAACAATGAACACTGAGGCATCGTCCGAGACCACACTCAATAATTATACAAAGAGTAAGTCAACATACACAAAGTTTATTCTACCCTTGAGAATATAGAACTGAAATGAACATCCTGATAGAATAATCTATTTACACAAATAGAGGATAGAGTAGAGACAGAATCAGAGATATGGTTACTTCATCATAAGGCTGAGAAGTAGATTGGATGCAGATGTCCCGTCCAGTCGGTCCGCCACTCACCCGGCTTCCTTCCAGTGAGATGACTAGAACCTTGGAGACCACTCCGTCCCCAGAGCTTGGATCGACAACAAGAGAGTTACCCCTGGACCTCACTCAACTGGACGAACTGCAACTTCATCACTTCCTAATGAGTCACTGCTAAGTTAATAAACAGTTCTCTGTAAACAGCCTGGCTGGGAGACAATCCTCCTGGACTTGACCCCAGTTACTCTTGACTTCAATGAATGTCTGTAGCCAATGACCAATCTAATGGTCCCTCATTAGTATCAAGTACCCCTGGTTGGGTAATAGCCAATGACCAATCTAATGGTCCCTAAGTCTCAGTACATTACCCCTGGTTGGGTAATAAGCCACTGACCAATCTAATGGTCCCTAAATCATAGTACATTACCCCTGGTTGGGTAATCAGCCAATGACCAATCTAATGGTCCCTAAATCATAGTACATTACCCCTGGTTGGGTAATCAGATAGTTCTGCTGATACGACCTAGAGTCCTAAGAGAAAACACAGTTCAAAGTCTTCATACTCTATAAGTACACCATTAGAATCACACATCTATTTCATATGGAGACAACACTGTTCAGTCTGGACAATAATTAGTTGTCCCTTACACCTTATAACACTTGACATTAGTCTCTATACGTAAGCTGGTGTAGGTCTCATCATGACCTGCCACTAAAGCTGCCGTAGGAACAGTACAAGTTTATAGATCCATCTTTCCGACGTTTAGGCGGAACCACAATAGACTGGTACAGTCTGGTGTCTCGTATCATTGAGCATGATTGCTCAGGTGGCTGAACTTCTCCTTGCTGAAATAGAGTATCTTCTAAGTCAGAAAAACAACACAAACCATCACATCCCACATGTGCACTTTCAGGGCACCGAAATCACTTGATGATAACCTTCACTCATGATGATGCACCCTGTCACATGGTGTGGTTTAGTCAGGCGAGGTAAGTAAAGGATTCTACCCTTCGCTGTGGTACACGAAGTGGTTTCAGGCAGACAACAAGTGTAGTCGACTGGTTCCTCAACAGGCAACTCCTGAAAGGAAGAGCGATCGGTGAGAGTATTCTGGCCCAAACATTGGTCCACATGCATCCTACCACTGACTACTCAACCCTCAGTCATGCTACTTAGTTATGCAAATAACTAAAGCATTATCTCTATATTGAGAGTAGTAAAGCATGGGTTTCTGTCAATGTCAGCTGGCCACAAAGAACAGCCCGTCAAATAGAGTAAGTAATCAGAATGACGAGTCTGATCGTATGTCTCACCTATCCCTAATCATCTACCAGTTGTCGCTAACGTCACTAGTTATAGTAATCAGTTATCCTAGTTCTAAATTTAACAGAACTAAACATTAAGGTGAAGAGTCCCTGGACTCGTTCCTTACATTGGACATGTTCAATAAATAAACATAATACTGATCACTGTACCATCCCTCGGGATATAGGGATAATACATGATCACATCAAGTATTTACACACACCGTTCTGCTGGTGGGACATCCTGCCCACCCTATAGCAAAACTCTTCTTATCAGACTCTTCCCTAGAGTCAAGAAGCCTTCTTGGTAAAACATGTTCCCCACATGTTCCAAGGGTTATGTTCCAGCTCTGCCCTTCCAAGTGGATTAGCCTTGGCCTGGACCGAACTTCATAGCTGGCCTGGTCTGCCAGCACCATACTTTCATAACTTGCTTTCCAATCCCCATATCCCATATGTCCCCGTGTCTCATGCAACCTCCTTTTGTCCTTCCATACCACTAGCACCTCAGCACTCATTCGCACTTGTGCAAGCAGGAAAGAACAGGACAGTAAAGACAAGAATTTAGAACGCATGTTGACATCGCGACGGTCTGCATTGTGATCACGCGTCGAACCACTCGGCGTTCGGTATCGCTCCAAGAAGTATCACATAACATGACCTAATATATATATATACATCATGACACATCATATATATATCATCAATGAAGTCATCATGAAGACTTACCTTCTCACAGAATTCCAGTGTCCCACACAATGAATTCACTATTACATTATTACACAATAGTTACATCATTCACTGTGGTAAAGCACTAAGTTCTCTCTTTACTTAGTAGCTACGCACAATTCTGTCTGAATCTCCACCTACCAACTCACCTTGCTATCTAACAGTTCCTTCTAGCTTCAGCTACTGACTGGCATAAGTCTAGGTTCATATCATGCACTATTAACTATGTCCTATTATAACACAGCAACATAGTATATGCAACGATTGGCCACACATGGTAAATACCAGTTGAACACAAATCGCCAACATCACAGGCCTACATTTCAAGCCGGTAACTCAACTACACACGCTTGTCAACAAACGCAACACACGGTCTAGTTGTCAGCGACGTTATCGATCGGTTTCTCATTAGTGATGCAAAGACACCCGCATATTTAATGAGGTTAGAACGATTTGTTTTGTGAACAATTACAAAGTTAAATTAATTAACCAAGTAGATACCTGAATAAGTAGAACCAGCCTCCAGTCAGCTACCAGAACTGTTCAAGGGCACATCTGCCGCATGTGATAACAGTCAGCCGCAACTTGGTTGAGGTGAGACGCTATACAAATGGCTTAACAGAGCCCTGCGTCTTCTCTCCGTGAGAGTCAGGAAGTGAATGCCTATTCTAGCCGCATTTCCCCAACGTGCAAACTCATGCGCACGAGAAATGAGAGCTCCTTGAGAAAAGTCACCTTCTCGGACAACATTCATTCCACGCCTAGATTTCCAGATCTCTCTGCACGGGAATTCGCTGAAGCACCCGGCAACCCGGTACAGTCAAATCCCGGTGATTCGAGATGATTCTAGATGGAAAATTCCTATCGGCTTCCCTCAGTCTATTTATAACTGGGAAAGTCCCCGAAGACACGCCAAAATAGTGCGGGCTCCCGACGACAACAGACAGATGATCGCCGTTTCGTCACAGTCGTCATTATGCACTTCCTTATTCACTACAGAAGTTGTCTCTTCCCTGAGAATATTTACAATAGGCTCATCTCCAGGGGACCAAGAATTACCCGTATCGATGTTTTCTTGTTGTTGAATTACCATTGCTGTCTTTGGGATATTACATCGTGAGGTCCCAATCTCTTCCACGATGGCCAGCCATGTTCACTATCGTGTCCTGAACACGCCTCACGTCTGCCACACACTCTGCTATTTCGCGTTCGAAGCCGTTGATCTATTACTATTTAGATTCAACCGCCTTCTTCACCGTCCCAGTCTTTGAGTACTAGGGATGGACATTCCCTTAGTAGGATATTACCCCTACTTCACTCATGTAGTTTAGCCAGTCAGCCAAGACTGTTGCCCGTGGTGTGGCCATCGCCGGTACACAAGCGATATTCGGATTCGTGGAGCAAACATACCCATGTCCGTAAAAATGACAGATAATAAACATCATATTCACACCAACCCTATGCTACCAATCTCAAACCTGGACTTTATCCAAATTACACCTTCACAAAATCAACACCTGCGAAATGAGATGCCTCAGGAGAGCTGCTAACTTAACAATCCGAGACCGAGTAGGAAATGCTATTATCAGACAGACTGTGGGATCAACACCTTATGCCACATTTATTGAAAGACAGAAGATCAAGTGGTTTGGCCATGTCGTTAGAATGCAACATCAGCAACTATCATCACTGGCCTTACATCAAAGATCATCTGTGACGAGACCACGAGGACGTCCAAGGAGAAAATGGATTGACGACATCAGAGACATTGTACAACCACACGGAATGACACTATCCAGTGCCGCCCACTGGGCGCTGGAACGCAAATTATTCCTCCCCACGACGCTTGACGTGGAATGCGCTAGGTAAAGAGATGGGAACCAAATAGGATCCTGGTATATCCCTTGAGATATAGTTAGGAGAGGCATGGGCAACCAATCTATCAATGAGGCGCCGTCCCCACAACGAAGGTTAGCTGCAATGGATCTCCAACTCACAAGGCCGTCCGGTAGATTTTCTTTCTCAGCATGATTATATGATGATGCAAGTCTTCGAAATGCCGCCTCTTAAATGTTTTCCTTTAAAAATACCGCCCCCTTATGGTTTCGCCTGAAGCGGCCGCCTCTACATATCATACTGCTGGATGTACTGGGATGGTGGAATATTGGAACATCACGAACAGAAAGGAACAAGAGAACCAATGACTGAGATGTGTCGAGTTGCTTGAACGCTTTCTCCATTATGACATCCATTAGGCAGGACACATCATTTCCCTGTATTTGTTTCGTTTACTTGTGCATTGTAATTTTCCCTCAGAAGTCACATGCGAAAATAAAGTCATGTGACCAACAACATGGCTTCCAGTTAAGGTTACAGAAAGAAAACAAAACACGATTTCGTTTCATCTTATCTGTTATCTAGTGTTACTGAGGACTGGTGGTTTGTGACTACCGTTATATAACGTGTTTGCTGTGTTATGATCTTAGCAACATGAGTGTATTCAAGAAATTAAAAGGCACATTTCAACATGCTCAGCAAGATCTTGTTGATGGGTATGTATGTATAATATAATTATAATATTGTATTGTATTTTAAATTAAAAATGATGTACTCAGTACTGTAGTAGTTAAAGTTAGTTAGCAAAAAAAAAAAAGTGTTTTTAAGAATTGCTCTTTCTTTCCATCTTTCAAATTACTCTAAACAATAACCCCCCCCCCCCCCCCCCCCAAAAAAAAATAAATAAATAAATAAATAGTACTATATTAGTATAATAATTAAATGGTATGCTGGATAAAACTAGCATCAAACTGAAATACAGCTAAGGTACCTCATTCATGTCTGAACGAACGTTATTTAATATTTATTAAAATTATTTAATTTATATGAACTCATCTCATATGAAGTCTGTTGGTACACAAAGGCGTTCATGGCTCTCCACAGATCTTCGATGCCCACGACTCAATCCATCCATCCAGCATAATTTCTCTTGGTATATCTCTGTCTCTCTTCCCCTCAATCTTTCCATTTGTCACGATGTTATCCAATGCTTCTCTTCTCATCACATGACCAAAGAAAGCTGTTTGTCTCCTTGTTATTGTTGTATATAATGTTCTAGTTTCAATAGCCTCTTTCAGGCAATCGTCTTTAGTTACTCTGGCATTCCAAGGAATTTGCAACATTCGTCTCAGGAACCACATCTCTGTTGCCTCTAAGTTCTTCTTAATTTGTCCATTTTTATTCCAAGATTCACTGTAATACAGCAAAACAGGTTCTATATAGAATTTCAGCACTCTCTTTCTTACATTCAATGATAGTGACTTATTGCATAAGATATTTTTCATTTTCTCGAATGCAGATTTTGCCTGTCCTATTATGCTCTTAATCTCTGTTGTACATCTTCCATCTGATGTTATAAATGCCCCTAGGTATTTAAATCTATCCACTTGGTTAAGAATTTTCCCTTCTATTTCAATTTCACATTTTGGTGTCACCTTTTTCTTTGCTATCAGCATTGTTACTGTTTTCTCAATATTCAAGGAGAGTCCTTTCCTTGCACTCTCTGTTACTACAGTGCCCAACAATTATTGTAGATGTTTTATATTATTCGCCACCAATACTGTGTCGTCTGCATAGTGTACATTGATTAATTTTATAACCACTGATTAGTATTCCTGGCTTCTCTTAGTTCTCTCATTATTACTTCGCTATAGAGGGAGAAGAGATCCGGTGACAAGATACACCCATATAGCTTTATTTGTTTTAATTGCCCTCTTTATTTCCCATTTTAATTGCTGCTACTCATTATTCTGAGATCTTTCTCATCAATGTTGATATCTTCCAACATTTTAATCAGTTCATCATGTTTTACTTATCAAATGCCTTAGTATAATCTATGAAGCACAAATATATGTCTCTCTGTTTCTCTATTGACCATTCTATTAGTGTCCGTAATGTATATATTGCATTGTTTGTACCCTTTCCTTCCACAAATCCATACTGTTCTTCACCAATTATCCGGGTAGGGGTATCCCCAATCAAAGAAGATGTAAGATGTTTCATTTCCTCCGTTAGTCTGCGGGACACTCTTAGGCAAGGTTATGTACCCGTTTAGGGTTACGTGAAGCCATGGAGGCAGGTGGTGGATGGAGTGTGAGAGCAGCTGACAGATTGTTGTTGGTTATCGTCTGCATTCTGTGGCAGATTCTTTTTCTTCTTTCGTTCGCGTGAAATATGTCTATAACTGCAATGTTGTCTCTTGTATGAATTTAACTGTCTTTTTAGTTTTTAGTTCACTCAGCAGTCCATAGAGTTTATCTTCCACTGTCGTCTCTCTAGGCCAGAAGGTTTGCCTAGACATATTGTAATTTGGGCAGTCTTGGAGTATGTGCTCTGCTGTCTGCGACGCCAGTCCACATATGCACATGGTTGATTCACCAATCTTGAATTTTGTATACATGTGGTTGCGTAATCTATTGTGTCCTGTTCTGAGGTGCAGAATAATGACTTGTTCTGGTCTGTCCATAATGTGGTAGTCATCTTGAGCAGGTTTTGGTGGCTTTCTGACTGATTTGAGCATTCTTTTGTTTTGGTGGTATGTAACGGGGACATCAGGCTGTTCTTCTTTTGCTCCTTCCTTAGCCAATCGATCAGCTCTGTCGTTTCCAGGTATTCCACAGTGGGATGGTATCCACTGTATGGTGACCTTATGCTGACTGCTAAGTTCAGAAATTAGTGTCCTTAGTACTGGCAATTTCCCAGACAGGAGCGCCTCGAATACTGATTTTGCATCTGTCAATAGCACCACAGGTTGTGTACCATGGCTGGTATTTAGTAATTTCTCTGTTGCTATCTTGATTGCCTCAATTTCAGCATCATAGTTATGGCAGTACTTTCCTGTTGGTACTCTGGCCAGTGTCCCTAGTATTATTTGGGTATTCTATGTACACTCCCGCTCCTCCATTTCGAACAGCATTTTGTGCTGACCCATCTGTGTAGACTCGGATCCAGAGGTCCTGTGGGTATTCTTCATCAAGGAAGCTGAGAGTGGCTGTTCTGTTCTTCCTTGTCAAATACTCCTATCACTTTTGTCTGGATTTGTAGTGATAGACTTTGTTCGTCTATCCATGGAGTTCGCTCTGGAATAGTTTTCAAGGGGATACCAACTGTGGGCAGATCGGTGGTTTTTCTGCAGAGTTGTTTGGCCTGGTTTAAACTGCTTCTTTTCAACTGCCCCTTAGCTAAGTTTTCAAATCTGTTCTTCATAGGTTGGCCTGGCAAGCTGAGGAGCTTTTCTGCTTGTATTAGCATTTTCGTATCTCTGCGCTCTCTCATTGCTTGTGTCCTCCCCATCTTCTCCATCTCCACTATAGGGGTTGATCTCATCCCGCCTGTGGTGACTCTAAGTGCTTGATTTTCACCTTGTCCAACTCTTGTAGTGTGATTTTTTATGCTGAACACTACGCAGTTGACCCATATTCCAGGTGTGGTCGTATGCTCTATTGATAAACTGTGCTAAGTATTTTCCTACTGGCTCCCCATGTGGTTCCACTTTATTTTCTCAGGATGGCTATTTTCCTTCTGGCCTTTGCTACTGCTTTGTTGATGTGCTTTCTCCATGTCAGCCTGCCATCAAATGTTACTCCAAGGTATGTTAGTTCTTTGTCTTTTCTTAGGGGTGTTCCATTTATCTGGATGATCCCTGCCTTTTGTTTTGGAGAGAGGGTATATAGAGTGGTGCTGCACTTGTCAGTGTTTATGCTGACACACCATTTATTTGCCCATACAACAAATGTATCTACAGCTCTTTGTAGTGATCTGGTGGCCACTGATGCATGTTCATTTGTGCTCCATAGAACCAGGTCATCAGTGTACATTGTCAGCTTTAATTCCATGCGATAGATTAGCAACAAGATCGTTGATGAAGATTAGAAAAAGTGTGGGGGACAAGACTCCGCCCTGGGGAACACAGTGACGCAATAGTACTTTCTTGCTCTTGAGTCCGCCTATCTATACTCGGACTCTTCTGTTGTGCAACTATGCTTTCACCCATTTGTACATTCTTCCATTGACTTACAATTTCTCAGTTTGTTCATCAGACCTTCTTTCTAGACTTTGTCAAAGGCGTTCTTCAAATCTATCCATGCCGCAAGCACCAGCTTCTTCTCTTGGAATGCATCCTCAATTTCTTGAGAGAGGTAGGTTGTCTGATCTTCCATAGAGTAGCACTACCTAAAGCCAGCCTGCTGTGGCACAAGGGTGTTTTTACTTTCAATGTACCACTGCAGTTTGTGATTGATGATGCGCTCCAGTGTTTTGCAGAGACAGCTGGTGAGGCTAATTGGTCTGTAGCTAGAGGCAATGGAACTATCTTACCCTGATTTTAGGAGGGGTGTCATGATTGCTTCTCTCCAGGCTTGCTGGAACACTGCCTAGGGTCCAGCTGTTATTGAAGATCTGCAACAGCTTTCTTTGGCCTCTGTTCCTAGGTTCCTGATCATTTTATTGGAGATACTATCAGCTCCTCGTGACTTTCTCATTTTCAGTTTTGATATGGTTAGCTCCAGTTCGCTGACTGTGATAGGTGCCTCCAGAACCTGCCATTTCTTTCAAATCTCTTGTTGTTTCTCTGCACTAATGTTGATATTGTTTTCTTGTGCGAATGAGTCCGCAAAATGGTCAGTTGCTTGCTGTCCTGTTAAGATGTTTCCATCTTTATGTAGTGCAATTTTTTAGTTTATCCCTGTGCCCTCATCGTTAAGCTGTTTTATTAGCTTCCACAACTTCCTTGTGTCTCTTTCAAAGTTCAGAGACTCTGTTTTCTCCTGCCAGCTTTTCCATCTAGCCTGCAGCTTGGCCCTTTGAAATTTGGCTTTTGCGTGCTGGTATTTATTATGGGGCTCTTGGCTAGGTTTGGCCTTTGCTTGCTTTCTACACACTTCTACATCATTATGCAACTGTTCCTGTTCACTACTCCAGTAGGGTTTATAATGTTTACAGGCTCCTCTTGGTACAGTTTTTCGTGCTGCCTGGAGTATGCATTTCCCAAACTTTTCAGCTACTTTATTTATGTCTTTCTCAGTGTTCAGGTTTCTAACCAGTATGCTGGTGCGAATGCTTGTACATTGCCCAGTCTGCTTTCTTGTATTCCACCTTGAGAGGGTGCTGCTTTCACTTACAAGCTCATTTTCTAGAGTTAGAAAGACTGGCCGATAGTCACTGCCATCAAGTTGTTTCCCAACAATTTGTGTAGTGTTCTACTCCAGACCTGGCGAATGAAAAGCCAGGTCAGGTGTAGTTGTAGTGTGCCATGATCTTGTGTAGAAAGTATATGGGTTGGATGGCTTGTTAATCAAGATGAATCTGTTCTCATCCTGCCAGTCTTCCAGTCTCTCTCCTCTCTGGTCCATGTGATCATAGCCCCAGCTCTGCGAGTGGCTGTTGAAATCGCCACACACAATAATTTTTTCTGTTAATGGTAGTGTGTCCAGTGCCTGTGACCGGTCACTTGGACAGTAGTAATTGATCAGATGTGGGTCTGTATTGCCTTCTTAAGTTTAAGAGTCTGATACTCAGCCCCTTCCATGTAAAATTCAATTTGGGAAGCAGTGATGTTATTTTTTACAAGGGTCAGTATCCTACCCTTTCGACTGTCTTTTCGGTCAGATTGGTAACACTGGTAGCCTCTGATTTTGAAGGCTATATTTTCTTTGAGGTGAGTTTCTTGCAAGCAACATACGCTTACTTTTTCTTGGTCCAAGATGTTTTCTAGTTCTATTTTTTGTTGCTGACTCCCTCCGCATTCCAGTGCATTATTTTTAATCTTTGTTTGATATGGCCAGCTGCTTTATTCTCAGTCCCCCGACTCCACAGGAACGAATGAATGAACGAACGAATAAAAGTCTTTATTTTCAAAGGGTTAATAATTGGGCACGCAGGCCCGTCTGACATTCTGCCCTTCATGGACTTGCACGATAAGCATCCACACTATGCTGTGCAAATCTTAGCTCGGATGGACTAGTCATGACATCTGAGAAGGACCTCCAGTAGTTGTGGCTGGACCCTTTTGAGACATAGGGCCCGGCACTGCACCTGCCTGGGGGTCCAAAGCAGGGCGAGCACCATAACATTTAGCAGTAGTCGACATATTTCATTTCGTGTAATTGCGTGGCATCCTGATTTCTGTTGTGCGCCTCCTGGCTGGTTGCCTCTGTCTTCAGCACCTCTCCTTTGCTAGAGCAGACTGTGGTCTTACTCGAGTTTAGGTGTGTAGGCATGCACACACGTGTGTGCGCATGCATGTACCTGCATACACATCTAGAGCTTTCTGGTTATTTCTCGGCACCAGCGACTCGCCGCCGCCCCTTCTCCTGTTAGTTAAAACAGGTCCGCCGCAAGAAGGCCAGGAGTTGGACTTTTGCTGCATAGGTGAGTAATGAGCCAAGTCATTGGGGTATTTATGCAAAGTTGGGTGCTCACCCCAACCCCGCCCCTGGCTACATAACAGCAACATTTGGAACCTGATAGGTAGATAATCTCATCAGTAGAGGCAAGGGCTATGGACACTGACTAGTACAGTCACTGCCCAGAAGGAAAGTAATAGCAAACTACCTTCTGCAAAACTTGCCAAGAAACTAGCAACCATGGCTTTCCATCACATGTGGTACAACTCATAAAAATGCTCTATCTAGACCAACCAGCAGAATATATATATATACTAGCTGACCCGGCCCGGCTTCGCCCAGTCCCTGGTGGGGAGCATCTCATTTAATTCATATAAGTAGTCATATAAGTTCTCGTTCCCGTTACCGACTATCTGTCTGTCTGTCTGTCTGTCTGTCTGTCTGTCTGTCTGTCTGTCTGTCTGTGTCTGTCTGTTTGTCTATCTATCTCTGTCTGTCTGTCTGTCTGTCTGTCTAATAGACCCATCCCTCTGTCTCTCCCTCCGTCTATCCCTCCCTCCCTCCCTGTCTGTCTATCTATCTATCTATCTATCTATCTATCTATCTATCTATCTATCTATCTATCTATCTATCTATCTATCTATCTGTCTGTCTGTCTGTCTGTCTGTCTGTCTGTCTGCCTGACCCGGCCCGGCTTCGCCCAGTCCCTGGTGGGGAGCATCTCATTTAATTCATATAAGTAGTCATATAAGTTCTCGTTCCCGTTACCGACTATCTGTCTGTCTGTCTGTCTGTCTGTCTGTCTGTCTGTCTGTCTGTCTGTCTGTCTGTCTGTCTGTCAGTCTGTTTGTCTATCTATCTATCTCTGTCTGTCTGTCTGTCTGTCTGTCTAATAGACCCATCCCTCAGTCTCTCCCTCCGTCTATCCCTCCCTCCCTCCCTGTCTGTTTATCTATCTGTCTGTCTGTCTGTCTGTCTGTCTGTCTGTCTGTCTGTCTGTCTGTCTGTCTGCCTGCCTGTCTGTCTGTCTGTCTGCCTGACCCGGCCCGGGTTCGCCCAGTCACTGGTGTGGAGCATCTCATTTAATTCTGAGTAGGTAAGAATCCGCTCTGCCTTCAAAATGTTGACGTGAAGATTTTCTTCCTGCAGCTGCATCTGTATTTGTTCATCAGTAAGCTCCATTTTTAGCCGCTTGACCACCCATCTGACTGTGTTTGAATCAGTGTTTCTGATTCTGGTGTCTTGGTCCTCCTTCCTCTCACAAGTTTTTGTGTTCGTCTGTGGGTAGTCGTCGCTCTTCTTATTGGTAGTTTCATTGACTGTAGGTTCAGATACTTTATTACAGCTTGCATGCAGACTCTCCAAAGGCAGGTTCGTCTTCTTGATAGTCTGGTCGGTTTTCTCACTATGCATCTTGGAAGCTGCTTGTTTCTTTGTGCTATTACGACGTGCCAGAAAACGATACAACAATATGACTATAAGTTATACAACAATGTTATTAAAAGTTATGCCCCTTGAAATAACTTTTTCTAGAGTTAAGTCCCTTAGCTATATATAAATTTTAATGAAAAATGAAAAATGAAATAATACTGAGTAAGCAGGCGATTTCACACTAAAAAAATATCACAGTTGGCAGCTCTGGAATGAAAGGAAGACGTGTAGAAAATTTCATCTCAATCGGATGGGCCGTTAGCGAAAAAATAAAGGACATACATATTTACATACATACACTTTGTTTTATATATATATATATATATATATATATATATATATATATATATATATATATATATATATATATATATATATATATATATATATATATATATATATATATATATATACTAGCTGACCCGGCCCGACTTCCCCCAGCCCCTGGCGGGGATCTATCTATCTATCTATCTATCTATCTATCTATCTATCTATCTATCTATCTATCTATCTATCTATCTATCTATCTATCTATCTACCTATCTATCTATCTATCTATCTACCTACCTACCTACCTATCTATCTTATCTATCTATATGTGTGTATTTGCGTGTGTATGTTGTGTGTGTGGTGTGTGTGTATGTACGTGTGTGTGAGAGAAGAGAGAGAGAGAGTTGAGCGCATGCATGTCATCTAACATGCTGCTCCATATTTTTTGTGTATTCTCATTTTCATATTATCACTTTGAATGCCACTTGATTTTAACATGCACAAAATTAACACATGTAAATTACTGTAGAGTGAGTGGGAGAGTTAGTGAGTGTGAGTGAGAGAGAGAGAGAGAGAGAGAGAGAGAGAGAGAGAGAGAGAGAGAGAGAGAGAGAGAGAGAGAGAGAGAGAGAGTGAGAGAGAGAGAGAGTGTGTAGGTAAAAAAAAAAAAAGAGAGAGAGAGAGAGAGAGAGAGATGAGCGCTCGCATGTCATGTAACATACTATTCCATATTTTTTATGCATTCTCATCTTTCATATTATTAGGTATCATTTTGTATGCCACTCGATTGTCCTGTAACATGCCATTCCATATTTTTTTTTCTGTATTCTCATCTTTCATATTATAATTTTGTATGCCACTTGATTTTGTCATGTATAATATAACATTACTGTGATGTGAGTGAGAGGGTTAGAGAGAGAGAGAGAGAGAGAGAGAGAGAGAGAGAGAGAGAGAGAGAGAGAGAGAGAGAGTTGAATTGCATCACTAATTTTTACGCTACACAATGTATATGTACAATTTTTTCTCCACTTCTTACAATTTTTGCGAGAATGCTCACAACAATCATCAGTGTCTCAACTGTGTGTAAAGTGTGGGAGTTTGTTTTGATTAGTTTCAGTGATCATGTATGTGTGTAGATGTGAGGATGTTTGTATGGGTGTATATGTGAGGGATGTGTGTGGGGAATGTATGTGTGGAGTGATTGTATGTGAGGGGATGTGTATGAGTTGATGGGAGATGTGTGGATGGGTGAAGGGATGTGTAGTCGATGGGGGATGTATGTGTATGTGAGGGATGTGTGTGTGTTGGGGGGGGGGATACTTGAGAGGATTATTGGAAGTGTGTGGGTGTTGGTGGGTTGGGGGTGTGGGTAGGGAATGTGTATTTGGGTGGGTGAATGGGTGTGTAGGAGATTGTGTGGGTTGGGGGATGAGTGTGGGGGGTGTCTGTGAATGGGATATGTCTGTGTGGGTGGGAGTGTGTGAGTGTGGATGGGGTAAGTGTGAGTGGGTGGAAGATGTATGTGTGGGTGGTGAGGACGTTTGTAGGTGGGGGATGTGTGGGTGGGTGGGAGATGTGTGAGTGGGTGAGAGATGTGTGGGCAGGGATGTGTATGAGGAATGCATGTGGGGGATGTGTGTGTGGGGGAATGTGTTTATGGGTGGAGTTTTATGTGGGAGGGGAGATGTGTGAGAGGTGGGGGAGGTGCTGGATGTGCAGGTGGATGATGGATGTATGTGAGGATGGGGGATGTTTTGTTTGACTGGATGGTTGGGGTGTGGGAGGGTAGATGAGAGATGCATGTGTTGATGGGCGGGTGGGTGATGTGTGGGTGTGAGTGGTTGATGGATGAGTACGTGAGTGGGTGGATGTGTGTGAGAGATGAGCGTATGGTTGGGGGATGAGTGTGTTTGTGGGAAATTGTGTGTGAGCGGTGAATGTGTGTGGGTGGGGTATATGTGGGTGGTGGGATGTGTGTGGGTGGGAGGTGTCTGTTTTTCGGGTGTTTATGGGTGGGGGATATGTGTGGGCAGGTGGGGAGATGTGTTTGTGGGTGGTGATGTGTGTATAGGTAGGGGATGTGTAGTTTAGAGGTGGTGGATATTGGGTGGGTGAGTGGGTGGCGGCATGTATGTTTGCCTAAGCCTGTGTGAGTGCGTGGAGGTATGTGTGGGTGGGTCAGGGTGTGGTGGGTGGGGGATGTGTGGGTGTCTGAGGGATGTGTGGGTGGCTGCGTGGTGTGAGGGTGGATGGGGGATGTGTCTCACAACATTGCAATATGCACTGTTTATGTTTACAACTTTCATTTGACAATGTTTTTTTTTTCCATGTGAATGTACCACGCATAATATGCATTGTTTATGCTTACAAAATCCATTTGACAATGTTTTTTTTCCCCTATGCAAATGTAACATGCACATTTGATGAATGAAAGATGAGTGATCAAAAGGGCCGAATGTAAAACGGGCCTGCGCGCCCAATTTGTTACCCTTTTAAAATAAAGTTTGTTCGTTCATTCGTTCTGTCTATCTATCTATCTATCTATCTATCTATCTATCTATCTATCTATCTATCTATCTATCTATCTATCTATCTATCTATCTCTCTGTCTATCTACCTACCTACCTACCTATCTATCTATCTATCAGCCTGCCTGGCTGCCTGCCTGTCTACCCATCCGTCCATCCGTCTCTCCCTCTGTCTATCCCTCCCTCTCTATCTGTCTGTCTGTCTGTCTGTCTGTCTGTCTGTCTGTCTGTCTGTCTGTCTGTCTGTCTGTCTGTCTGTCTGTCTGTCTGTCTGTCTGTCCGGAAACTGCAGACGTTTGAATTTGAATGGCATATCTGTTGGAATCATTGGGATGCGAGGCAACAGTACATCTTCTCCTTTAAATTTCACACTTAAAATTGTAGCTTTGATGATATTGTTCAGAGTTAGAAAATTTCCATTATATTTACGAAAACTTTGATGTTTTTTTTTTAGCCATCTAACGGCCTGTAAAAAAATTTTTGTATTCCGAATTCTTGAGGTTCTAAGTTTTTATCACTTTGTTTTGATTCACAGAGAGTATATATTCGGTCCTTTCCCGTTCCCGTTGAGGGAAAAATGGGTTCGTAATTTTAGTATTTTAACAGGCATGCTGCGTGTATGGTATTTGTGTAGGTCTGTATGTCTTTTTAAAATAAAAATAAAGCATATACACATTTTATGCAAGTGTGAATTTTGTACTGACCTTCTCCCGGCCAAGCAAACGGAAAAACAAATCCTTCGATATCCAAGATATGCTGGGTTGACTTCAGCGTAATTCAAAAGTTTCTCTCCCAAAAAATGTACAGATATAAAATTCTAACGTATTTAAAATAAATCCATTATTTTTAATGAAAGCTGTTTTTAAATCACCTACATGACTGTAGATAACTTCTTTAAACATAAAAAGATGAGTTAGAAAATTTTCACGTGTTTAAAATAGATGCATTATTTTTATGAAAACTTTGAAAGTGCCTTAAAGATTTTATCATTATCTGTTATAACGCATATGCCTGTAGATAACTGTAGATAAACATTTTATAAAACTTTGAGAAAAACGCAACAATTATTTAAATTACATATATAGCAATGCTTTTTTTTTTTTTAATTCAAATATCCTTTACAGGACATCGCTGTCAACAGCAGCATCTTTCAGCTGTCTGTTGATCTCTTGGCAAGATTACGCTCAGTAGTTTGCCATTGCTTTCTGAGCAGCCGGCTCGGTATCCCGCAAGTCACGAGCGGGGGTCGAACCGCCTCAGCTCTCGCTCCGCTACGAGACTCTGCGTGATAAACGGGATTACAGAGAGAAAGTGTTGTAGCCCCTCAGCCAGAGAGACCGGCATAGCAATGCTACTAAAAAGTTATTTCCCTTGATATAACTTTTCTTAAGTTAAGTCCCTTGCTATATATTAATTATAATGTAATTAAAAAATATAAATTTTATTATGTAAATAACTGTTTGTAAACTAACAAACTATGACAGTTGGCTGGGCGGGAATTAGAAGAACATGTGTAGAAAATGTCATCTCAATCGGATGAACCGTTCGCTAACGCAGAAAGGACATATGTACATACATACTTACATACATTGTCTTATATATATATATATATATATATATATATATATATATATATATATATAGTGAAATTCTGCAAAGAACATGCTACTGAATATATATATATATATAGATGCCAGGAATACTAGTTGGAGGTTATAATATAAATAATATACGCTATGCAGATGACACAGTATTGGTGGCGGATAATTCAACAGACCTACAACAATTATTAGACGTTGTAGTAACAGAGAGTGCAAGGAAAGGACTCAACTTGAATATCAAGAAAACAGTAACAATGGTAATATCAAAGAAAATGGTGACACCAAAATGTGACATAGAAATAGAAGGGAAAATCCTTAACCAAGTTGATAATTTTAGATACCTAGGGGCATTTATAACATCAGATGGAAGATGTACAACAGAGATTAAGAGCAGAATAGGGCAGGCAAAAGCCGCATTTCATAAAATGAAGAGTATCTTATGCAATAAGTCACTGTCACTGAATGTAAGAAAGAGAGTGCTGAAATGCTATGTAGAACCAGTTTTGCTGTATGGCAGTGAATCTTGGAATGTAAATGAACAAATTAAGAAGAAATTAGAAGCAACAGAGATGTGGTTCCTGGGACGAATGTTGCGAATTCCTTGGACTGCCAGAGTAACTAATGACGACTGCCTGAAACAGGCTAATGAAACTAGAACACTATATACAACAATAAGAAAGAGACAAACAGCTTTATTTGGTCATGTGATGAGAAGAGAGGCATTGGAGAACATCGTGACAACTGGAAAGATCAAGGGGAAGAGAGGCAGAGGTAGACCAAAAGAAATGATGCTGGACGGATTGAGACGGTGGCATGGACGAATATCAGCAGCAGAGTTGATCCAGAACACCAAAGACCGAGATCTGTGGAGAGCCATGAATGCCTACGCCAGCCAGCAAGGCATTTGATGATGATGACGATGATATATATATATATATATATATATATATATATATATATATATATATATATATATATATATATATATATATATATATATATATATCTTCTTATATATAAAAGGCGATCTCCATCTGTCTGTCTGTATGTCCATATGTCCTTTATGCGCTCGCGAACGGCCCATCCGATTGAGATGAAATTTTCTACACGTCTTCCTTTCATTCCAGCGCAGCCCACTGTCATATTTTTTTAGTGTGAAATCGGCTGCTTACCCAATATTATTTCATTTTTCATTATAATTTCATATATCTCAGGGGACTTAACTCTGTAAAAGTTATTTCAAGGGCATAACTTTTCTGTATAACTTATAGTCATATTGTGGCATCGTTTTCAAAGATTTATAAACTCTTTGTCCATAGTTATGTACCGGCATATGAGTTATAATAAATAATGATACAATCTGTAAGGCATTTTCAAAGTTTTCATAAAAATAATGCATAATGCATAACATTGTAACTCATCTTTTTTTTGCTTAAAGAATAAATAAATAATAGTTACCTTATCTCTATCAAGTTTGAAGATTTTATATTTCTTTACACTGTCGCCAACTCTAAGAAGACATGGAACAACTTCAGCCATTATTAAATCTACAGGCATATGCGTTATACTCCTCCTCCTCCTCCACCTCCTACCCTCTTCCTCTTCTCCTCCCCCTCCTCCCTCTCCCTCCTCCATCCTCCTCTTCTCTCTTTCTCCTCCTCCTCCCTGCTCCTCCCTCTTCCTCCTCCCAGCTCCTACTCCTCCTTTTTCTTCTTCTTCTGCTGCTGCTGCCGCTGCTCCATTTACCCAAGTTAATTGTTGGGGAAGATGTAAAGATCTTTCAAGTGCTCTTTCTAATGCTTTTTGTAAGTTGGTCTTCGTTTATCTAAGGTTGTTCTAACTGCAACCAATAAATGATTAGACAGACAGACAGACAGTCGGGAACGGGAACTTATATGACTACTCATATGAATTAAATGAGATGCTCCCCATCAGGGGCTGGGCGAAGCCGGGCCGGATCAGACAGATAGACAGACAGACAGACAGATAGATAGTCGGGAACGGGAATGTGAGCTTATATGACTACTTATATGAATTAAATGAGATGCTCCACACCAGGAGCTGGGCGATGCCAGGCCGGGTCAGACAGACAGACAGATAGTCAGTAACGGGAACGGGAACTTATATGACTACTTATATGAATTAAATGAGATGCTCCCCACCAAGGACTGGGCGAAGCCGGGCCGGGTCAGACAGACAGACAGACAGACAGACAGACAGATAGTCGGTAACGGGAACGGGAACTTATATGACTACTTATATGAATTAAATGAGATGCTCCCCACCAAGGACTGGGCGATGCCGGGCCGGGTCAGACAGACAGACAGACAGACAGTCGGTAACGGGAACGGGAACTTATATGACTACTTATATGAATTAAATGAGATGCTCCCCACCAAGGACTGGGCGAAGCCGGGCCGGGTCAGCTAGTATATATATATAAGTATGAGGAGGAAGGGATATATTTACCCCAATTCACTGTTCTGTGGTTCACACCTAGTGTATGTGAAAGCCTAACATTTGACACACCTTACAGTTTATAATAAGCATGTCTTTTTCTTTTCTTACAGCTCACATGCTGTAGCTACATCAGATATTAACTTTCAGTCTGCTGTTTTTTTTTCTTTCCATCTATTAATATTATCAGTAGTTAAAGGGAGGCATCTGGCAGTGGGGTTACAACATGATCGTGCTCACATTTGTGAGACGGGTTCGAATCCTTGGTAAGCTTAGAGATTTATTTTTGTCAGGGTAAAGAAGGAAACCGTAATCTGTACAATTCACAGCAACTGTACTAGTTTTGCAACTTTAATTCCTCAGGCTCAAAACACCACCTCTTCCCTGTCCTACAGGTATTACAGGCAAGAATGTCAGTTAAAGAAAATCCAAACTATTATATTTTATTTCTTGTCTATTTGTACAGTCAGAGAATATCTCTAATTTAAATTATAATACTTCGAAATATACACATTTGTGGTTTGTTTTCTTTATTGCAGTTTGCGTGCACTAACTTCATCGGATAACAATTCACGTTATGACCCACTTCACAGTATTAAAGCAAGGGAGGTCAGTCTAGACACAGGAGCAGATCTGTTGCATTGGTAATGTCCCCTAGAAGAAATGTTAAATGTGTTGGTATTGACATTTGATTATGTCCCAAATACTTCCCTTATTTTTTATTCTTCCGTTGCCTGTTAAATACATTTGTCTGCCATTTGTTCACATGTTTTATCATCCAATGATTGTGATATAACATGAAGGTCGAAGATTTGTTTTCAGACTGCATCATTCAGAAAATGAGTATAATTTTTCCAGATATCCCTATGGGGGTAATCACTGGAGCTACAGAATTCATACCTTCTCCTGTGCTGTTCTGTCAGCTAGTGGTTTTCTGTTCTGCAGAGAGGGACAGAACCAAAGGGGTAGAGTCCAGTGCAAGGAAGTCGATCCTCTCACCTTTTGTGATGTAGCATACATTTTCAGCCTTGTTCACTCTTACAAGGAAGTTGATTGCATTATTTCTATTTACAACAAAGTTGTGATATGTGTACCTTTTGATTGACATATTCAACTTTGGCATATAATTTTTGTAACCATATTTGCCTTCTGTCTGCAGTCCTTACATGCTGTCAACAATACACCCTTCACATCAGTGCTGACATTGAATAGATGTTTGTACAGTACTGTTATGTTTCATAGACACATGTCTTTTCAGGTGTTTCATAGACGTCCTGTTAGGTATTTCATAAATGTGTTCTATGCATTTCATGGATAGGTTTTTTTAAAACTTTCAGCTATCAAAAGAACTGGTCGTCCATTCAGACAGAAACACGAGAATCTGCTAAAAAGGCAGAGGTTAGTTGTGTGGCTTTCATTTTTATTTTCTTTCATTTACATGTTTTGTGACATCATGAATCATTGTCATGATATCGTTATCACAGATTGATTACAGGCACATTGAAGGTAAAGTTAACAAAAGTCATGTATACACCAGGAAACACTAATTATGATCTGTGTACAATAAAAAAATGTCAAGGAAATACAAGACAGTTTTACAATTTTAACAAAGAAGTAAAGAATAGATGTGATGTATTTTCTGATCTAGAGATCTTATTTCAGGATGTGGATGATCAATGGGAAATGCTGAAGAATTCAATCAGTTTGGATGCAGAAACAGCTATCTCAAAATTAGCTTATTCAGTGCCAATCAAAAAGTGGGTTTAGCCAAACAGAAATTGATGGCAGAAAATGAGAAATAGTGATTTGTCACAATAATGATGTAAAAATTGTTAAAATGGTAGCATATATATTGTATTATATATCAAATTAAATACGACTGTACAAGGAACACGTTGGTATTGCTGCTATTACTATAGGTTAGAAATATAATAATAATATTACCAGATGTTGTTTAAAAAAAAATGAAGACAGGGGTGACAATTACGTGAAATTTCCACTTACCAAGGTACTACATCTTAATTGCTGATGATAATCCAATGAAATTTACTGAATAATGATAAATACACCACTTTTCTTCATGAATATCGCAAGGACTGCTCCATAACACCAATAAAACACAATTAAAACATCATATTTTGAAGCGCATCATTGTCACACAACATTGAAAATGTCAGGAAAACACGAGGCAGGTTTTGACCACTTTCCGTTGAGAAAAAATATGTACACTACTTCTTATTTAGTTATAATTATTATTCTTTTAAATCTAATTATTTAAATATTCTTCGGCCTATTTGTGTTAGGCATAGCAAACTTAGGGGCACAAGTGTGGCCCATTACTGCAAGCATAATTCAACATGATGATGAACTTTCACGGTTAGTTTTGTTTTCCATTCTGAATGCCTGCTAAATCATTTATTTTAACTGAATAATCACATTAACCATGTGGTATCAGTTTAGAATCTTTCACAAAGTCCTTTAAATCAGAATAACTATAATATAACTGCCAACGATCTTATGACGGCTTGTTGAAGATGCATTTGACAGATTATCACGAACATCAAAGCAGAACTGTAGAATAAGTACAAATACTGACGTCCTTGAGTAAACACCTGTTTAATGTGGACATATATCACAGCATACAGTCAATCACGAACGCCACACACTCAGTATGTAGGATGGCATATGAACGTCCTAATTAGTTATTTGTTGACTGCCTTAAGTAGTTATTTAGTCCCAGGTACGACTGCAATCATTTCAGTCATCACACTATATTCAACATCAGACAATGAGCTCACTCTTATTTACATTGTCAACTTACAGAGAAGACTCGACATCTTGGGCACACTGCATAATTGTTTAAAACTATTATCTAATGTTAATATGCGAGGCAAAAAACAAAGAGCTTTGTCATTTTCAAAATAAGAAAAGTAACCACAATTTAACTAAGAATTTTTGCTCTATTAGATATTTTCTTTCTCTCGTGGGCTGTTTTGATATGACATACCTTCTTCCGATGTAAAACGTTATTTAGTTAGTTAGTTAGTTAGTTAGTCTTTCCTCTTGAGCCTAAAAAATTAGAAAAGTAACCACAATTTAACTAAGAATTTTTGCTCTACTTTTAGATATTTTCTTTCTCTCATGGGCTGTTTTGATATGACATACCTTCTTCCAGTGTAAAACGTTATTTAGTTAGTTAGTTAGTTAGTTAGTTAGTCTTTCCTCTTGAGCCTAAGGCGGCGCACAGGGCAGAAGTCATGGCTCTCCATGTCTGGCGGTTTGCTGCTACCCATTGTAGATCCTGGATGTTAACTTGGCCATTGAATGAGCCTTCTCTGATGATGGTTCTATGCAGGGTCTCTCTTGGTCTTCCCCGTTTTCTTTTCCCTACTGGTGACCATAAGAGGGCTTGGTAGGGGAGTCTTGTCTTGTCCATTCTGAGTACATGGCAATTGTAGTTCCAACGGCATTTTCTTATAAAATTGGATACAATGTCTTGCTTA
Organism: Cepaea nemoralis; assembly: GCA_014155875.1. Taxonomy (NCBI): domain Eukaryota; kingdom Metazoa; phylum Mollusca; class Gastropoda; order Stylommatophora; family Helicidae; genus Cepaea; species Cepaea nemoralis. Next base: position 27,699 of record JACEFZ010023360.1, read on the forward strand.
GTCTCTTGTCTTATTTGCATATTGGTTCTGAAATCTGTCCAGTTGAGGTTTAGAATTTTTCTAAGACATTTGTTCTCAAAATTGTCTAATTTTGTATCTAAAGATACCGTTGATTTCCAACTCTCACATCCATACGTTCGTTAGCACTGGAATCACACAAGAGTTGAAGATTTTAAGTTTCGTATGTTTGCTGAGTGTCTTTGACTTTCAGATGTTTGACAGTTTATTGAAGGCACAAAAACGTTATTTACAGGGCATTAAAATTAAGAATGATATGCAAAATGAAACAAATATCGAACTGTCCAGAATCTGTCACTAAAACATCATTCGACACTCAAGTGTCGATACCTTTTGTCACTGAAGTGGCCTTGACACTGAATCAGTTAAAGCCAAAAGTTCTGAAGATTCCTTGGAGAGATGTAGATCTTGGATTAGATCAGTCAGTTCACGCTGGTCAAAGAGTTGAGCAGCTGGAAAACCATCTTCAAAATCACTATCACTGTCAGTTGTCGTTCAACATAGCACTGCTTTTTATGTGAATCCAAAGTTTAGTTTAGTTTAGTCAATGGATCAACATCATGGCACACGGTGCAACCCATAAGTGCTCCGTTCTCCTCCAAACTCAAACCTGAGTGTGGAGAAACTCAGCTCAGTGCACGAACTCCGTAGCATCGGTGAGGATCCTGAAATACTTTGGGTAGATTTTAAACTTACATTTTTTTTTTTTTGGAGCCCGGGCAGCTCCGTTAGGCTACTCTTTTTCGATTTCCAACTGCCAAGGGATTTTTTACGTGCGCAACAATACACACGGGCGTCCGATCTCACTACCCAGAGACCAGGGGAATTTTATTACTAAAAGTCCATGAGAAAAAAAATCTCTGTATCACCGGGGCTTGAACCTGGGACCTTCCAGCACTCGAGGCGGACACCATACCTCGAGATCCAAAAATCTGACTGAACGTTGGAATTGGTATGTGTATGATTCTCCATGTGGACATCTCCGCCGTGGTGAAGTGGTCAAGCCGTCTGCCTCACGTTCCGAAGATTGTGGGTTCAATTCCGGGCTATGTCCTTTGGTTCATGGGTGTATTTTTCTTGGGAAAAACAGAGTGGATGAAAACTTCGATATATGAAGTCCATAAATGGGCACATTCCCGTTGTCTATGCTTTGTGGAGATGAAAGGAATGCCTATGCCAGTTGGCAGAGCACATGATGATGGTGATGATGATGATGATTTTGTTGAATTTTCAGTTTATGTATTTTTTTTTTAAATGTTTCTTTTCTGTAGGAAGCTTCAGCGCTTATGACCCCATTGTTGAAATTCTGGGAAAAGCATGCTGAATCTGTCAGCCATTTTGAACAGGAAGTGAAAGCCATTCCCAGCATTCTTACAATGCTGACACAGTTGCATACATTACTGGGTTAGTTTTTGTAAATTATTAAGTTAACATTATGGTTGCATTTGAGCAGTTGGTGCATGGTTTGTGAACAGAGCCTGAATTGTTGCACTTTTGTGCTATAATACAGGTACTCATTTTCCTCTGTATGTGATTGTTTGTGATATGTGTAAATGAGCCTGAGAGAGAGAGAGAGAGAGAGAGAGAGAGAGAGAGAGAGAGAGAGAGAGAGAGAGAGAGAGAGAGAGAGAGAGAGAGAGAGAGAGAGAGAGAGAGAGAGAGAGAGCATGTTTGAATATACCCATCTTGTATGTGTGTTTCCTGGTGCCCATTTAAGGCTGGGTTGACCTGAAAGGCCAGGACAATTTTTAAAAAATCTGCCTTAGTGCGAATGTGAACCCATGACCTGTAAACATCTATGCCAGCCAAGTCTCTACCACGGTTTCAGAAGCAAAGAACAGTTACTCTGTAAACTTCAAGTATGTCATAAGAGCATGACAGGAGGGTTGGCATGAGACAGGTTTCCTCATCGTATAGAAAACTTAGCTACAAACTCCAGCCAGTCATAAACAAGTCTACAAAGGTCAGTAGAACATGATACACAACTACATTAAAGAGAAACGGTGTTCTTTAATGTATTCTCTAATGAGAAGAGAGGCATTGGACAATATTACAGCAACTGGAAAGATTAGTGTTAGACGACCAATAAAGATGATGTTTGGTGGTCAGAGACAGTGACATGGAGGAATGGCACCAATATTATTGATCCAGAACACCGGAACTGAGATATCTACAGAGACATGAATGCCAATACCACTTGGCAAGGCACATGATAATGGTGATTTTTTTTAAAAACTGTCATTACTTGTGGTGTAGGACAGTGGAGTCTTAAGCCTGAGGAATTAAGGCCATCTGGCTTTGGCAGTCGCCACAAACTGTGCAGGTTAGGGTTTTCTGCTTCTCCCCCGAACAGAAAAAAGTCTGTCACTTTACTGAGGTTTACATTGTTTTGACTTTACTGAGGATTGAAACCTGGGTCTCCCAAATTAGAGTTTGGCATTTACCCACTCTGCTAAATGCTCCAGATCATGATGATGAATGAATCACCAACAAACGAGAAGTAGATTGTGAGCTTTACTAGAACACGATTACAAGAAACAAAATGGATGTTGCGGCTAAAGCCGCCAGTATTCGGCATTCAACCAAACGAGGATTCAGATAAGTAACCTTTGTATTTTCGTGTAGTGTTTTTAGTGTAGTTGTGTGTCTGTTTGTGTTTGTTTGTTCTATGCTGACGAAGGCTTTAGCCGCAACGTCCATTTTGTTTCTGGTAATCGTGTTCTACTTCACGTTTTGTTGGTGATTCATTCATTGCCTTTTTAAGCTTTACTGCAATTCCCCTTATTCTTATTAAGTAGATCATAATGATAATGATAACACATGAGGGATTGACCATGCTTCATAAAATGCCTACCAGAGATTTCGCCAGGAAAATAAAAGTGTTCAATTTGCTACTGATCATGTAACAGCTTGTGTACCATTCTTCTTCCTCAGCCTTTCGTCTCCCAGTGGAACATGGGCTCTCAACCAGATGATGTAATGGCTCATCTACCACCCTTGTTCCTCTTTTCTTCCTCCTCTTCCTCCTTGTCCCTTTTAAGCCTAGGCCCACAACCAACTCACACAATGGCTCTTGTGCCATTCAGGTATGGAAATTGTGGTCTTAAAACCCAACTGTCAAGTGAGCCGCTGAAGCAAAGTGGCTAGACACTCACCTGCTGGCCAGGTGATCATGGTTTCAATCTGCCCTGGCAGATTTTACTTGTTAAATATCGACCTGAGCTTCATGGTCAACCCAGGCTAAAACGGGTACCAGGAAATGTCCCGAGAAGTAAAGACAGCTGGCGTGATACTGACCACGGGTTGATTGGTCTATATAAATATGGGTTTAGCACCATATGCCCAGTGCACTTTTAAGGGGTGTAAAACTGATCCTTTACTAGTTGGTTAGTTAGTTAGTTAGTTGCGGTTCCAACTTCACAGGCAATGGGTCATCCCCATTATGCTCCGTTCCTGTTCCAGTGAATATCACACAAAATTCTCCTCACTGCCCTGTGTGAAAAGTGGAATAGACAGGAGTCTCAACAAGCCAACAGCCCACACAGGTACACTGCATAATGCCGCCATCAGAATGCCAACACAATAGTCCTCCTAGGAAAATACAGTTCATCGTCGATGGAAGCGGCAGTTCACTAGACAACCAGCAGCCACACATTACTGATCATTACTGCATTAAAAGTCGGGAGGATCAACTTCATTGCCCCGGGATTTATCCCATATGATTCGGCAGGGCGGCCCGCTGAAAGCTTCGTACAAAGCACGAAAACCGTAGCTCCGGAGATGACCCCCAGGGGTCTCCGGGAGAAATGCACTCCTGAACCCGAAAAGGCAATCCAGTCAATTCCAAGGGACAGGCTGACCGCCATCATTCTGAACATGCAGTTCACGCTACAACAAGTGCGGACAGATGTAAAAACATTCCATACAAAATTCACAGCTCACAGTGTTGCGCCACAGTACTCAACTCAGTAGCAGGGTGACGGAACCATGCACTACCAGTCCAACATGAGGAAAATATCGACTGCAAACCATAGCCACAAACATAAACACTCCAAAGGCTTAACGGTTCAAATGCCTATCCGCCATAGTTGGGGACCAGAAATCCATGTCAGAGTCCTTTACTAACTTACTATACCCCCACATCTGTGTGACCGGGGCTTATAAGAGAAGGAAAGAATAGGATCGCTGTAACCAACCATGCATGGTGTAAGAGGCGTCTAAGGAGGGTTGGCAAGGCACTGGGCACCTCATGTTGTAGGAAACTTTAGGTGCAAACCCCAACCAATCAATAATAAGTCTGAAAAGGACTTGGCATGGGTTTGCTGAAGACCTACTCTCCATTGGAAGATGAAAGGCAGAAGACGAAAAAGAAGAAGAAGAATAGACCATACCTTCATTATGTCTTAGTTGTTTTTCTGCGACTTTTATTATTGTATTTGTTTTAAACAGACAGTCTGACTCAAAGCTTCGTAGAGGCTGGGAAAGGACTAGATGTTCTAGAAGATCTTTGTGAAGAGCAGGAGCTTCACCGGCGATGCCTAGAGGAGCAGAAGAAGCTGGCAATGTATAAAGTACAAAAGGAGGGAGAAGCAGAGAAAGTGAAAGGTGGGCATTGTGAATGTGATTTTTCATCTTCATGAAGCAGGTCCTTTGTAGAATGCTTCTCTCATCTCATCTTATCTCATCTTGTCCCTCATGTATCTTGTGGTTTTGAGATGAGGCATAAACAGTGGGAGAGTGCCCGTTTATGGGCTTCATATATTGAGATTCCTATGGACTCTGTTATTCCCTCTATCCATCATTTACATGGTCGGCCTCTTCTTCTGCTTCCAGTTGGTCTGTACACCATGCTGTCATCATCGCCTGCCAAACAGATTCTCAAGCCTTTGCTGCCATTACTCCTGCCTTAATCACTCTCATGTCTAAGGTGTCTGCATTGTCCTGTGTCCATCTTCATGCTGACTGACCCCTGTCTTTTCTCCCAGGAACCTTCCAGACCACTCTGATGTTTAATATGGCTAAAGTATTTCACTTTCTGCAGCATGAAGCTCTTAATGAGCCAGTTTTATTTGACAATCTGATCTTGTAAAATGTCAGCATTTTTCTTCTTCTTGGTCCACAACATTCTCAGAACTCACCAGTAATATTTAAGTTCAGAATTCTTGGTCCAGCAACATTCTCAGAACTGACCAGTAATATTTAACAGAACCTCAACCATGTAATGTCCAGCCCTCCTATCTATTGTAGCACAGAACCTCAACCAACTAATGCCAGCTGTCCTATCTATTGCAGCATAGAACCTCAACCATGTAATGCCCAGCTGCCCTATCTATTGCAGCACAGAACCTCAACCAACTAATGCCCAGCTGTCCTATCTATTGCAGCACAGATCCTCAACCATGTAATGCCCAGCTGTCCTATCTATTGTAGCATAGAACCTCAACCAACTAATGCCCAGCTGTCCTATCTATTGCAGCATAGAACCTCAACCAACTAATGTCCAGCTGCCCTATCTGTTGCAGCATAGAACCTCAACCATGTAATGCCCAGCTGTCCTATCTATTGCAGCATAGAACCTCAACCATGTAATGCCCAGTGTAACAGTACAGGTACAGAGGATCAATAACCAAGTTCTGGTGTGTTTCTTTAAAACGGGTTTATTGAATCATAATAGGCCGATGAATACAGAGGTTACAAGTGTGATGTTCTCTTCTCTTAAGCTTTAGTTGTAACTAACCAAAACAACCTACGTCACGACTTGAGCATCCTTCTTACTGTTCTATCAGGATGCTCAACCGTGCCCTAGGTTTACACATCAAAGCCAATAACAGATATGGTATTCATTCTGCTACACCTCCCTTTCTTTAAAAAGACTTTTCTTCTTCAAAAGTCTTAACTCCTAACCCCTTTATCCTACACCTTCTCTCCTTCCCCCAATAATTTCTCTAAGCCGTCCCAAACTAACTCTATCTTAAGTAAATACTTTCTTCTATTTGTACCTCATCCCCATGCCACATAGCAAACCGCTATGAAGTTATACTTCTTCTTCGTTTCTGGCTCTTCGAAGTTTCTTTACAAAATTTATAGGTCATAAGAATGGCTCGTTAGTATACACTTGACATTATGAAATTTCTCATTCTTTCTCCACACAACACAGGATAGACAGAAAAGATGTAGTTTAGAAAAAGGGTAAAGAAGGGGTGCGCACCCAATTTATGAAAAGTATAAAGAAATAGTCAAAAACAATCACATTTACCTCCCTTGCAACCGTAAAAACTTTTATAAAAAGTTTTTTCAAAAACATATCTTATGAAATTACATCTCTGTTCATTATAAATTAAGTTGATCCAAGTTTTCTTTTATATACTCAATATTTATACTGCCATCCACAACCCTGCCTATATTTCACTTATCTCACCTCCAACCATGAAACAATGTTCATATTCCATGAACATTTTAAATTAATTAACGCTGTTTATCACAGCTCCTATATTTTGCCTCCTCACATCCCATGACACACCTCCTTGTTTATCTAACCCATATACCCAACCCTATGCACTGCCATTCACAGCCCACTTTATATCTATTCTCTATCAACTAACTTCTTATATTTGTTTCACTATCACAGCATCTTTAAACGTTAATCACGTATATAATATGGCATCCAATCCATATATATTCAATCAATGCTGACTTAATGCAGCTCCTATTTTTTAACTCCCCCATAACCATTTTACTTGTGTAGTAACCCCGGCATATGTTTCCAACACTTCATAGCCACTATATCATCAACCTCTCTACGCTGATTATCACAGCAATCTTGCTAACAGAATATACTCATGAACTTATTATTCACAAAGAGAATGTGTCTCTCTACTAGACCTCAGTAGTTTATTAACTATTTTCTGAACGAAGGGCTCTATATAAAGCCCCGTGTATTGCTTTTATACTGGACAAAACCATAACTGTTTGTAAATTAAACTTAACTTAACTAATTTCTAACATATTTATAAACAAGGTAATTCTTATTCAACACACAAGACAATTCACTTAAATTATGAGTCAAGCGAAATAAAATCACAACAGGACATCATACCCCCCCCCCCCCCCCCCCCCCCAAGTTATTAAATATTATTTCTCTTTCCCCATATCAAATAAAGGCATCAACTCATTCAAAGAAAAACATATTACAGAATAATATAACATACATCCTATCCATTGTTAGTCTCTTTTATGGACTAACAATAACTTATTTATCTATTTAAGACAACTCCAGAAGTCAAATCATAAAATCAATTGGCAATAAAATTACAGTAAAAATATACCACACTCGATTTTACATCCATATCAGCTATCTTAATACCTAAATATATATAGTGTCATGTCTACCCCTTAAGACACTCATTATAAGTAATAATAAAACCATTTTCCATAACACCTTTGTAATACACAGCTATTTTATTTAAAATCACCACATTTATATCTTGCTATCTGCATCATTTTCTATCAATTTATCTCCCATGTTTCTATTTCCTCAGTAGCTCCAAGTTTGTTTGAATAAGTGCTATCTCCACATCAATATCTTCTTCCTCATGTAAAGTATTACTTTCTTCCATACTACTATTGGATTCTGAATTTTCATCCATTTCTTCTTCATCTGTATGTCTATTACTAGCAGCTGCCAATCTTTTCCTTTCTATATCCAATCTAATTTTTTTATCATCGTTTCTTAACGACCTTTCTAATAGGGGTATGTATTCGTCGCTTGATGAATTTTCCCTAATTCTTCTCTGTCTTTTCACTTCTTTTTCTCTCTGTCTCTCTATTCTCCTTTTCGCTGCTTGTCTAGTATTTTTAAATGGAGCATTTACCTCTTCTTCCATAGATTCTACACTATCATAATAACCCTCATACGTATTTTTCTCCTCTTTTATCAGCGTTTTTGGTATTGTCTGTTCCTGGGGATCATCATAAACTGGTGTTGTTATTAATTGACTTTGAGTTGGATCTTTTCTAAAATCTGGGGGTATGGTAGCTCTTTTGACGATTTGTCCATCTGAGTATAAAGCGTCTGAATAATAATAATTATTATAATTATTGTTTCCCTTATCATCACTATCTCTTCTTAAGTGCTCTACATGTGCCCTTGCCATATGTCCCGTGATCTGGTTCTTTATACTGTATGATACATTTCCTAATTTTTCTAAAATGTAATAACCTGGAACCCAACGAGCATCAAATTTAGAGTTCCTTCTATGCTTCTTATAATAAACTCTATCACCTACTTTGAATTCCTGTAATTTTGTATTCACGTTTCTGTACCTTTTCTGTCTTTCTCTAGCTTTAATTATATTGTTCTTTAACCTTACATGCGCTTTATGCATTTCTTGTATAATGACTTCTTGAAAATCTTCCCCCATATATTTACGTCTTGGTTTTAACAGATTGTCGATAGGTAGTATAGGCTCTCTCCCGTGCAATAAATAAAATGGTGAAAACCCTGTACTCTCATTTTGATTTGTGCGTATAGCGCTTAGTGATGGTCCCAGGAATAGATCCCAATCTCTTTCATGTTCATCGACAATCTTTGCTATAATGTCGTACAATGTTCTATGTTGTCTTTCTTTCTTAGCATTTGAAGAAGGTCTATAGTATGAGGTCTTTATATGGTTTATATTCAAATCTTTTAATAACTTTTCAAATTTCTTGTTCACAAATTCTTTACCATTATCTGTGAGTATGATCTGTGGGCAACTAAATCTTGGTATGAATTCCTGTAAAAAAATATTAATGATAGTATCTGCGCTCTTATCTGGGATTGCATAAACTTCCGGCCAGAGACTATAGATGTCCACCATATGAATTAAATATACGTTCCCCGATAGTGTTCTAGGGTGAGGACCTGATATATCTAAACTAACTTTTGCATAGGAAACTGAGGAATATCTGTATCTTGTAAGGGACATTTAATTGTTTTCATATTTCTTAATCTGCATTTTTCACACGTATCTACATATTTACAAGCAGTTTTAAATAAATTCGGCCAATAATATTTATTCGTAAGTGCTTTCACTAACTTATCACGACCGAGATGACCATTCTCATCATGATACGCCTTTAAAACTTCACTTTCCAAATGTTTTGGAATATATTTCCTCAACTGTTCGTTTTTTTCATTCATGTAATATAACTGTTCATCATCTTGCAAAACTAAATAATTCTTCTTATATTTGTTTTCACCCGTTTCCTTTAATTTCTGTTTTATTTCTAAAACTTTTGGATCTAATTCTTGTTCTTCTTTCATATTAAATTGTATTAAATTTGGGTCTTCTGCTCTAGGTTCAGACTCTTGATCCGATGGTAAACTCTCAAAATCTTCTCTATTTATTATGGCAGAATCTAATATATTTACTTGCCAGTTTCGGTCGTCTATTTCCGGTTCTGCTTCGTCTTCCGTGTTTCCTGATGACTGTGGATACGGGATTCTGGACAATAAGTCTGCACATGTATTGTTCCTACCTGGTATGTATTCTATTCTAGTATCATATCCCTGTAGATTCAACGCCCATGTCTGTATTTTTCTGTTCTGCACTGGAGCTTCTAACAAAGATTTTAAAGGCATGTGGTCAGTTCTAATAATGAAATTTGCGTTATGTAGATAATAGTTAAGTTTCTGAAGAGCATAATGAATAGCATAAGCTTCCTTCTCAATAGTCGACCATTTGCGCTGAGACCTGCTAAGTTTATGTGATAAAAAATAGATTGGCCTTTCATTTTTAACCCCTGGTATTCCAGATTCTTTTCCTTCATATGGTTGAACCAAACACGCTCCTATAGCATTATCTGAAGCATCTGTATATAATATTAGCTGTTTATTCAAATCTGGATGTGTCAATAGTGGCACTATTGTTAAGCTATTTTTTAAAAACTCAAACGCTTTTTGACATTCATCATCCCACTTAAATCTAGCGTATTTGCCAGTTAGGTTAGTAATAGGCTCTGCTATTTTTGAGAACCCTGGAATGAAACGACGATAATACCCACAGGTTCCGATAAACGCACAAACTTCTTTTACGCTAGTTGGAGGAGGTAGTTCTCTAATAACCTTTACCTTATCCTGATCTGGTTTAATTCCGTCTCTATTAATAATATACCCCAAATACTTTGTTTCTGTTTTTAAAAACTCACATTTGCTGAGCTTCAATTTAACATCATGTATTCTTAATCTGTCAAATACTAATTTTATATGCTTCAAGTGATCTTGTATATCTCCTGCTGTGTAGATCAAAATGTCATCTATGTATGCCAATGCAAACTTTTGCATGCCCTCCAATACTTGATTTATTAATAGCATATAATGAGAAGGCGCCGTACGTACTCCAAAAGGCATTCGTAAGAATTCGTAAGAACCTGCGTGTGTACAAAAAGCACTCTTCTTTTGGGCATCTGGGGACATAGGTATACACCAAAATCCTGATCTTGCATCTAACGTGGTAAAGAAAGTAGACCCATTAAGTAAGCCTAAAATATCGTCAATCACCGTTAATGGGTACGCTACATTTTTAGTGATTTTGTTCAACGCCCGGTAGTCACAGCAGAAGCGATGACTCCCGTCCTTCTTGGTCACAATTACTATGACCACTCTGATTTAGATCTTGTTATGATTCCCGCTTTTAACATATCTTCTATTGCTTTTTCAACAATTTCTCTATTCCTTAGAGGAGTCCTGTATGGTTTTAAACTGATTGGTGGATGATCTCCAGTATCTATTTCCATCGTAACTGTTTTTGTCCTTCCCAATTCTAAGTCATTAATTGCAAATACATCCTGATTCTCTTTTATAAGTTGTTCTAATACTTTCTTATTTTCCGGTGGGGTTTTTAACTGTGCTAATAATTCTTGTTCTCTTGTTGTTTTGTTTACTGAATATATTTGAGGTGTATTTTTCCTGAATGGATGGATCAATTCATCATTCTGCATGTTCCATTTTCTCCCACGTCTATGTCTGTTATTAATTCTTTCTGAATAATTTACCCCCGGCATTTCTACTTTATTTTTACCCGTTTCTAATATGCTGTTAATCTCATGTTCTATTTTGGCTATTACACACCCTCTGTACAATTTAATTTCTCTACCTGTGTTGTTAATGACCATTACTGGAAAAGCTAAGTGTTTATCTAATAATATTATTCCATCCGGAACTTCCAGACCAGGCTCATCAATTACCTCCCTTTGCAATTCAGTAACTCTAATCGTGTGTCCTACTAAATAATACGGATTTCTTTTTACCTTTGCCTGTATCAAATTAACCGACTGTGGTTTTAACGTCGTAGACATTTTAACTCTAACCAGTGCTGATATATGCATGTCCTCCTCTAAATCTACGTACACGTCCTTGAATTTTAATTTATGCAGATCAAACAAAAGTCTTACACCATTTTTTATTAAAATATCTCTACCTATAAGCATATTTCTATTTAAATCTTTCACTACATGAAAAAGATGTCTTACGTTGATTCCCCCTAATTTAAGATTTATTATTGTTTGGCCAACTACTTGTAAATTTTGTCCTGTAACAGAGTGAAGATTATTATGACTCCTAAATATTTTGCAATTTCTCATTATTTTGTATAAAAAACTTTCTTTGATTACACTAACCTGAGCTCCCGAATCAATTAATGTACGAACTCTATACTTTCCTATTTCTATTATACATGAGCTGGGATCTGTTTTATTCTCTGTAAACTGTTTGATTTCATCTAGTTGAAAGCATTCCCTACTCGTCCTACTATACCTGTTATTAAAATATTCTTTCAATCTTGGGACCTTGTTATCTTCCCTCCTACTACCGGTCCTATTTAATAGGTAGGGCGCCGGTTTTCCTGCGTTCTTGGACTTGTAAAACTTCTGTGTCTATCTTCAAAATTCCTATTTAATCTGCTATTGCCATTTCTATTTTGTGTATTCGACTGGACACGCCTGTTACCATAGAAGCGAAAAATGTGTCCCTTTTGGCCACAACCCCAACAGACTATATTTGTGTTATTTGTATTGCCTATCGTCTCACTTGTAGGATTTCTCATTTGTCTTCTTCCATCATAAGCATTTCCGTTACTTCCTTGTAATGTCTGTATACCTCCTCTCCTATTCCATCCGAACCTTGTTTGTCCTATCTCCATGGGCTCTTCAATCCTGTCTTCTCGACTGGTTCCTATTTCTCGTCCTACTCTCAATCTAAATCTACGTCTCAAGTTCTCCTCTTGTACCGCTATATCTACAGCTTGTGATAACCTCTCAGGATTTTCCCTCATCAACTTAAATTTCAGTCCGTCTGACTTTATACCATCTACAAAAATCCGCTCCACCTCTTCTCCTCGTACGTTCTGTCCTAAGAATGCTTCTTCGGCCAGGTTAATCAACCTATCACTAAACAATTGTACAGTTTCTCCAGTGTTTTGTTTGGATTGTCTTAACACTGAAAACGCATGTTGGGGGTCCGTGATTTCAGCGTACTTATGGGCTAGATCGTCCTTGAACTGCTCCCATGTCTCATCTACTCTAGCTTCTAATTTTCTTCTGATATGATCAGAAACCGGTTCTGTCGCTGCCTGATAAGCAAGTTTCATTTTTTCTTCATCTGATGCTGACACCAAATATGCATACTTCTCTATTGCAGTTATCCACTTCTTAAAGTCCTTCGCCTGTCCACTAAATTTAACAATTTCAGCTGCCATTCCTTGTTGTTTCATGACTGTGTTGAGTTTACCTATTACCGTCCCTACCCCAGTCAAAACTTGTGCTAGTGAACTTTGTTCTTCTGCCATTTTGCAATGTGCTGAAATATCAATTTATATAAGCAACTCACAGTTATAATAATTTGGATATATGATCGTATTTAAATTACGTAATTCCTAATTGTTAAATGTTCATTCAGTCAATGGTATCTAAAATGACGTTTAAACTTTAACTAATTACCGTTAGCTATTTCTTTTCTTGATCTACGATGAAGGTGAATCCTCGTACGTCAGCCGAGAATCTATTTGTCAAGGGTCACGTATAAACCAATTCTGGAGTCTGTGTTATCTGAAGGTGTCTGTATTTCTCCAACCGGCGATGCGATTTCAGGTATCTACATTCAGACCTCTCCAGCGGGAAGAATGGAAGAATGCTTCTACTTTCACCCTTGGATGGGCCCCACCAGCTTTGCGCTTTCTTTTCACCCTAAACAGGGCACTTCTAGGCGTCGACTTGAAAACGGCTCTAGCTCGATAAAGCGATTTAATTTGGGTCCCCTCTTCAGCAGGTCGGCAACCCAGTTTGCCCAACCACCTCCGAGGGTTCCCTATTGAGGTTTTCGCTTTGGTTCAAAACATTCTGATATGCTAGAGTTCAGGACCGCTGCACTGATGAGCAAACACGACTGGTACTTTCCTCGAAATTTCCAAACGAAGGAGCAATTGGCTTGTCTCAATATAAGCTCTCGTGTTTCTTCAGGTACTCAAGGTCAAGGTTCAATGAGTATAACGGCTTTTGAGTTCGCCCTAGGTGATCTTGATAAACGGAAGATAACAGCTCCTTCAAAACGACTTCTCCATTTAATTCGAGTTGTTTATAGCTGTCTTGAGATTTCTTTGCTCCTGGACCTGGACAGTCCTAGTATGTAAGTGGCTGACCTTCAAACGCAAGGTTAACTAACGGCTGTAATAATGGCAGGTCAACTTCATAGCATTTTGACGAAAATCACGTTACTTCAGGTGATTATGATGAGAAACAGTTTACTCTACTGGCAACCATGTTATGAAGATGGCTCCATCTAAAAATCTTGATGCGTATGACTTCAATTTAGCTAGTCCAAAAAAATGCTTCATTTTGACTCCATTAAAAGTGGTCCGGTCTTGAGCTTTTGGTTTAAAGAATTTAGTAGAAATTTATTGGTTCGTACCTTCTTCTCTCAGCAAGCTGGTAAAAACTTCTCATGAAAGTCCGCTGTGGCATGTTGGTTTCAGTACTTCACGTTATACATGTCCGCGACATTCAAATAAAAATCGGCATCCTGGTGTTAGTTAGTTAGTTAGTCGACAGATCATCCTCGTTGCACATCGAACCATTCAGTCCATAAGTGCTCGGATCCCCTCAGCAAATCCCGCAGCGTGTAGCGGCTAACGACGCCAGTTCTGTGTTGGTTTATCAATCTTCTTTGGCTTCCTGCGTAGTGTTCTTGTTTGGCCACCCCTCTTTTAATTTGCTGCTCCCGCAGTCTGGCCATTGTTGTAGATTCACAGTCATCACTTGGTTCTCGCAAAAGTCTCACTTCTCGTAGAGCATTCAGAATGTCAGCCTGGTCCATGGCGTGTCCGCCCTCCACAGTAGCCTCACCTGCGAGCTTGTCAGCCCGCTCATTTCCTTGTACTCCCGCATGACCTGGCACGAAGATGAAACTAATCTTTGCCAGCCGAGACCGCTTCAGAGGCAGCAACCATTCTCTTCGGATCGACCCCTCCTCTATCCTCTTGATCATGTTCATTGAGTCGCTAAGGAAACAAGCCCTAGTGAATGTCTGTGTCTCGAGCCATGTTATTGCTTTACTTACTGCCATGACTTCCATGGTCAGGCTACTTGTGGTTTCAGTGAAAGCACCAGAGTCCTCCTTCACAATTCTCCCTCCGGCCCGAGCTGTAAAGGCCCATGAGCTTCTCACATGTCGGACGACCGACCCATCTGTGTAGATGACCGCGTCACCGTCTAGCGAATTCTCGAAAATCAACGCTTGTACTTCAGCCTCAACAGCAGCCGGATTTTCTTGTCTGCATTTTCTATCTAGTTGGATGCAAACTGAAAAGGATGTGCAGAAATCTGTTGGCACTTGCACCCACTCCTCGCCAGGTTCTAAGTTCTCAAGTGAACACACCTGTTGAAGAATGTCTTCGGCTTGACCCATCCACGACCGTCCTCTTTTTAACCTGCTGCCCTTCACCTTCCTAATTTCACATTAGGCATCCTGGTGTGCGGCACCATAAATCCTCCTGTAACAGTACAGGTACAGAGGATCAATAACCAAGTTCTGGTGTGTTTCTTTAAAACGGGTTTATTGAATCATAATAGGCCGATGAATACAGAGGTTACAAGTGTGATGTTCTCTTCTCTTAAGCTTTAGTTGTAACTAACCAAAACAACCTACGTCACGACTTGAGCATCCTTCTTACTGTTCTATCAGGATGCTCAACCGTGCCCTAGGTTTGCACATCAAAGCCAATAACAGATATGGTATTCATTCTGCTACACCAGCTGCCCTATCTATTGCAGCATAGAACCTCAACCAATGTAATGTCCCAGCTGTCCTATCTATTGCAGCACAGAACCTCAACCATATAATACCCAGCTGTCCTATCTATTGCAGCACTAGAACCTCAACCATGTAATGCCCAGCTGTCCTATCTATTGCAGCACAGAACCTCAACCATGTAATGCCCAGCTGTCCTATCTATTGCAGCACAGAAACTCAACCATGTAATGCCCATCTGTCCTATCTATTGCAGCACAGAACCTCATGTCCAGCTGTCCTATCTATTGCAGCAGAGAACATCAACCATGTAATGCCCAGCTGTCCTATCTATTGCAGCATAGAACCTCAACCAACTAATGTCCAGCTGCCCTATCTATTGCAGCATAGAACCTCAACCATGTAATGCCCAGCTGTCCTATCTATCGCAGCATAGAACCTCAACCAACTAATGTCCAGCTGTCCTATCTATTGCAGCACAGAACCTCAACCATGTAATGCCCAGCTGTCCTATCTATTGCAGCACAGAACCTCAACCATGTAATGCCCAGCTGTCCTATCTATTGCAGCACAGAACCTCAACCAACTAATGTCCAGCTGTCCTATCTGTTGCAGCATAGGACCTCAACCAACTAATGCCCAGCTGTCCTATCTATTGCAGCACAGAACCTCAACCATGTAATGCCCATCTGTCCTATCTATTGCAGCACAGAGCCTCAACCATGTAATGCCCAGCTGTCCTATCTATTGCAGCACAGAACCTCAACCATGTAATGTCCAGCTGTCCTATCTATTACAGCATAGAACCTCAATCTCGTAATGCCCAGCTGTCCTATCTATTGCAGCATAGAACCTCAACCATGTAGTGCCCATCTGTCCTATCTGTTGCAGCACAGAACCTCAACCATGTAATGTCCAGCTGTCCTATCTATTGCAGCACAGAACCTCAACCAACTAATGCCCAGCTGTCCTATCTATTGCAGCATAGAACCTCAACCATGTAATGTCCAGCTGTCCTATCTATTTCAGCACAGAACCTCAACCATGTAATGCCCAGCTGTCCTATCTATTGCAGCATAGAACCTCAACCATGTAATGCCCAGCTGCCCTATCTATTGCAGCACAGAACCTCAACCACGTAATGCCCAGCTGTCCTATCTATTGCAGCATAGAACCTCAACCATGTAATGCCCATCTGTCCTATCTGTTGCAGCACAGAACCTCAACCATGTAATGCCCAGCTGTCCTATCTGTTGCAGCACAGAACCTCAACCATGTAATGTCCAGCTGTCCTATCTATTGCAGCACAGAATCTCAACCATGTAATGCTCAGCTGTCCTATCTATTGCAGCACAGAATCTCAACCATGTAATGCCCAGCTGTCCTATCTGTTGCAGCACAGAACCTCAACCATGTAATGTCCAGCTGTCCTATCTATTGCAGCACAGGCATTCCAGAGAAAGGACTTTGTTGTAATACTATTACCAGGTTTTCTCACTGTGTTAACAATCCAGCCTCAGCATTTTTTCCTTACCTCTTGATTGGCTGGAATCTGTCTAGTTCTCTCCCTAAGCTCTGCATTAGTTAGTCTGTCTAGTTCTCTCCCTAAGCTCTGCATTAGTTAGTCTGTCTAGTTCTCTCTCTAAGCTCTGCATTAGTTAGTCTGTCTAGTTCTCTCCCTAAGCTCTGCATTAGTTAGTATGTCTGGTTCTCTCCCTAAGCTCTGCATTAGTTAGTCTGTCTAGTTCTCTCCCTAAGCTCTGCATTAGTTAGTATGTCTGGTTCTCTCCCTAAGCTCTGCATTAGTTAGTATGTCTAGTTCTCTCCCTAAGCTCTGCATTAGTTAGTCTGTCTAGTTCTCTCCCTAAGCTCTGCATTAGTTAGTATGTCTAATTCTCTCCCTAAGCTCTGCATTAGTTAGTCTGTCTGGTTCTCTCCCTAAGCTCTGCATTAGTTAGTATGTCTGGTTCTCTCCCTAAGCTCTGCATTAGTTAGTCTGTCTAGTTCTCTCCCTAAGCTCTGCATTAGTTAGTCTGTCTAGTTCTCTCCCTAAGCTCTGCATTAGTTAGTCTGTCTAGTTCTCTCCCTAAGCTCTGCATTAGTTAGTCTGTCTAGTTCTCTCCCTAAGCTCTGCATTAGTTAGTATGTCTGGTTCTCTCCCTAAGCTCTGCATTAGTTAGTATGTCTGGTTCTCTCCCTAAGCTCTGCATTAGTTAGTCTGTCTAGTTCTCTCCCTAAGCTCTGCATTAGTTAGTCTGTCTATCTTGCACAGACACTGGTTACTGAATGTTTGCAGTTTATTAGTAATTGTTTTAGTCATTCTCCACGTTTCTGCTGCATACAACAGTTCTGACTTAAAATTAGAGTTAAATATTCTCAGTTTGGTTGTAGTTTTTATTTCTTTTAGCTTCTACAAATTTCTAGTGCCACTTGGCCATTGCCTGGCAACAAACCCATGACCACTGTATAAATAGACAAGTGTTCTAACCACTAGATCACCTGGGTTCTTGTTAATCATCACTATTATGTGCCTTGCAAAGGGATATAGGCATCATGTTTCTGCACAAATCTTGATCCTTGGTTTGATGGTCTAAAGATGATGGTACAGGGGAATATTATCATATTATCAAGCATCATTTCTCAGCCTCTTCTGCCTCTGCTCTTTCCAGCCAATCTTGTTCAGTACATTGGTTCTCAATATATAACCAAAGAACACTGTTGATCTCTTTCTTATAGTTGTATGTTGAAAGTCAGGTCTTAGTCAGACATGACTGAGCTACCGTATGTCAGTAGATGGTATTACCTGCTTTCTGTTAGCGCTGAATGTTGGACAGCGCTCACCAAACCCAACACCCACATTGTGCCAACAGCTTCTGGCAGAGGATCTCAATTGGGAGGGTACAAGCATTACTCTAGTGTGAGGAAATGCAGCCTACAGATTACGCCCTAAGCTTTGGTTGACAACTGGTCTAGGATGGAAGCTCTAACAGACGAACGGTTAAAGCATTGTTTTGTTGATCCAGCAGCTTCTGCAGTTTGTCTTGTTTCAGACATATTGGTGTTATCTTTCCTCTGGAGTAAACTAGGCAGGCCAAGAGAGGGATCATGCTGCAGGGGAACACAGTCTCTAAGAAAGAGACAAGAAAGATGGTTGCAGCCACCATGGTGGAATGCAGAGGTCAAGAAGGTGCGACGGAATGACGTAGTATGAATAAGGTAGAAATCCTTTACACCAAAAATGCTAGGAAAATAGAAGAGATGACATGACAACAACAAAACGTCACACGGAGATGACAATAGCAATGGCAGGCTTGCGGGGAGATTTGGAAGACGGCGGTGCATTTTCAATGTCGGAGAATTTAAGTTGGCTAAGGATTAGATTGGTATCAAATCAGTGGCTTGAATAGTAACAGCAGACTGGAAAGAATAGTTGCCAAAAATGATACGTGATATCGCCACGGATAAACGAACCTGCAAACGGAGAAATTAGTATATTGTTGCAAAAAGGCGAGACGCATACTTGATGGATAGAAAGAAGAATCCCAGAGGACAAGTAAGGCAACATGTAAACATTTTGTGATAACACAGGTTTGTGATTTATCCTAATATTAATTTTCAATAATAATACTTACTGCCGGCCCTGGCGACACAGGCCCTGTAAGAGTTGAATATTATTTGTGATAATCCAACCTTGTACGTTATGGAAAATTAAATGGAGATTTTGTTGTTGAACATCCAGGAATCGACTTTCATCATTCAAGTTAGAGTTAACTCGCAGAGTTCATATTACTGTTACTTATTTTTGCGAGCCGCAGTGATTTCGTTATCGATTGTCTGTTGGAATTGATGAACAACCCGTTAGTAGTAATATGGGAAAGAGGCAGGCTGTCAAAGACTGGCAAAAAGCCAGAAAGGCTAACATGCCACAGGTTGAGTTGGCGAACCTGAAGACTGAGGTCCACAGGACGATGACTTTATTCAAATCCTGCGCCAAACAGGCCAAGGCCGAGAAATGGGACGAGTTCTGCAGGAAGGTGTGCTCCGAGCGATCTCTTACGACATTCTGGTGCCTCCATAAGAGCATGAACCGTGCTGCACAACGTATAGGGATATTCCAGACTTTCAAGGCACAGACCTCACATGGAAAAATTCGGATGCAGATAAAGGTAAGGCCCTTCGTGCACGCTACATAGAGCAGACTGACCAGAAAGACGAGCCCGCCAGACAGAGGACCACAACGACACTCTTTCAGTTGTGCGAGGGGGTCGGGATAGACGAAGAATGCATAATCACAGCTGAGACAATACGTGCGATGCTCAAGAAATCACCTAACACCGCCCCAGGCCCAGATGGCATCCGATATGGTGACCTACTGGTGATGTCAGATGATGACATGGAAGAACTGGCCAGAGAATTCAACACCAGTATCTAGAAGGGTCAGATCGAAGAAGAATGGCTACACAGCTGTTTGCTGCCGCTGCCAAAACCGAACAAAGACCATTCCAAGATAAGTGGCTACAGAATCATTACGATGCAGAACACTGCTGGCAAGCTACTGGAGAAAATTGTAGCACACAGACTTGCTTGTGACTTGGAACAACTCGGCTGCTTCCCGCTCACTCTTGGAGGATACAGAATCATTACGATGCAGAACACTGCTGGCAAGCTACTGGAGAAAATTGTAGCACACGGACTTGCTTGTGACTTGGAACAACTCGGCTGCTTCCCGCTCACACTTGGAGGATACAGACGTAACAAAGAGTCATGGCTGAATGCAGCGGTCTTTGCTCAAGATGTTTATGAAGGATTTCAGGTCAGAGAAGAGACATGTGCGGCCGCCATAGACTTAGAGGACGCATACAATAGAGTATCCTTCGAGCACTTGTTGCAAACCCTCCTCAGACTGAAAGTGCACCCTCACCTTGTACGATGGATAGCTGCAGTTCTGCTCCAAAGGAAGGTGGTTCTAAGATGTGGGAGTTGGTCTTCTGAGCCGATAACGATATGTCCAGGATTGCCGCAGGGTTCACCACTGTCACCAGTACTATTCAACGCATATACGGTGCCGATCACTGAACAACAGTTGGACGGGAGGGGTAGGACTCTGTCATTCGTTGACGACATCCTCGTGTATCGACAGGGTCGAGATAGACAGGCGGTTGCCAATGATATGCAGGGCGAACTAGATCGAATTTCCTCATGGTGTACTGATGCCAGAGCCCTTGTCAACCTGGCAAAGGCATCAGTTACATGGTTCTCCCTAAACAACTATATTGTGAACACAGACCTGCCGGCAGTAAGAATGGATGGGAGCATTTTGAGTAGAACCCAGTCAATGACATATCTTTGCTTGAGGCTTGATCGTAGCCTGTCCTTCATAGATCATGTCAATTATGTCATAACAAAAGCGTGAAAAGGTTTGTCAGCAATGAGAGTCATGGCGATTGAGTGAATGAATATGACTGTTTACATCATGTGGTCTTTTACTTGACCTATCCTACTGTTATAGTCTATCACACATCTGCCACCTTGTGTTACGATTGAGTGAATAAATAAGACTGTTTACGTCATGCAGTCTTTGCTTGGCCTATCCTACTGCTAATCTCTGTCACACATCTTCTACCTCATGTTATGATTAACTGAATGAATATGACTGCTTCATGCAGTTGAACTTGCCCAGGCACATGCCAAGAAGATGGTGGAGTTGGAGGCAGCCAAGAGAAAAAGTCTTCAGGAGAGAGCAGAAGCATTTACTTCAGCTTTCCAGAATGATCTAGAATTTTATCGAGTTCATGGTCACCCTGGAAGTAAGTAGAAAGTTATTGTCCAGACCACAATTTTCCTATAGTTCCACTAAATTTATTCATACTTTAACTATGTTTACAAATGCAGTTCAGTATATGGTCTCATCCTGTTGATTGTTATATTGTTATATTTGCATATTAGGCTTATCTACTTTCTCTAACTCATTAGTTTTGTTCTCATTTTTTCATCTGTTCATTCTTCTCATCCTGTTCTTATGCCTTAATGTAGTCACTGTAATGTCTTCCCCGTATTTATATGTTGTGTTTTTGTGTATGTATTTGCTGATGAAGACTAGTCCCCACAACATTCCATGTTTTGCGTAATTGTGTTCTGTAAGGCTGCATTTTTTTTTCCCCGCATATCCTTCAAGGGCATCGCTGTCAACACCAGCATTTTACTGCTGTTGTTGATTTCTTGGCAAGATTACGCTCAGTAGTTTGCCATTGCTTTCTGAGCGGCCGACTCACTTATCCTGTAAGTTACCAACGCAGTAAGAACCGTTACCAATTCTCGCGCGCTGCGTTACCCCAAGTGGATAAACGGGATTACGAAGAAAGTTGTTTAACTCCTAGGCCAGGGAGACCAGCAAGGCTGCATTACTTTATGTTAATTTAGATGGTCTAGACCAGTGCTTCTCAAAGTATGGATCATGGACACATTTGCAATATTTATTTATATTTTTTGGCGTGTTATTAGTACATCAACCATGTGTTGCCAGGGCCCCCCAAAAAGTTAATTGCACATCCTTTACAGGATGTTGCTGTCAATCCCAGCATTTCTTGACAGTTTGTGATTCCTTGGCAAGTTTACATTCAATAGTTTTTCATTGCTTTCTAAACGACCGGCACTCAAACCATGTATGAAAAACAGCACAAGTCTGTGTGCTTCCAAATCGCCTGCAGCTGTGTTTTAAATGTGGCATGCGGGATTACAAACTACGTTTGTAACTCCTTCACCACAGCTCCGGTTGTGGACCCCAAAGAGGAAGTAAATATAATAACACTGTAGATCTCCTGTGCAAGTCATAAAAGGGACTAAAGGGGGTTGGTCTTAGACTGGCTACTTCACACCATAGAAAGAGAATCAGCCAACACCCAACCAACCACTGACCCACTAAGTGCTTGGCATGTGTGGTTGTGGGATTATACTCCACTAGGAGTCTCAAAGGCAACAGAAGAGGATAATTAGTACAAGGAGTTATCAGTTATCAATTATCAGTTAGGGTATCATCATTGCACTCCGGACAGATCCATAGGTGCTCAGATCCTCCCCCCAGCATCCAGTGGCTAATAGTGCCAGTTCTGTGTTGGTTGACGAGGCCTCTCATTTTCCCGATGTACCTCTCATATATGGCCGTGCCAATTCTTACTCCCAAGTCTCTCATCCTGGACAACAATGTGGATTCACTGACCTCAAAGTCCTCTGTTATCGACATCTCTTTAAGGATGTTAATAACAACAGTGTGATCCATGAGCTGGCCATCAGCAGGGGATGCAGAGCTGGCCAATTTATCAGCTCGTTCATTTCCCTCGACTCCCGCATGTCCCGGGACGAAGGTGAAGGTAACCTTATGGACAACGGACTTCCACAGCAAATCAGTCCACTGTCCTGCATCGACCCTCTGAATCATGCTCATTGAATCACTTAGTACACACGTTGGTATAATGCTGTGATTCCAGCCACATGAAAGCCTGTGTTACCGCCATCACTTCCATTGTCATGCTGTTCGTGGTCATCACTGGATTCTTGAACGGTTCAGCCCGCTGAACGGGCTGTTAACAACAGATCTATCTGTATAGATGAGCACTGGGGGTCAAGGTACAAGGAGGCTTCACATTAACACCTTAAAAATGTGTTAGAAATTACAGTAACCATGCCATTGACTTGTAATCTGTCAATATTGTTGTTAAGGGTGTCAAGAGTGTTAAGCATGTGACATCACTGTGCAGATGAACATGATGACATAAGGACAGTTTAAAGATAGCTGTCCCACTTTTGACCTGCACCAAAGGGGAGCAGTGTTCTGTTATCCATTTTTTGATCAGTCAAGGGGTGAAACCTATATGAGATTAACATTGTAACATCATAGTGTAGGTACCTAATGATTTTACAACAGTGTAAGCGGGGAGGGGGTGCAAAACATTTCCTCTCATCAAAATGAGGTGTTAGTAAAAGTGGTAGTAGAAGCCCTGATCTATATCATCAAGACTTTTGTTGTTTCCAGTGTAAGTTGATTGAGTGTCAAAGCTTTGTGGTCATATCTTTTGTTTCAGGTGTATGTTGATTGATTGTGTAAACCCTGTGGTCATCATGTTTCTTGTTGTTTCCAGTATGGCCTGACTACATGTGTAAGCTCCGTGATCGTTGTGTCCTTGTTGTTTCCAGTATGGCCTGACTACATGTGTAAGCTCTGTGATCGTCGTGACCTTGTTGTTTCCAATATAACTTGATTGATTATTTAAGCTTTGTTGTCATCATAACTCTTGTTTCAAGTGTAACTTGACTGCTTATGTAAACTCTGTGATCAACCTGGATAGTTTTTATCTTGTTCATTTTAGTCTAACTAGGTGTATTAAACGTTTTGACCAAGATGACTCTTGCTGTTCCTGTTGTGACTTAATTGACTGTGTTACCTCCTTAATCATCATTGACACTATATGCGCTATTTCCAACACAACTTTCAAAAGTCCTACAATTGTTTTATTGGAAAATTATGACATTTCCTTTGATAATATTGTCAGAAGTATATTGTATGTATAAGATGCTTCAATATTATTTCTGTTATCAGTGTTTGTTTGTTTGTTTGTTTAAATTTTTTGATTAAAATCAGAGATAAAAAATACACAGAAGCTAATAAAGACGTTGGGAAGTGGATACAGGCAGATAAATAACATGCTTTAAATGGCCTAGCAAAAGAGGTAGAAGTGGCAGCAGTGAAAGGAAAGAGACCTTTTCATCATCCCAAGGGAATTTTATGTTGAAGATGAGGGCACAGCTCATATAAGCATCATCAACATCATGTGTCACGCTGATAAGTATGGGCGTTCATGTTTCGCTATCTCACATGATGCCAGAGTTGTGGACTTGGCAAAGATATTATTCTAGGCATCTGTAAAGAAGGTAGTTTGCCATTGCTTTCCTTCTTGGCAGTGACATTACTGGTCAATAACTGTAATCGTTGTCTACAAAATAAAATTTTCTGCCTATAGTCGTGAAATTAGAGACCATAACCTACAACTATCTGTCAGCTGTTTGTCAACTTCATCCACTACCTGCACCCATGGTTTCACGTAACCCTGATCGGGGGGAAGGAGGCACCTTACATCTCCTTTTATAGGGTTTCCACTGTCCCACAGCACATATGGAAATGCCCGAATGCTATGATTTTGGCTCTTGATTTCACTCAACTCAACTCAGTTCACAGAAATTATAGTTTAAAAAAAGTAATGGGATAGTAAAGGCTGCTGGCATGACCACATCATCCATCAGGTTTTGATTGGTCTACAAATATGGGGCTAGCACCATATACCCAATATATCTCGTGGTGTGGAAAGTGATCTTTGACCTTGACTAACTTTGGTACATACAGATCATGTTGACTGTATGACATGTGAATGTGTGGTCGTACCTTCATTGCAGAGCTTCCTGTAGAATTGCCGAAAGTGTCCAGTCTCAGTGAAATTGTGCTGGATCAGGACAAGCAAGCTTTAGATTCCTTCCTTGGTCCCAGTGGAGAGGTTGAAGGTAGCACAGGTAATTCTTGTTTGTGTGACCCCACTCAGAAGGTAGCACAGGTAATTGGTGTTTGTGTCAATCCTATATAATGCAGCACTTGTGATTGTTGTTTGTGTCAATCCTATTTGAATATTGCACAGGTAATTGGTGTTTGTGTCAGTTCTCTTTGGTTGTAGTGCACATGATTGTTGCTTGTGTCAATCCTCCAGATTGTAGCACTTGTGTGATTGTTGTTTATGTCAATCCTCTTAGATTGTAGCGCACACAATTGTTTGTGTCATCCTCTTGGAAAGTAGCACAGATAATTGTTGCTTGTCTCAATACTTTTAGAATTCCTATTAGAATTGCTATTCTACTTTCTCTTGGTCCATTCTTGACTACTTGTAATGACATGTAGCTACAGAAGGCGTGTAGAATGTGCTTAACTACATGTAATGACAAGGAGGTGTGTAGAATGTGCTTAACTACATGTAATGACATGTAGCACTGAGGGCGTGTAGAATGTGCTTGACTACTTGTAATGACATGTAGCACAGAAGGCATGTAGAATGTGCTTGACTACTTGTAATGACAAGGAGGTGTGTAGAATGTGCTTAACTACATGTAATGACATGTAGCACTGAGGGCGTGTAGAATGTGCTTGACTACTTGTAATGACATGTAGCACAGAAGGCATGTAGAATGTGCTTGACTACTTGTAATGACAAGGAGGTGTGTAGAATGTGCTTAACTACATGTAATGACAAGGAGGTGTGTAGAATGTGCTTAACTACATGTAATGACATGTAGCACTGAGGGCGTGTAGAATGTGCTTGACTACTTGTAATGACATGTAGCACAGAAGGCATGTAGAATGTGCTTGACTACTTGTAATGACAAGGAGGTGTGTAGAATGTGCTTAACTACATGTAATGACATGTAGCACTGAAGGCGTGTAGAATGTGCTTGACTACTTGTAATGACATGTAGCACAGAAGGCATGTAGAATGTGCTTGACTACTTGTAATGACATGTAGCACAGAAGGCATGTAGAATGTGCTTGACTACTTGTAATGACAAGGAGGCGTGTAGAATGTGCTTAACTACATGTAATGACATGTAGCACTGAAGGTGTGTAGAATGTGCTTGACTACTTGTAATGACATGTAGCTACAGAAGGCGTGTAGAATGTGCTTAACTACATGTAATGACATGTAGCACTGAAGGTGTGTAGAATGTGCTTGACTACTTGTAATGACATGTAGCTACAGAAGGCATGTAGAATGTCCTTGACTACTTGCAATGACATGTAGCACAGAAGGCATGTAGAATGTGCTTGACTACTTGTAATGACAAGGAGGCGTGTAGAATGTGCTTAACTACATGTAATGACATGTAGCACTGAAGGCGTGTAGAATGTGCTTGACTACTTGTAATGACAAGGAGGCGTGTAGAATGTGCTTAACTACATGTAATGACATGTAGCACTGAAGTTGTGTAGAATGTGCTTAACTACATGTAATGACATGTAGCACTGAAGTTGTGTAGAATGTGCTTGACTACTTGTAATGACATGTAGCACTGAAGTTGTGTAGAATGTGCTTGACTACTTGTAATGACATGTAGCACTGAAGTTGTGTAGAATGTGCTTGACTACTTGTAATGACAAGGATACGTGTAGAATGTGCTTGACTACATGTAATGACATGTAGCACTGAAGGCATGTAGAATGTGCTTGACTACTTGTAATGACATGTAGCACTGAAGTTGTGTACTTGACTACTTGTAATGACAAGGAGGCATGTAGAATGTGCTTAACTACATGTAATGACATGTAGCACTGAAGGCGTGTAGAATGTACTTGACTACTTGTAATGACAAGGAGGCGTGTAGAATGTGCTTAACTACATGTAATGACATGTAGCACTGAAGGCGTGTAGAATGTGCTTGACTACTTGTAATGACATGTAGCACTGAAGTTGTGTACTTGACTACTTGTAATGACAAGGAGGCATGTAGAATGTGCTTAACTACATGTAATGACATGTAGCACTGAAGGCATGTAGAATGTGCTTGACTACTTGTAATGACATGTAGCACTGAAGGTGTGTAGAATGTGCTTGACAACTTGTAATGACATGTAGCTACAGAAGGCGTGTAGAATGTGCTTGACTACTTGTAATGACATGTAGCACAGAAGGCATGTAGAATGTGCTTGACTACTTGTAATGACATGTAGCACTGAATGACTTTCCGTGTTTGTTTGTTTTTTAAATTGCATATCCCTTACAGGATGTTGCCGTCAACACCAGCACTTTACCGCTGATGTTGATATTGTTGGCAAGATTACGCTCACTAGTTTGCCATTGCTTTCTGAGTGACTGGCTCACATAACCCGTAAGTAACCAAAGCAACGCGATCCGCTGCTGAATCTCACACAGCTGTGTTCCTCATGTGGATATATGGGATTACGGAGAAAGTTGTTAACCCCTTCATCAGGTAGACCGTTGTTTTCTGTTGTTACAGATCAGATAATCATATTTTATTAGAATATTTCACATGTTGTGGAAAGCAACCTTTGCTATTCTGATTCTCTTCCTGAATTCTGTGTAGACGATGATGTCTTCTGAACATGAATTCTGCTCTACCAGTTCCTTTATCTTTTTATCTCAGTGTCAACATATATGGGCTGCTGGTCTCTGTCTCACTAGTGTAATGACAACCTGAGAGTGTGTTTGCAAGTCTGTGGGTGTTTTAGTTGTCATGACAACCTGAGAGTGTTTTTGCAAGTCTGTGGGTGTTTTAGTCCATTCTTCTCCATGTTGCAGATCATCCAGGTCACAGATCTACTCAATTATCTCTTCAGCCTTGGCCATCCATACATTTTCTTTAATTGATAATGGCCAGATGGACACATAATCAGATTGCAACTGGCACAATTAGTTTCGGGACTCTTCTCTTAAAGTTGAAGATGATGAGTTTGGAGCACATATGGGAATATCCAGATTATTGTGATGTCTGTTCTTGACTCAACTTTTTAATTGATAGCGCTGTGCTTGTGGTGTTTGTTGTCAGATGATACTCTCTTGTACAGTTTCACCTGCAACTTTGTGATGGTTTATGTTGTGGGTTGCTTTCATTTTTAAAAATTTTTAATTCCAGGGAGTTTGGACATTTCTGGTGATGGGTCCTACATTGAGGACGACTACACCAACGACTTCTCTGTGAAACAGGACATGGATTTCCCTGAACAAGAAGACAGCTACCACCAAGCCAGCCTTGTCACTGCTGCCAGCCTCTCACATGATGAACTTGTCACTGCTGCCAGCCTCTCACATGATGAACTTGTCACTGCTGCCAGCCTCTCACATGATGAAGCTGATAGCAGCATGACTGAAGTTGCTCCAGAAAGCACAACCACCTCAAACCAGAATTTGTGTTCAGGTGAACGTAATCCCACTGAGCACTCCGATGATGCAAGTGGAATGGAGACAGAAAACACCAGTTCAGACACCCCTAAGGTGTCTCCCAAAGATGCAAGTGGAATGGAGACAGAAAACATCACCAGTTCAGACACCCCTAAGGTGTCTCCCAAAGATGCAAGTGGAATGGAGACAGAAAACATCACCAGTTCAGACATCCCTAAGATATCTCCCAAAGACATTGATGGAAAAGATATTACAGAGAATCATGAAGGAAGTGATCATGGAATGGACAATGTTGCAGTTCACTCACAGAGCCTGGACATTGCTGTGACATAGCATTCTGAGATTGACAGCATCCTGCCTTACCAGTCTTTCTCTCAATATGAAAGCACCACCGCTCTCAGTCTTTATATTATTATGAAAGATTGCTGTATCATTCTGTTCATTGATACTCACATCCCGCCATATTTGTCATGGATTTTCTGTTTCTCACCTTTATCTGGTCTGGGTTTTCAAAATTTTGCTTGTGTTGAGTTTTTTTAACGTTGGTTTATGATTTGTTATCATGTTTTAATTTACTCAGAGCTCTTCCATTCTGAAAACACATTTTCTAAAATAACATCTCAAATGTAACTCTTTCTTTGCCTGTGTATTTTTGCATCACAGTCATAGATATTAAAAAGTGATATGGGGGGGGGGGGGGGGGGGGGGGGGGATCTGCGGGGGTTCTGGACGAATCACAAAACTGAGATGGAAGACCAGGAGATTGATTGATTGATTGATTGATTGATTTAGGAATCAACATCACAGCATTCAGGGCATTCCCATAAGTGCTCCGTCCCTATCCTCAGCAGCCAGCGAAGAGTTCCAACACTAATAGTACCAGTAGCAATCTGATTATAAGTCCGTCTCGCCTTTCCTCTGAGCGTTGAGCGTCGGCCAGATCCCTTCGTCGCTCCTCGTTGTCTCATTCTTGCCAGACCATGGTAATCCATTTGCTCCTCCGAGGTGTGCACGTGCTCCCACAAGGCAGCAACCACGTCTGCCTTGTCATGTATCAATACTCCACCAAGTTCTGCATAGCCAGCCAATCTGTCCGCCTGTTCATTTCCCAGCACACCGGCATGCCCCAGAGAAAAGATCCAGGCGATGCATGTCACCCGTGACCTCCGAAGTGAAGCAAGCCACTCCGCACGAAGTCTGCCTGTCCTCACCCTCGTCAGCATGCTTTCTGAGTCAGTTACAATCACGATGTGTGTGTGTGTCGTATTCTCCATCCAGTGGAGAGCCGCAGTGACTGCCTCCACTTCCATTCTTAAGCTGGATGTTGTGGTATCATATGCCAGGCTCTCCTGCCCCAAACATCGACCATTAGCTTTGGCTATGAACCCCCAGCCACTTCTCTCACCTCTTGACACTGAACCATCTGTGTAGTTAATCACATCACTCGAGTGAGCATTGTCCTGAATTAGTTGCTGGATTTCCACTTCCGTGGCCCCTGCTGGCCACTCCCTGCACTCCCGACCCACTCCTCTCCACGCCTAATGTTCTCCAAGGGGCACACCTGTCTGATCGTATCCTCCGCCTGAGCCATCCATGATTTCCCTCTTATCAGTCGCTGACCCTTAACTGCGTCCAGCGCCTCATGCAGTGGGTGGTCTGTGTCTGCAGCTACTCTGAGGTATGCCTTCGCCTGCATCACCTTGAGCCTACCAGCAACAGTCGGCAGACCAAGGATGTAACGCATACACACTACTGGGGTGTCTCTAGTGCATCCCAGAATGACCCGCATAGCTTCGTTCTGTATGTGCTCTAACTTCACCAGCTGACTCTCTGAGACAGTGAGCAGACCTAATCCATAATCAGTTACTGAGAGGATCAAGTGCTGGTATAGTGAGACCAGGAGAACTTTCAATCAGATGGCTTTTGGAATGATTAGCAGCATAACTCATTGCTGGCTGTTGTATGAGGGGACGGAGCACGTGTGGGAATGTCCTGAGTGCAGTGATGTCATTTCTTAGCTCAGCTCAACAGTGATAAATATTTGAGTGAATAATAAGAACACAAACAATGTATTGCAGTTTATTGCCTGATATATTTCACTGTGTCACAACGCGTAACTAAAAGTTACTGAAATTTGCTGAGACATCTGCTATACATGTGGGTATATCACACTTGTGTAAACAAATGGTGTATGATCTATTTAGCATGATCAAGGTGCGGTGAAATATATGTCAGTTTGTTTTGTGTATTTCAGCTGAAAGTATTCATTGCTTTGCTTTAATATATATAGAATTAATTAATCCTGTAGAATCCTGCACCTGACGAGATACAGCAAAATATGGCAGACAAAACAAACTGCAATATATTGTTTGTCTTCATTATTCAAATTCACAGTTTGAAAACATTGGACAGAGAGAGGTGAAGCAACATTTTGGTGGTGTTGGTTTAGTCAAAACTGCCTGGAATTAGAAGTAAAAATTCAAAATCCCATTTCCATGCCATGTGGTATACTGTGGCTAAGTCCATATTTGTAGAGAGCTGAAGTAGTGTATTGGCTAGACACTCGCCCTCATCCCTATGGTCAGGGGTTTGATTCATGTTGGGCTAGATTCACATTTGTTTAATTGATCTGGACTCCCTCCCTAGTC
The DNA here is from genome assembly GCA_014155875.1 of Cepaea nemoralis. Lineage (NCBI taxonomy): Eukaryota > Metazoa > Mollusca > Gastropoda > Stylommatophora > Helicidae > Cepaea > Cepaea nemoralis. Next base: position 58,592 of record JACEFZ010023360.1, read on the forward strand.
AACCCAGCCTAAAATGTGTACCAGGAAATGTGTTTGGAAGTAGAGGAGGCTGATGTATTGATCACATCACCTGTAAGAGCTAACTGGTCTATACAAATACACATCTAGCAATACATGCAGCATGTGCCTTAAGGCTTTTCACAGGGACCTTTATTGATACCATATTTGTATACCAAGCGGGAGTCTCCATGGCGAAGTGTCAAGCCGTCTGCTTCATGTTCCAAAGGTTGGGGGTTCGATTCCGGTCTATGTCTTCACTTCACGAGTGCATTTTTCTCGAGACTCCTGGGGGTCATCGCTGGAGAAAAGGAGTTTGTGTGAGGCTTTCGGCAGGCCGCTATGCAGAAAGATACCCAGTCATATGGGATAAAATCCAGTGCAGTGAAGTTGATCCTCTCAACTTTTAAGAATGTTTTTTTGTATACCAAATGCATGCATGTGGTCAGTATCTTGTTGGTTGCCTTTACTTCCCGGAACATTTTCTGGTACTCTTTTTATTAGGCTGAGAGAGCTGTGTGGTCAGGTGAACAAAACCCAAACCTTGAAGGGAATTTAAACACAGGCCCACAGGATCAGCAGGCAAGGATGATAGCCACTGCACTACCACACCTCGTACCACCTAAAATCACAGGAGTTATATTAATAACCTGATGAAAATGGGTGTGAGCTGTGTGCATTAAACATGTTTTTTTTATGAAGGAATGTTATTAAGTACTAGCAATTTTATTGTAAAATGCATGGAAGAATATGGACAACAGAAAATCTTATTTCAGGACACAAACTGTCACTTAAGCAATACCCCGTGCAGGAGTCATGAGGATCGAGCAGTTTACGCATGCACAATATCGATTACGAAATGGCTGCCCCACTGTAGCCTTGTAACTTGGAAGAACAATGACGTTTTATTCGTTTTATTGTTTGGTGGTCAGGGGGTGTGAAACTTTGTGAAATCTACAGAAGAAAGATGGTTCAGTATGGAGACAGTTGTTTTAACCTTATGAACCAGAGATTATGTGGCAGTCGATGCAGTGGAACCACCCATTGTCTCCTGTTAAGAAAATATTCAAGATGCAGGAATTTGCTAGGAAAGTCATGATGACCATCTTTTGGATTATCAAGAGCCCTATGTTGGTGCACTTCCGGGAAAGAGGTGAAACTGTAACTAGTGCTGAATACAGTGACATGCTAGTGAACAAACGAAGCCTGTTATACGATCAAAACGCCGGAGACTTCTCTATAAAAGAGTATTGTTGTTGCACGACAGACTGGCCCTCATACGACCTGTGCATGCAGTAGATACACTACATGCTGCTCTGAAATTTGAGGTCTGGTAACATCCAGCATAAAGTCCAGACTTGGCACCTTTAGACTTTCTCTTATTTGGACCCTTGAAAGAACATTTGCTGGGTCTGAGGTTTGCAGATGACAACAAGGTAATGGTTGCGATACAAAATTGCTTTAAGGCCACGCCAAAAAACTTTGTCCTAGACGACATCAACAAGCTAATAAATAGGTGGACAAGTGTGTTGGCAGGCAGTGGGAATATGTTGAGAAATATCACGCACAATTTCTGGTTGTAGAAATAAATTCATTGTAAAATTCCTGTTACTTAATGACTTCCCCTCATTAAAAAAACACTGAGTTGATTTGAGTCAAAAACCCATACACGTTCCGTCCTCATCTGCAACAGCCAGCAAAAAATCTCAGTACTAATGCTACCAGCAGCAGCCTGATTATGTATAAACATCACTGAATCAACTTCAAGCTGTGTGGAACTAAAGAGTTAATCGTGAGAACAGGCCTGCCAGTGCAATCATCAAAGGCAGTGATCAGAAAAAGCAGCAGCCAAAGTAATAATGATAAAGGAGTTGAATATAATAATTGGTATGGACAGGAGTTAAGGCAGTCACTGTGATCATCATCTTGTGTCTAGCCAGCTGGTGCAGGTGTACATGTCTCTCCACAGATCTTGATCCTTGGTGTTCTGGATCAATTCTATTGATAATAATTCTCCATGCCACCAGCTCAGTCTATCCATCATCATTTCTCTTGGTTAGCCTCCACTTCCTACCTTATGAGAATGTCCTATGACAGCCTTTAACATTTTCACTGCCTCAGATCTGCTTTGGTTCATAAAAACTTGGGGAAATAATGTAGTGGTTTTCCCTTGACTTCAACATCCACTCAGGGGTATGTTACTCCACCTTTGACAGCAATTTCTGTCGGGAAAAGTGCTCACTTGCAGAGCTGTCCATTTATACCTGTGGATACACAGCGCCCGAATGCTACATGGGTTAATTGACAACTGGCTGGGAAAGAAAGAGTTAAAATACTTACTTCACTAAATTGTTACTCAGTGTATATATACAGTGGTACCTCAGGTTACAAACTTAATTCGTTCCAGAACTCGGTTCGCAACCCGAAACGTTCATAACCTGAATCATTGAAATCGATGAAATAGAGACAATAGGTTTCAAGGTGAAAGAATCGTTCTTTTTTTTTTATTAACATCCGGTTGTTTACCTGACAAAATGCAAAGAATACTTGTACTTCACGTATTAAATAAAGAGAAAGAAACCTACCAAATAAATTAAATGTAAAATAAAAACAAGATTTAGTCTATCTTTCTTACCAAGTAAACGATCATGGGAAATTTGTCACTTTCTTTGCTATTCTGAATCATTAGTTTCAGGAGTTTCTTGTCGCTGTTTCTTGGCAGCCGACTGGGAATTTTTCTGCACCAAGAAACTATCAAGAGAAAATCTTTCTGAAGTGGGCCATCGGGTACTTACAAATTTCTTTAATCCTGGCAGTTGAAACGGTCACTGACTTACTCATCATCGGACGACTGCTCCTCCATTAATGTCTTTAGCTGTTCATTCTAAAGATCCACAAGCTTCTTTATAATGGTGGAGATACATGTAGGTAGTTGATTTTGCCATGCTGTACTCATTAGCGATGTCACACACACGAACGCCATTTTCATGTTGCATAATTATTTCCTTCTTTACCTCCACTGTTATACGTTTCTACTTCCTAGCAGCCCACTACCGTTCTTCGAACTCATGATTGATGGGATTAACAAGGAAAATAATGAAAGAGATAAACGTGAACGCAGTGCCACTTCTAAGAAATCTTTTACTGCTGTGTAGTAAAGCCAATGAAAGCGAGGCTGTGCAAAACTAGGCTACTAGAATAGCGCTAAGCAATTTTAGTACTGCATGGCGTGGCTGCGCACATGTGCAAAGCTAGGCTACTAGACTAGCGCTAAGCAATGTTAGTACTGCATGGCTTTCGTTTGTACTGTACGCGATTGTTTGTCTCGAACGTTAAATCTTGCGCTCTCTCTCTCTCTCTCTCTCTCTCTCTCTCTCTCTCTCTCTCTCTCTCTTTCTCTCATCTCTCTCTCTCTCTCTCTCCCTCCCCTCTCTCTCTCTCTTTCTCTCTTTCTCTTTCTCTCTCTCTCTCATCTCTCTCTCTCTCTCTCTCTCTCTCTCGCTCTCTCTCTCTCTCTCTCTCCTTCATTCATAACCCGAGGCATTGTTGGTTACTTGAGACAAAAAATTTGCTAAGTTGTTGTTCGTAACCTGAATTGTTCGTGACCCCAGGCATTCGTAACCCGAGGTTTGACTGTATATATACACACACACACAGGTCAGATAGACCTTTTTCATGCTACATCATCATGTATCATGTTTTCCTCCATAAACAACTGTCCTTAGTGTTATCGACTGCTGATTGTCTCCTATATCACTCTGCCAACTCACCCAACATTTTCTCCTGCTCTGATATCGTCTATCTTCATGAGTGTCAGTTATCTCTAGACCCTCTCCTTCTGTTGGTCTCTACCACTAATACCCTCTTTCTTCCTGTATCACAAATTTCTCCGGACCCCTTCCTTCTGTCAACTTCTACCACTTATACCCTTCATCTTCCTGTGTCACAAATTTCTCCAGACCTTCTCCTTCTGTCAACTTTTACCACTAATACCCTCTATCTTCCTGTGTCACAAATTTCTCCAGACCCTCTGCTTCTGTCAACTTCTACCACTTATGCCCTCCATCTTCCTGTGTCACAAATTTCTCCATATCCTTGCCATCTGTCAACCTCTAACGCTGATACTCTCCATCTTCCTGAGTCACAAATTTCTTCAAACCCATTTCTTCTGTCAACTCTTAATGTTCATCACTCCATCTTCCTGAGTCACAACTTTCTCCAGACACCTTCCTTCTGTCAACCTCTGAAGCAGACCTCTTCCTTCTGTCAACCTCTAAAGCTGAGCCCTTCCTTCTGTCAACCTTTAAAGCAGACTCCTTCCTTCTGTCAACCTCTAAAGCAGACCCCTTCCTTCTGTTAACCTCTGACACTGATAGCCTCCAGCAGTTACAGTAGTGCTGTGGTGCTGATTGATCTATACAAATGTGGGCTTGGCACCATATATCCATCAAACCTCAAAGTGTGTCAAAGTGTCCCTTCATGTAAATTTTACTCTTTCATTATCTGCTTGTAAATATGCAGAGGTCGGCATGGCTGAAAGGTTTGACATGCTTGCGCTTACCCTTTTCGTCTGGTGACCGCGGTAGTGGGTTTGTTCCACACACCAGTCAGTTGGACGTAAACACTGACTTCTCGTTCAGAAAGCTGTGGCAAACTACTGAACATAACATTGCATACTGTATCACACACATACAATAAGTGTATCACACACAAACAATAAGGGCTGGTGGTTATTGCAATGTATGGCCACAGACATGCAACATAGTGTATCACACACACACACAATAAGGGCTGGTGGTTATTGCAATGTATGGCCAAAGACATGCAACCTTTAAATATGCAGATATACCAAAATAAAAGTAAATATCTTTGTGGTATTGAGTTACTCCTTTTTTTTTTTGTTTTACTGAATGTTATTCTGACACTTACTTAATCTGTGTTATTTCCAGTCTCTGTGATCTGGCCATGTTTGTTTCTTGATTGCACATCTTCCAAGTATTTAAATCAGTTCCATTCTTCTTCATTGTTTTTTTTGTTGTTGTTTTGTTTGTATGTTTGTGGTTAAAACAACATTTATATGTGCATGAATCTGGTACCTAGATGTGTGGGGGGCATGTTGTGGTGTGGGAGACTGTATGTTGTTGTGTGAGAGGCTATGTTGTGTGAGAGACTGTATGTTGTGTGGGAGACTGTATGTGGTGTGAGAGACTGTATGTTGTGGTGTGAGAGACTGTATGTTGTGTGAGGGACTGTATGTGGTGGTGTGAGAGACAGTATGTTGTGTGAGAGACTGTATGTGGTGGTGTGAGAGACAGTATGTTGTGTGAGAGACTGTATGTTGTGCTGTGAGAGACTTATATGCTGTAGTTTGAGGTGTGTGTTGTGGCGTGAGAGACTTATATGCTGTAGTTTGAGGTGTGTGTTGTGCTGTGAGAGACTTATATGCTGTATTTTGAGGTGTGTGTTGTGTTGTGAGAGACTTATATGCTGTAGTTTGAGGTGTGTGTTGTGCTGTGAGAGACTACTTATATGCTGTAGTTTGAGGTGTGTGGTGTGGCGTGAGAGACTTATGTGCTGTAGTTTGAGGTGTGTGTTGTGGCGTGAGAGACTTATATGCTGTAGTTTGAGGTGTGTGTTGTGCTGTGAGAGACTTATATGCTGTAGTTTGAGGTGTGTGTTGTGGTGTGAGAGACTTATATGCTGTAGTTTGAGGTGTGTGTTGTGCTGTGCGAGACTTATATGCTGTAGTTTGAGGTGTGTGTTGTGCTGTGAGAGACTTATATGCTGTAGTTTGAGGTGTGTGTTGTGCTGTGAGAGACTTATATGCTGTAGTTTGAGGTGTGTGTTGTGCTGTGAGAGACTTATATGCTGTAGTTTGAGGTGTGTGTTATGCTGTGCGAGACTTATATGCTGTAGTTTGAGGTGTGTGGTGTGCCGTGAGAGACTTATATGCTGTAGTTTGAGGTGTGTGGTGTGCTGTGAGAGACTTATATGCTGTAGTTTGAGGTGTGTGGTGTTGTATGAGAGACTTATATGCTGTATTTTGAGGTGTGTGGTGTGGTGTGAGAGACTTATATGCTGTAGTTTGAGATGTGTGTTATGGTTAAAAGACTGTACGTGCAGTAATGTATGTGTTGTATGAGAGACTTAATTGCTATGACATGTGAGAGATTATTGTTGCTATCCTAAAGCTGCTGAGTTGCCACTCTTGACAGCCCTGTGGCATTCCCCTTGTAATGTTTGTTGACTAACTTGTCCACAGACCCATATAATTTTTTATATTCAGTGTTGTTCATGGTATATGCATTTGATAAGAAGGTGATTGGCTATTTTAAACAGGAGAGAGAAAACACCTGTGCCAAGGAGAATGTTGGGATTTGAGATGGATTAACTGGCAGCTCACTCAAATATATCCTGTATGAAACTTAACATCCTATCATGTCATCCATGTTTTTATTGGCTTTCATTTGGAACATTTCAATAAAGAAGAGTAACTATATATGTTGTATTTTTGAGTGAGTAGTTTGCATGTTGAAAATGTAGTTTAAAACAGTTATTTGCATATCTTTTACAGGACATAGCAGTCAACCCCAGCATTTTATGGCTGTTTGTGATCTCTTGGCAAGTTTACCTTCAGTAGTTTTGGAAACAGAGATTAAAGTCAAATGTACAAGGGAAAGCCAGTATTATATGCAGAAGCTGAAAGTGGTAGTTGGTAATTTTGAAAGGTGGCATTCAGTGGCAGTATAACCCAGCTTTATGATTAGATTAGATAGGAGTCTGCCAAGCATAGCATTAGCAGAGCAGATAAACAAATCAAATCAAATTTATTTTAAAAGGGTCACAAATTGGGCACGCAGGCCCATCTTACATTCGGCCCTTCCATTCACTCATCTTTCGTTCATCAAGAGCATTATACGTTCACATAGGAAGAAAAACAAACATTGTGAAATGAATATTGTAAACATAAACAAGGCAAATTACCATGTTGTGAGGCATATCTCCCACCTACCCACACATCACCCCACCCACACACACACGCCCACCTACCCACACACACACACACCCAGGGACACATACATACCCCACCAACCAACCCATCCCCCTCCCTCACACCGCCCACCCACATACACTTCCCTCACCTGTTCCCCCAACCCAAACACACTCGCCACCCACAAATAACCCCCACCAACCCACACATCCCGCGCCCACCGACATACACATCCTAACCCACACATCCTCTCCCCACCCACACCTCCAGCCACACCTCCATCGACCACATATTCCCCACCCATGCACACATCCCCCACCAACCCACACATCGCACATCCACTCACACATCCCCAAACCATACACACACACATCCCCACCAACTAACATCTCCCTACCCACACACACACACATCTCCCTAACCACCTATACATCCCCAATCCACTCACACACACCACACCACCCACACATACATCCTCCACCCACCCACACATGCCCTAACCCAATTCCCCCACCACACACATCCCCCACCAGCACATCACATCTCCTACCACGCAATATTCCCAACTCACGCACCACACACACATATCCCTCACCAACACATCCCACACCCACATACCACCACACATCCCCACCTACACACCACACACATATCTCCCACTCACATACCACACAATATCCCCACCCACACCCACACAGATACCCTCACCCACCCACCCCACATACCCCCACCAACACACCACACAAATTCCCCACACACACACACACACACACACACACATACCCCACCCACACACCACACACATATCCCCAACCAACACACCACACACCTCTCCCCACCCACACACACATTCCCCACCCATCCACCACCACACACTTGGTTGACACATGGTGACTGCTCTTGGTCGGTGCTCAGACAGGTGACTGAGGACAACAAAATGCACCAAATGGGCCGGCTTTTGCAACAACTCTCTTGGTATGCAAATGAAAGAGAAGACATACTGAACAGGATTGTCACTTGAGGTGATTCATGGGTACATTTTATTTTGTGCTTTATTAAAGCACATTTCAAAGCAATCCTTCATCACCTTTAGCCAAGAAATTCAAGATTTTGCCATCAGCACAGAAGATCATGCTTAGGATTCTTCTTCTTAGTTCGTCCGGAATGTTTGTTTTGGATGTAGTTACACTGTGCCTGTTTACAGCAGAGCTGCTGATATTTGCGCCTTTTGACAGACACATCTGACTTCTTCAAGCAAGTGTTGACAGGGTTAACCTTCCCAGGTTTAGGAATCTCAAGGCACCCCTTTCCAAAAGAAAGGTGGGAATATGGATGCTACATTATACTGCTAAGTTCTATTAATGAGGTGCAATGCAAAGAAAATATCCAGGTCTACAGACTAGACAATCACAACAATGTCAGACCACATACAGGTTGATTGCAATAGTAGTAGTTGTAGTAGCAATAGTAGTAGTAATAGCAGCTGTAGCATTGGTAGTATGGTAGAGATACAAGACTTCATTGGGGTGTGTAACGATGTATAGTCAGTCACACGGTCACATATTTAAGGAACACATCCGGGATATCTGCATTATGGCTACAAATACATAAGGATACATCCTGTTACATCCGGTCAAATATGGCATTGCATCTGGTCACATGTGTAAAGATACATCCGAGACACGTAGTTAAGCGGGATACTACAGAAAAATGGTGTTCTGTCTGCTGTCGGTTGTCAAACCAAGGGACCTAACTCGAGATGACCACCAGGTATGAGAGTGATTCCACTACATCGGCAGCAGGGCAGACCGAAGCTTAAAATGCTCTCCCTTCTATCTCATTTCTATGTCTGTGTAGTCCAAGTGTCACCGAGTAACATTAAGAGGAGGGGTGTGATCACTGACACTAGTCGGGGAAGGTATATCCTTATGACTCTGGCTCCGAAAGTGAGCTGATCTGGCTACCTGTCGATCCACCTGAATGTCAATCCTATCTGTCTGTCTTAATGTCTTCCTATATGATTGGTATAATATATCACCGCATAGCTAATGATATTGATGTTACGTCATGCCTAAAGTGTATGTTCCTCTGAAATCACATTTCTATTACCATTAGATATTGGTGATCTTGTTGGCTCAATGACCACGTGTCATAACAAGACAAAGTACAGGATCCATGTACCATTTCAATATTTTTTTCTTCACCAGAAGAAAGGCCTGGGGACCTAATGCGTGATGACCACCCTGTAGAGGAGTGATTCCACTATCTCGTAAACAACGTATCCACAATGTAAAGTGATCTCCTGTCTCACTCTCTCCTTTCTATATCCGTTAGGGTGATCCACCAAGTGTCTTTACACTTTTATTAATTTTTCTGCCTTTAGAGGTCTTTTCATCTTTCCCCAGATACCCATTTCCAATCCCAATATATGTTTTTCAACTTTTCTGCTCATTGGTCTACGTTTTACATCCAGACAAATGTATAGATTATATGCATCACTTAACAGTCAAATATGTTAGCCAAATTGTTGAAACTGTTGACCAAATACAGAAATATCATTATCAAACTTGTAAGAATCAGGGGAAATGTTGACCAAGTTAAGAATTATCTCTACCACACTTATAAAAAGTAGGAAAATTTGTTAACCAAATGGGAAAAGTATTTTCCAAGCGCATACATATTTCATCCATACTTATAAATATATCATCCAAACTTATAAAACGTAGGAAAATGTGTTAACCACATGGGAAAAAAAGATTGTTCAAGAAAAACAAATTTCAACCAAACTTATAAATATATCATCCAAACTTATAAAAAGTAGGGAAAATGGTAGTCAAACTAATAAAAATGATGACCAAAATAGGAAATAGCTCAACCAAACTTATAAATATATCGACCGAAATAAGAAACTATGTTGGTCAAATAGGACAAATGTTGGCCAAATATAGAAATATCTCAACCAAACTTATAAAAAGTAGGAAAATTTGTTGACCAAAGTGATAAAAACGATGGCCAAATCACGATAAAAATTGCCAAATCAAGACATATGTAGGTCACACCAAGAAATATATCAACCGAAGTAAGAAAATATGTTAGCTGAATATGAAAAATGTTGACCAAATACAAAAATATCTCAAGTAAACTTATAAAAAGTAGGAAAAATGGTAGCCAAATTAACAACAACAATGGTGACCAAAATAGGAAATATCTTAACCAAACTTATAAATATATCGACCAAACTTATAAAAAGTAAGAAATGACCAGGTGAGATAGAGGTGGACAAAGTAAGAAATATTATTTTAGCTAGACTTCGAGAAAACCCTTTTATTGTTGAGAGATGGAACAATGGAAGGTTAGTGTAGCAGACATTGTGGTATAGAAAGTTGAAGATATCAGCCCTGGGAAATGGCCCCTTGATGGCGAATACTCAGATAATATCGAAACTATCCCAGGTGGAGCCACAGATTGCATTGACATAAATGTTGTTATGACTGTTTCATTGGAGCTCATGCACAACGAAGGTTTAGAGTTCTTGGTGCTGTGCCATGGAAAAGTTGTGAAATTATCTATGAAAAACAGGCACTTTGTAGTAGAAAGAAAAATAACCAAGAGTGTGGAGAGATGCTTGGGAAGTCTGTATAAGTGCTTCTTTAGCAGATACTCTGGAATGGTAAATTGAAGATTTCGGTAACGTAAAAGGGGGAAAGTATTGACGTGGATGATTATGTAGTGTGAAATGCCTTTTCAAATAAAAGTTCAAGACATTATTTATATAAATACAGAAGCTACATTTTTCCTAATTTGGGTAACACATTTTTTTCTTAATTTGGTCGGCATATTTCTTACTTTGCCATACCCATTTCTTAATTTGGCCGACATACATTTCTACATTTTATAAGGTTGGTTGAAATAATTCTTAACTCTGCCAACCTTTCTATTACTATGGTAAGTATATTTTCTTTCTTTGTATGAGTTTGATAGATATATTTATAAATTTGGTTGAGATATTTCATCATTTTTATTAGTTTCGCTACCATTTTCCCTACTTTTTATAAGTTTGCTTTAGATATTTCTGTATTTGGCCAATATTTTTTCCTATTTGGCAAACATATTTTCTTTCTTCGGTCGATATATTTCTTGGTTTGACCTACATATGTCTTGATTTGGCAAAAACATTTCGTGATTTGGCCATCGCACTTTGGCTAGCAAATTTTCCTTCTTTTTATAAGTTTAGTTGAGATGTTTCTGTATTTGGCCAACATTTGTCCTATTTGACCAACATATTTTATTGTTTCGGTCGATATAATTATACCTTTGGTTGAGCTATTTCCTGTTTTGGTCGTCATTTTTATTAGTTTGGCTACCATTTCTCTAAGTTTTATATGTTTGGGTGATATATTTATAGATTTGGTTGAACTATGTTTTTACTTGGTCAATCTTTTTTTCGCCGGCTTCCTGGCTTAGAGGTTAGTGGTTCGAATCGCGTCGGTAACTTACGGGGTATATGAGCCGGCCGCTCAGAAAGCAATGGCAAACTAATGAGCGTAATCTTGTCAAGAAATCATCAATCAGCTAAAAGATGCTGATGTTGATGTCCTATAAAGGATATGCAAACATTTTTAAAAAAAAATCATTGTTCCCATGTGGTTAACAAATTTTCCTACGTTTTATAAGTTTGGATTAGATATTCTTATTTTGGATGAAATATGTTTTTACCTGGCCAGTATTGTTCATATTAAGTTACCAAATTTTCCTACATTTTATAAGTTTGGACGGTATATTTATAAGTTGTTTTACATATTTCTTTACTTGGCCAATATTTTTCACATTTGGTTAATACATTTTCCTACTTTTTATAAGTTTGGTTGAGATCATTCTTAACTTGGTCAACATTTTCCTTATTTTTTATAAGTTTGATTGAGATACTTCTGTATTTGGCCAACATTTTTAATAATTTGGCTAACATATTTTCTTATTTGACTGTTAAGTGATGCATCTAATCTGTACTTTTGTCTGGATGTGAAACGTAGAACAATAAGCAGAAAAGTTGAAGGAAAAAAAACATATATTGGGATTGGAAATGGGTTTCTGGGGAAAGATGAAAAGACCTCAATGTACAGGCAGAAGAATTAATGAATGTTCAAATACACGTGGTGGATCACCCTATCGAATATAAAAAGGAGAGAGAAGGGAGATCACTTTACATTGTGGGTGAGTTGTTTACTAGGTAGTGGAACACTCCTCTACAGGATGGTCATCACGATTTAGATCCCAGGTCCTTCTTCTGACGAAGAAGAAAAAAGTATTGAAATGGTACATAGATCCTGTACTTGGTATGGTTGTGTCACGTGGCCATTGAGCCGACAAGATCACCAATATATAATGGTAATAGAAAGGTGGTTTCAGAAGAAAATACACATTTGGCATGACATAATATTAATATCATTAGCTATGCGGCTGATATATTATACCAATCATAGAGGAAGACTTTTAGACAAACAGATAGGACTGACAGACAGGTGGATGAACAGGTAGCCAGATCAGCTCACTTTCGAAGCCAGAGTCAAAAGGGTATACCTTCCCTGACTGGTGTCGGTGATAACACCTCTTGGTGTTACTCGGTGACACTTGGACTACACAGACATAGAAAAGAGAGAGAATGGAGATCATTTTAAGCTTCGGACTTGCCAGTTGCCGAGGTAGCGGAATCACTCCTATACCTGACGTCATCACGAGTTAAGTCCTCTATGTTCGACAGTAGATCATTTTTTATAGTATCCCGCTTAACCATGTGTCTTGGATGTACCCTTACATGTGTGACCATATCTCATCTTATTTCATCTCATCATGTTCCTCTTGTACCTTGCGGTGTCGATGTGAAGTATAAACATCGTGAGAGTGCCCGATTATGGGCTTCATGTATCAATATTCCCATGGACTGTGCTATTCCCTCCGTCCAACTTTTACGAGGTGGGCCTCTTCCTATGTTTCCATCTGGTCTGTACATCATTGCTTGTTGTGGTATGCTGTTGGCTGGTAACCTACTTCCATGGCCAAACCATTTGATTTGCAAACCATGTGATCGGATGCAACGCCATATTCAACCGGATGTAACAGGATGTATCCTTATGTATGCACCGGAAGCAACGCCCCCTTGACCGGTTGTAGCCATTATGCACGTATCCCGGATGTGTCATTTAAATATGTGACCATGTGACTGACTATACATCGTTACACATCCCAATGAAGAGCCTTGTAACTCTACCACACTACCAACGCTACACTACTATTACTACTACTATTGCTATTGCTACTACTACATCTTCTTCTTCTACAGCTACTACTAGTATTACTGACTACTATGATTATTAGTACATTTACTGCTATTACTACTACTCTAAACTACTACTACAACTAATAGTCTTTCTCCCCTTCTTCCTGTTCGTGTACTACTACTACTACTACTACTACTACTACTACTACTACTACTACTACTACTACTACTACTACTACTACTACTACTACTACTACTACTACTACCACCACCAATTCTACTAATGCTACTAATGTTAATATTGGTACTTTGACTACTACTACTCTTACTACTTCTACTAATACCAACATTGCTACTACAATAACTACTAATACCAACATTGCTACATCTACGATTGCTACTACTTCTTCCTCTTCCTCTACTACTACTACTACTACTACTACTACTACTACTACTATTACTACTACTACTACTACTACTACTACTACTACTACTACTACTACTACTACTACTACTACTAATGCTGCTGCTACTACTACTACTACTACTACTACTACTACTACTACTACTACTACTACTACTACTACTACTACTACTACTACTTTTACTATTGCTACTACTACTCTATAAGTTACGACAAATATATTATAGGAAAATGGCCAACCCTTGTCGTGCAAGACATGAATGTTTGGAAGAGATAGCTATGAAGAATAGTGTACTGGGAAGTAGAAGAGCGGCACCAGAGACAGGGCATCCAGGATGATGATGACTTACAGCCTAAACACTAAATCAAACAAACAAAACGCTGTTCGACAGTCTAATTTTCTACTATCATCACTAGTACTACTACTGCTGCTGCTGCTGCTGCTGCTACTTCTGCTGCTGCTGCTGCTGCTACTACTACTACTACTACAACTGCTATTACTACTACTGCTACTACTACTATTACTACTACTATGATATTTCAGCCATTCATATCAATGCCAATGAGTTACTGGTAACATTTCATAATGTTTTTAACCATAACGCCAGCTCAACACTTTTTTTTACAACCCGGTCTAGCCACTTAATAACTTTTCCATACGCCACCGCTGATGTACCCTTCGCGTGTTTTAATGGAATACACACCCCCGCCACCGATCACATGGGTGGATGGGTGTGAGATATTCCCAGCCAACTCACAGCCTTCGACTTCATAGTTCTCACCAAAACGGAACTCCATACACCCACATCGCCTAGCAGCCGATACAGACAGAATAAACATGATGTAGGCAGTGGCCTACAGCCGGAAACAGCGAGCGGAAGAGCTGTAAACGCAATGGTGGGGGAACAGGAAATGATGACTCTCACTTTAGATTGTTAGTTCACATGTTGTGTTCAAGCCTAGCAGGTGTTCTGGGTCCCTCAAGCAGGCAAAGCTTCATTGTGTGACCAACCAATTCTTAAAGTAAGGTAATACAATGGTTATATTTATTATAATACTGATGTACTGTTTAAAATGTTTACAAATGATCATAGTCTAACTTTGTGTTCTTGTGGGATTGAAAACAAGCGCCATGTTTCTGTTTACTGCACTTGTTAGTAGAAACTTCAGCTAGACACTCTGTTGTCATTGACTACTAAAGAATATTTCCTTACATTTTGTGGCAATCTACTAGTAAAGAATATTTCTTAATTCTTTCACGATATGCGGCTAAAGTAATATTTCTTTATACTCTTTCACATATGTGGCTAAAGAGTATTGGGGTTTTCATTCTGTTGCCATGTGCTGGCAAAAGAATATTTCTATTTTGTTAACACGTGCTACTAAAGTATATCACTATATCTCTTTATAGTCGGTTACATATGCAACTAAAAGAAGATTTCTGTATATTTTGTGACAATATGCCAAGGAAGAAGATTCCCTTCTATTCTTTTACAATGTATATATTTGCTTTTCTCAATATATGAATAATGTGCTTTTCAAATGTACTTGCTGAACATTGATGCTTTCACAGAGGAAATGTAGATTAAGAGTCTATCTCTTTAAAACCATTTACACTGACTCATATATATATATATATATATATATATATATATATATATATATATATATATATATATATATATATATATATATATATATATTGTTATTCTTTTATTCACATTTTCCCCCTGAATATGTTTTGTGAAATTGTCATGTTTGTTCTGAGAATAAATGCTCATTAATAAGAGTTGCACCATATACCCAAATGTTAGCCGGACGTTGCACACACCGACAACCTTACGTAGTCATATGATGATTAGGTGGTTCTTACGGTCAAGAGCATGCCATTTATGTTCTGAAATAGGATCGGAAAACAGCCCATTTCTGTCTCTGTGCATGAGATAACCTGCAATCTTGGGTGGTTTAACAATGTCATCCTCCGGGCCTTTGCATAGAAGAGACCGCGGAGAAAGACCAGACCTATTTGTTTAAATCAATGCTTATGCTAAATACAAAACGCATATAAAAGCAGTTATATCAATACATGATGATGATGATGATGATGATGATGATGATGATGATGATGATGATGATGATGATGATAGGCATTGGAGATCTAAGCTGAACCCAGAGAAAATAGTATGAGCTTAATTACAGGCACCGGATGATGACAGTGATGATGATGATTTTATAAGGTTGACCATTAACTCAACTTACATCCATCTCAACACACCCTGTCTTATCTAGCAACAGTCTCAACCTATCTCTGGCTTAATAGGAAGTGTCACTACATGCACCTTTCCCATGCATCTACCATATTAGGCATCTAGTTCCACCCACTTTCATCACAATATACCTTTACCTTAATCCCATCATGCCTCTACCACAACCTATTTACAAACATGTCTGTTACATCCTGATAACTTTGAATCAACTTAATTTAATATAACCAGATAACCTGATCACAATCAGACTCCCTGGTCTTAAAGTGTCACTATTTTATTTCATTGTCCTGGTTGCACCAATAGTTGATCCCATCAGGACCATACAGCATGATATGATGGATTGAATGCCATCTATACAGATAAGAGGGAGCTCTCACTATTGAGGAGACACATGCTTTTTTTTTTTGGTCTTTATTTTGTTATTTTGTTTTTATTGTTTCGTAATAGGTTTTATGATTTACTGATATGTAAATTGTAGGCAAATGCTTATGAAGTTATATTTTGTTTGGACCATCAGATGGGGCGCTTAACTGAAAGCCTACGGTTGTGAAGATGCGGTCTTGGTTGCTGAGGGCGGTAAACTTGTATGTCATGTCCATCTTTTGCCAGCCCAAATAGTACAGCCCATTTCCTTGCATCATCCACCACCCCATCCTACCAAGATCTCACCCATGTAACCCATGAACCCAGTGAGAATTCTAGGTGTTAGATCCAAATTGAAGACCTTACCATTCCTCACTCACTTTGATGATGACCATTTGAGAGAAAACTGGTTCCCAGGAAGAGACCTGCATCCATGTGAATCTTAAACCCACCGAAGTACCTACCGGCAGATATCAACTGCATCAAATATATAAATATCCTTTTTATTACTTTTGGTAGTACTTTGTTATACATTATGATATTTTAATGTATTTTGGATGATTTCACTATTTGTGTTTCCACAATTATGCATTTACCTCAGCTGATATTCCATGTGAACCTGACAATGTTTTCTCCAGAGATGTAATCAATGTGAAGAATATATTTGGTTGTCATATTTTTTTGATTTATTACACTTTATGTTACCAGACCATTTGTTGATTGATTCTTTCATATTGTTTGTAAACACAAATATTATGTGATGTCACTGTATGTCCTGTTTATACTGTGAATGGTTTGTCATGATATTGTTGGTCTGGTCTATCAAATACTTGTGTATTATAAATCATATGTGACCATATTAATTTAGACCATATGAGGGCGGACACCTGCACACTAGCACCTTTTCCCCAGTGATAGAAAAGGGCATCCAATTTTGGGATAGTGGCAACAGTCCGTGGTCTCCACACCTTTCCAAGAAGCTTAAACGTATATCTATATATATTTTTTTTCTTCATTAATTCTTTCGTGTTGATACGACACATCCTTAGTATCTTCACGTGGGGGCACGAGCCAATAAAATTTAGCTTCCAGAAGGTGATCTTGACAGAGGATAGGAACCCATCCCCTTTGGGCTTACCCTGATAATATTCCTCAGACACTTAAATTCCTCTTAAGTGGGTGTTACTTTCTAACAAATGTAACCCCTATAAATAAACCTCACAATGGGGAGGGATTGTGTGGGTGGGGTATGTGTGAAAGTGGGGGATGTGTGGGTGGATGCTAGTTTTGTGTGTGGGTAGGTGCATTATGTGTGGGTTGGCGGGGATATGTGTGTAGGTGGGGATGTGTGGTTGGGGGTGTATGTTCGACTAGGTGGTTGGGGGTCTATGCGTGTGTTGTGGAGGATATGTGGGTGGGTGAGTGTTGATGGGTTATGGGATGAGTGTAGGATGTGTGTGTGGGTGGGGAGATGTGTGTTGGTGGGGGGGGGGGTTCGTGTATGGTGATGGGTGCGCAGGTGCATGTAGATGTGCCTGTGGGTGTGTGTGGGTGGTTGGGGGATGTGTGGTGGGTGGGATATGTGTGTGTGTGTTTGGGGAGATGTGTGTAGGTGGGGGGGATTGTGTGGGTGTGGGATGTATGGGTGGAAGATGAGTGGATGGCTGAGGGCATGTATATGTGCCCGGGAGTCTGTGTGAGGTTGGGTGGGTGGGAGGATGGGGGCTGGGTGGATGGTTGGGGTATGTGTCTCATAACATGATAATATGCATTGTTTATGTTTACAACATTCATTTGACAATGTTTTTTTCCTATGTGAATATATTATGCATTATTTATGAACGAATGATGAGTGATTGGAAGGGCCGAATTTAAGACGGGCCTGCGTGCCCAATTTGTTACCCTTTGAAAATAAAGTCCATTCATTTATTCATTCACCCGCATTCATGGCATCCTCATCCGTCAATCTTCTTCCTCTTCCCTTAATCGTAGCATCCTCCTCCAACACTGGACCATACATTCAGCCACGGTAAACACTGGGTCCGAATCCCCTCTTTGGGGCATCCGATCCATAACCTCTACCATGCTAGCCTCCTCTCCAGCCACTTTTCTACCCCAGCTTCACCCTACAACCACTCCGCGACTCGACCTTTCCACCTCTTTAACAACGAAAACCCGGCTTACATTCACTTCACAGCCACTCTCCCAGTCATCCGCTCCTTAATAACGATCGGAAGGACTTATATAGCTACTTCTTCAATCACCCACCCCTTAACAATGACTTTCACTAAGCCATACCTACTACAACCAGTAATACCGCCCATCGTTACTTTTTAAAGGTTTTCATTTAACGATCTGAAACCGTATGAAGATAGTGTTTAATAAATCTAGCGATACTCACAACAATCATAATACAATTTAAAAAAGCTTATTCACTTTTCTTAAAAAGTAGGAAACTGTCATAATCCAGTCGATTTGTTATTCGTGAGTTACACCCCTTGATCAAAGTTTGAAACATCACTTATCCTTCTCACTCCTCCTCCTCAATTATCTTCCTCAATCCTCCTCAACCCTCCTCCTTTTCCTCCTACCCACAGGGATCTTTAATAAGTCACAAGTAATCCTCAGGAGCCTCCTCCTCCTCCTCCTCCTCCTTTTCCTCCTCCTCCTCAGTCTTCCTCATTAATCCTCTTCCTCAATAATCCTCCTCCCCAATCCGCTTCCGCAATCCTCCTCCTTCGCCTCCTCAATCCTTCTCAAGCCTCCAAAAACCTCAAAAGGAGATTGAGTCCTACATATATCACTACTCACGAGCACGTGGTTACAACACATGACACCTTTCCGTGTCTTCATTTGTTTCTCTTGTTCACTATCTACAAACACATAATAAACGGAGGCCACAACAGTTATTCATTCATTCATTCATTCATTCATTCATTCAGTAGCATGTCCTTTGCAGAACCTCGCTCCCATAACAACCTTCCGGAAAACCTCTCGATCATAAGCAAGATGTCCGGCGTCCGATACACCCATCTGGAGATCATCCGCCACATCCTGCACCCATCTTCTCTTTGGCCTTCCTCTTCCTCTCTTCCCAGGCATATACCCCTCCATTATTGTTCTCTCCAAACTTCATAACGTTTCAAGTGACCAAATTATTTCAGTTTTCTTTGTTTTATCGTCTTTAATAGTCAACCTTCTTCAATATTCAGCTCTTGAAGTATGGATGCATTTGTTTTTTTCTTTACCCAAGATATTTTTAGAACTCGTCTATAACATTTATATTCAAAGGCATTTATGGGCTGTTCAGCTTGTTTAGTAAGTGTCCAGGTCTCGCAGGCGTATGTTGCAACGGAAAAGATGTATGCTCTTAAAAATCTAATTTTTGTAGTTCTGTCTGTCCCATTCCATAATTTATTCAATTGTTTTAGTCTTTGAAGAGCAATTGATAGTCGTCGTTTAATTTCTTTCATTGTGTCACCGTTGTTGGTAATCAATGACCCAAGATATTCAACATTTTCCACCACCTCCAATTTTTCCTCATTAACATATATTTCTTTCTCCATAGAGGTTTTATCTGTATGCATTATCTTTGTTTTTGCTATGTTAAGATATAAGCTGATACAGGTTAGCGGGGTAGGGGTATCCCCTATCAAAGGAGATGTACGACGCCTCCTTTCCTCCGTTAATCTATGGGACACCCTTGGGCAAGTTGGAGTACCCGTTTAGCCCCCAAATCAGGGTTATGTCAAGCCATGGAAGCAGGTGGTGGATGGAGTGTGAGAGCAGCCGACAGATTAATGTTGGTTTATGGTCTTGCACTCTGCGGCGATAGGCAGATGATCTCATCAGTAGAGACAATGGCTATGGCCACCGACTAGTACAGTCACTGCCCAGAAGGAAAGCAATGGCAAACTACTCTACAAAACTTGCCAAGAAACCATAAAACCATGACAGAAAATATAATAAGAAAGAGATCTGGTGGCGAGACCCCCAGGCCAGGCAGATCAGATAACAATAGGGTGGTTGATGGATATGGTTAATGGTGACCTCCTTTCTATGGTCAAACGTTAAAGTATATTACTTGTTCGTAAAGCAGGATTCTGTTGTCATTTGGAGGTAACAGGTTCTCATCCTGGCATGGTAACTATAGCTTTCAATGTTTTTGTTGTCTAGTGTGTCTTCTATACTCCACTAATATTTTTCTAATTCTATTAGCGCCAATAATATTAGTGCATTTTATTATACACTGATACAAGTAAACACATCTACATAAACATATACGAAGGTTTCTTAACTGTTGTGAAACTCTGCCTAGCTATAGTCTCGACACGTGTGTTCAACGTGCTTCCTATGGTTCTGATGCGCACTCATATAAATAAAGGAGAGAAGTAGATATCAGAGTACGCTTGACAATGTAAAAGCTGAAGGCTATAGCCAAGTCGATTTCAAATGTCTACAGCATCTGGCTCAATTTATTTTTCTTGCCCGGGTGATGTATGTCCTTCGGGGTTAAAGAAATATTGTCTTAAAATTTTAAAAGTTGATTCTCTCGACTTCATTGCACCAGGTATTATCCCATATGGCTCGGTCTCTTTCCACGGGGTGGCCTGTTGGAAAGCGTCGCACGAAAGCATGAACTCCGGCTCCAGCGACGACTCCTAGAAGTCTCCAAGAAAAATGCACTCGTCAACCGAAAAACGAAGCCCGGAATTGAACCCACAACCTTCAGAGTGCGATGTAGCCGGCTTGACCACTTCGCCACAGAGACTGTGTACATGTACTTCCACGGAAAGTTAAATAGCAAGGTTATTTTATATTGCCTAAACCTTCTTTTAACATAATCACTGTTCTGATATTTTATATAACAATTGTAAAGCGTCTCTCTCTCTCTCTCTCTCTCTCTCTCTCCTCTCTCTCCGTCTCTCTCTCTTCTCTCTCATCTCTCTCTCTCTCTCTCTCTCTCTCTCTCTCTCTCTCTCTCTCTCTCATCTCTCTCTCTCTCTCTCTGGCCTATAAACAGAAACACACACATAGATATATATAACAAAAGTAGATATGTCCCCCCCCCCCCCCCCCCCCCCCCCTGAAAAAAAAAATGCAAAGAATGCCATGGGTGGACAGAAAATCGAATGAGAAAGTCCTTCAAGAAACAAACACAAAACTTAAAGTGGTTAGAAAAATTAGACGTAGACAGTCCAGGTGTTTTTATTCATGCAAGAGCAATGGAAAGGCTGAATGGCTTGGCATAATTGAGACAAAAACAAGTCATCCGGCCATAGACTCTGGTGACGTGTAAGATGGCGAACCATTACTGTCTACGCGTATCAGCTTTGCACATGAAGGTGAATATGTAAACAGGAGAATTAAAATGATTATGGTAGTGCGACTTTATCGAACACACGTTAGGTTTAAAATGTATGGAATAGGTTTGCCTTATTGCATATATTTTCGATCTCGTCTTCTGATTTGCCTTAATATCATCAAATGGCAAATCAGAAGACGAGATCGAAAATAGATGCAATAAGGCAAACCAACTCATTGGACAAATGGCACCAATACTAAAGAACAAACATGTATCAATAACTACTAAGAAAGCACTTTACAACACAATCTTTCTACCAACTCTATGTTACCAATGCCAAACCTGGACAATGACAGAAACAGAGAAAAGAAAAATCATAACAACAGAAATGAGATTCCTGAGAATAATACTCAATGTATCAAGAGGGAGATAAGATCAGAAATGAAGAAATCAGAACTAAAGTGGGTGTTATAGCTGCACTAGATTTTATTAGAAAGCAGCAAGTCAAATGGTTTGGCCATGCAAGTAGCTTACCAACAAATAATATACCACAAGAAGCAATGATGTACAGACCAGAGGGAAGCAGTGGAAGAGGCTGACAACGCAAACGATGGACGCAGGGAATAACAGTGTCCATGGGAATATCGATACATGAAGTCCATACGGGGACGAAAGGAATGTGATGAGATAAGATGTGATAAAAATAAGTGCAATTACAAGACCTCACCAATTATTTCAGTTTATGTTGAGGGGATAGCGCGAACGCAGTCCCCCTTACGAAAAAATTACGCACTCGAGTCACCCACATTTGGGGTGATCGCAGGCGTCAACCCAACCGAAGTGCAATGGAAGGGCCTCAACCTGGGAGTAGCTCCCGTGCCAGGTAAGTATGCTTTGTTATCTCGCGCATCAGACCCCAGACATCAAATACAGCAAGATTCTTTAAGTGTTTAAAGAATGACTGCATATTATTTATTACTCTGTACGTCAAGTTTTATTAAACTTCAAATATGAAATACATTTAAAAGTTGTGTTTCAAAATAAATTATTAGAGTTGCATTAAAACATTAAGATAATTTTGTCAAAAGCCACAAGGAAACGTTTTAGTGCTATATGGTGAGTTATGTCTCTTTTAACGTTGAGATAATATATCTATATTTATTGTCTCCCTTTAATGTATTACATTTTCGTCTACTGAAATACATTGACAAGAATATTTCGTTAGACTGTTTCAAAGCGCCTAACGAAGTATTATACAGTGCTTGGCGGGTCCATTTTAGGACCAGTTCTTAGAACTAATGAGACACAAGAAAGGATAAAACAGAGTTTGGCAGGTCCTTCTCAGGACAAGGTCTTATCAAAGGAAGAAAAAAAAAAAAACGCCAAACGAAGAGACACAAGTGAGGTTTAAACAGAGTTTGGCGGGTCCTTTTCAGTACCATTCCTTATCAGGATTTTTTTTTTTTTTTTGCGCTCGCTCGCTTTGAACTCAAGTGTAGTCCATACATACTACATCCAGTAGTGCTGGACTGAATTTTGCGTGTGGATTAGCTTTACTTATTAATAGTCGCTTAAAAAGGTCGCTTAAATGTCGACTTCATTGCACCGGATTTTATCCCATATGGCTCGCACAAAGCACGAACTCCGTAGCGCCAGCGACGACCCATGGAGTCCCCGAAAAAATTCACTACTGAACCGAAGGACTCGGCCCGGAATCGAACCCACACCCTTCGGAGCATGAGTCAGACAGCTTGACCACTTCGCCAAGGAGACCCACTGATTAACAGTATCCCTTGCCATCAGGTGACCCACTCCGACTTCAGAGGTCTTCTAATTAACGTCTGTAAGGAATAATGGAAGAAAACGCCAAACGAAGGGACACAAGTAAGGATTCAACAGTGCTTAGCGGGTCCATTTTATGACCTGTCCTTATCAGGACTAATGGGACACAAGCCAGGATTAATAAAGTTTAGAGTTGTTTTTTTTTTATATAGGACCAGTCCTTTTCAGGACTAAATGAAGAAAGCGCCAAACGAAGGGCTATAAGCGAGGATAAACAGAGTTTAAAGGGTCATTTTTGGGACCAGTCCTTATCAGTACTAACGCAAGAAATCGATAAAACGAAGGTCAGGTCACAAATAAAGGTAAAACAGAGTTTGGCGGGCCCTTGTGTAGGACCAATCCTTATCAGTACAAAGCAAGAAAGCGCCAACAGAGAAGAATACAACTGCTAGACCCTAAGAAGAAAAATAAACTAATATAACGATGAATAAGTCATATTTGGCAACGCAATCAAAGCAGCTCTACGATATCGATCCACGTCTAAAGCAAGGCAATTCGATAAAACAAAAGAACAGCAATTTTACAACATCACACAGCACACAACACAACTTCACAGGGATCGTCACAAACACCTAGTACAGTTGTTCTCTTGTCAGAACTAATAAGGCAAGAAAGCGCCTAACAGATAAACAGAGTTTTGCGGATCATTTTTGGTGTAGCCTACTGCCAATCGTTTGTGATACCGAAGTTCCTCCATACCATAGATGTTGAACTGTCCAGCATCTTCTCTCTTGGTCTCCCCCTGCCTCTCCTACCCTCCAGCTTTCCCGTTGTGACGACATACACCAGCTTTCCCCTTCTCATGAAATACCCAAAGAATGTAGACTGTTTCTTCTGAGCGGGTAACCAATTCTATTTGTGAGTTAACTTCTATCAAGGTATCTTCGGTGCTCTTTCTATCCGTCCACGGTTTTCTCATCATTCATCTATAAACCACATCCTCGCAGCTTCCACATAATTCCACACTTGTCTGTTAATTCACTATACAGCGTATTATTTGAGGCGGATCCAAAATGGCTCCACATTTAATCAATTTCTTAGAGTGACCCCAACAGTTGTGATTCTACAAGTCCCGATGACGTAACATGTGCAGCACGTCTTCCATTCCAGTTTTCTGTACTATTCTAATATCTTTAAAAATGTTACATGTTCCTTGCAGGACGTTGCGATTAACCCCAACACCAGACTGATTTTCTAGACAATTTTACGTTCAATAGTCTGCTACTGCTTTCTGAACGAGAAGTCGACGCTGAAGTCCAGCTGACTGCTGTAGGGGTTGATCCCGCTACCCCGACAACAGCGCACCGGAAGTTTAAGCGATAACATCAGATGAAAGATTCATCACAGAGATGAAGAACAGAAGAGGACAAGCAAAAACTGCATTCTGTCTAAGGACGAACATTTTCTGAAATAAGCCCTTATCACCGGAGGTTGGGAAATTATGTCTCGAATGTTACTCGTAGCACCAGTTATAGCATACTAGCTGACCCTGCCCGGCTTCGCCCAGACCCTGGTGGGGAGCATCTCATTTAATTCATATAAGTAGTCATATAAGTTCTCGTTCCCGTTACCCTGACTGTCTGTCTGTCTGTCTGTCTGTCTGTCTGTCTGTCTGTCTGTCTGTCTGTCTGTCTGTCTGTCTGTCTGTCTGTCTGTCTGTCTGTCTGTCTGTCTGTCTGTCTGTCTGCCTGCTTGACCCTGCCCGGCTTCGCCCAGTCCCTGGTGGGGAGCATCTCATTTAATTCATATAAGTAGTCATATAAGTTCCCGTTCCCGTTACCGACTATCTGTCTGTCTGTTTGTCTGTCTGTCTGACCCGGCCCGGCATCGCCCAGCTCCTGGTGTGAAGCATCTCATTTAATTTATATAAGTAGTCATATAAGTTCCTGTTCCCGACTGTCTATCTGTCTGTCTGTCTGTCTATCTGTCTGCCTGACCCTGCCCGGCTTCGCCCAGTCCCTGGTGGGGAGCATCTCATTTAATTCATATAAGTAGTCATATAAGTTCTCATTAAATTCATACAACAAAAAAAGTAACTTAAAAGAATGTCCTTCCACACACCATCCATTATTTTTAATGAAAACTCTTTCTAATCACCTGCATGACTACAGTAACTTCTTAAGCAAAAAAAGATGAGTTACAATGTTATGCATTGTGCATTATTTTTATGAAAACTTTGAAAATGCCTTACAGATTGTATCATTATTTATTATAACTCATATGCCGGTACATAACTATGGACAAAGAGTTTATAAATCTTTGAAAACGATGCTACAATATGACTATAAGTTATACAGAAAAGTTATGCCCCTTGAAATAACTTTTACAGAGTTAGGTCCCCTGAGATATATGAAATTATAATGAAAAATGAAAAATGAAATAATACTGAGTAAGCAGGCGATTTCACACTAACAAAATATCACAGTTGGCAGCGCTGGAATGAAAGGAAGGCGTGTAGAAAATGTCATCTCAATCGGATGGGCCTTTCGCGAACAAATAAAGGACATACATACATACATACATACATACATACATACATACATACATACATACATACATACATACATACATGCATGCATGCATGCATACATACATACAGACAGACAGACAGACAGACAGACAGACAGACAGACGGAGATCCTAATTTATATATAAGATTACTGCGTACACTAAGTGATGGAAATCTGGAAAACATGTCTCTATGTCTATCCTCTATGTGAGGGATATCTGGATACAAAAATATTCTATAGGAGGGCTATTTTTAAAAACACACTATATGAGGAATACCTAAAAAAAAATACTCTGTGCAAGGGGTATCTGTAAAATACTCTCTGTGATGGATATCTAGAGACACTCTGTGAGGGATATCTGCAGAACACTCTATGTAAGGCATATGTGCAGAACATTCTATGTGAAGTATATCTTGAATAGATATCTGGAGAACACTCTATGTGAGGGATATCTGGAGAAAACTATGTGAGGGATATCTTGAGAACACTCTATGTGAGGGATATCTGGAGAACACTCTATGTGAGAGATATCTGGAGAACATTATATGTGAGAGGTAAGTGGAGAACACACTATGTGTGGGATATCCGGAGAATTATATCTATGTGAGGGGTATATGGAGAACACTCTATGTGAAAGATATCTGGAGAACACTCTATGTGAGGGATATTTTGAGAACACTCTATGTGGGGGTATATGGAGCACACTCTATGTGAGGGATATCTGGAGAACACGCTTTTTAAAAAAAAAATTTTATTCGCATATCCTTTACATGACATCGCTGTCAACAGCAGCATCTTTCAGCTGTCTGTTGATTTCTTGGCAAGATTACGCTCAGTAGTTTGCCATTGCTTTCTGAGCGGCCGGCTCAGTTATCCCGCTAGTCACCAGCGGTGGTCGAACCGCTCCCAGCTCTGGCCCGCTACAAAACTCTGCGTGATAAACGGGATTACGGAGAAAGTGTTGTAACCCCTCGGCCAGAGAGACCGCTACATGATAAATATCTGAAGAACACTCTAAGTGAGAGATATCTGGAGAACACTCTATGTGGGTGACATATGGAGAACACTCTGTGTGAGAGATATCTGGAGAACACTCTATGTGGGAGATATCTGGAGAACACTATATGTGAGGGATATTTGGAGAACATTCTATGTGAGAGATATCTGAAAAACACTCAAGTGTGGGAAATATGGAAAATAGTTTAGGTGAGTGATATCTGGAAAGCACTCTACATTGCTCCTATCTACATCCTAGACTAGAAGAAGTGAGAGAATCAGTAATCCAGGAAGTGTGACAAGCTGTCTGCCATGGCTTCTGGTACTGTATGTCTACAATGTGTGCTACTCTAAGTAACCTGTGGAACATTGAGCCTGAAGTAAGGAGAATTATTGTAAGTGCTTCCATTCCATTTTAGCATAGACATGGCATTATTTTAAAGTGGTGACTGGAACTTTGCATCAATAATTTTCTCTCTTTCTGTTATCTAATGGTCTAGACTTCTATGTATCTGTTCAGTGAGTGTCCGTCAACACATGCTTGTTTCAGCACCAACTTATTCTTATCTGTTGGTCATGTAGTGATTGTCATTCAGTGCCTCTTTGTTCTTATCTGTTAGTCATTTTTCCATCATGTTTGTTAATTCATACGATAGTCATGTTTTGCCTTTTATTGATATATTTTTTCTTCCTTGAATCCATTAGTCATGAAAGGTCGATGCCTAGAGTGAGGTCTTTTCTTTGGAACCCACCAGGGCAAATGGAATGGAGAGGATAATTAGACAGATATGAATAATTGTGATATATGTTTCACAAGCCGTAAAAGTGATGTAAAATTTCTCCGTACAACAATCAACATTGACACCGCCACAGCGCTGGTTTATTCCCTACGTTGAAAATCCAACATTTTACAACAACAGACCCAGCTCGGCGAGATACCAAAAACTGGAATTGGGTAAAGGTACAAAAAAAAGACGAACGAGAACACGGCTTGTTTGTTAACCAACCCAGCACGAGGTCAGGGAGATCGGAGATAGCGGACGGAGTGATGAAATATGCCTAAACATAATATTTAAATATAAATATTATACATGAAAATAGGAAACATCAGCCTACAATATCACATTCAAATTCGGAAACCTGTCGCCGAAGTGTTGGAAGCCATCCTATTCGGATGAAGGTAAACAGAATATTTATTGTAAAATTAAGTTCAGTCTGTGAGTCTTGTTCCCAAGAAGAATTGGTAAGTCAGTGTGTTGTAAAACCATGTGGTTAGTCCTTAAAAAATTAATATTATGTTCAGTTATCATAGTCATAGATAAACTGTACAGTAGGAAACACAGTGAATTTCCTTTTCTTCTAGTAACACTTTATTTAATGTGTAAACATTAGACACAAGTTGTACATTGTATTCTTAAGTAGGTAAACCCAATCGGCAATGATTTAGAGTAGTGAGTAACTTAAGATTTAAGAAAACCAAGAATCCTTAGTGCAGTGGTAAGGAAACTATTTTAAATGTGTAAACACTGGTAAGACAATTTATAGTATTGTGTAATAAGCCAAGTAGATTTGTATTACATAGCACATGAAGACACGGAGTTTTTTTTTCTCCATGAAGCACATGAGAACCAAATAGATCCTATAGGTATCATAATTTGTGTGATGGGTTAAAGCAACCATATGGTGAGACACATGTATTTTCATTGTTGTTAAAACATGGGGAATTAATATTTGTGCCACATAATAATACTTCATCAACGGACATGCAAGTGTGGTTATGATCATGATGGATGAATGTAGATTGAGTATGTCACATAAATCTATGAGAACATGTGGTGATCCATGTGTAAGTTCAATATTGCTACAAATGTGAATCTAAGCATGCCTAATGAACACATCAGTCTATGTCATTGATGAGAGCATGACTGGAGTGGTTTATGTGATTTCGTTATTGTTAAACAGAGGTGAATTTATCATGGGTAAAACGCATCACTAGGCTTAAGTATCATCCAGGAAATATAATTTCTTATGAAGGATGAAAATGATTAAGATTTCATTGTACTGTCATTGTTGTTGAATCTGTGAATTTATCATGGGTAAAACACATCACTAGGCTTAAGTATCATCCAGAAAATATTACAATTTCTGATGAAGGATGGAAACGATTAAGATTCCATTGTACTGTCATTGATGTTGAATCTGTGAGTTTATCATCAGTAAAGCAAATACATATGCTTATTTGTCATCTATACAGATATGATTGTGATTGTGGAATGATTGAGATTGCATTGTGATGCCAATGGTGTTAACATTTAAAGTTATCATTGGGAAATCACATAAGTATAAGGAAGTGTCTATTCATACCTAGAGGATGTATAAACTACTCTCTTTATTCAAACCTCAGCTACGTATAAACTACTCCGTTTATTCAGAGCTGAACTATCACGTGATTTGTCCCGGAAACCCCGGCTGGTCACGTGACGTTTCCTTGGCGATAATTTCCTTCCTGTGGTTTCCCTTCCTGCTTCCTGCGAACGACCATGTGCTCACATGCATCCAATGTGGACGAACATTTACAGCGCAAATAGGCCTGATCAGCCACATTCGCTACCGCCATGGGTTGTAATTATGGCTTTTTGAATCACAGTGTAACAAACTATCTTCTGTCAAAACGGCATGGTGCCAATGTTCATCTTATTTTAAGGAAAAATTAAAATTGCTAAACAAGTTTGTTTTTTTGTTGGTCACTGTTTAAATTAACGGGGAGACCTAAATGTTTGTTTATTTCTTATACATAATTATATAAATTAATTTTAAAGTATGTTTTTTTTTGTTTCAGTTTTCGCAACTCTATCCGGAAAATAGAAAACCGAGCATGTCAAGTGAGCTCAAAACGCTACTTTCTGTACAGTCTGTGCCTGTTCGAGACATACAAAACATCGTGAGGCAAAATGATGGGCGCCTCCTGGCTGGTTGCCTCCGTCTTCAGCACCTTTCCTTTGCCAGAGCAGACTGTGGTCTCACTCGAGTTTAGATGTGTAGACACGCACACACGTGTCTGCACATGCATGTATGTGTATACACATCTAGAGCACACTGGTTATTTTTCGGCGCCAGAAACTCGCCGTCGCCCCTTCTCCTGTTAGTAGAAACAATTCCGCCACGTGAAGACCTGGAGTTGGACTTTTGCTGCATAGGTTATGTATTCACGAGCCATTGGGGTATTTAAGCAATATTGGGCGCTCACCCCAACACTGCGCCCCGGCTACATACAGCAACATTTGGAACCATCAAGTCTAGCAAAAGCAGCACCACAATCATCACACTTATAATGTTTCTGTCCTGTATGTATTCTATTGTGGACAATACGACTATTAGATTGAGAAAAAGCAGCACTACAGTCTTCACACTTATAAGGTTTCTCTCCTGTGTGTGTTCTCATGTGATATTTCAAAATGCCAATCTGTCTGAATGCAGCTCCACAATCATTGCACTTAAAAAGTACCTCACCAGTGTTCGCAGCCATTGTTGCTTCTATATTAATGTTCACAGCCATTGCTGATTCTATGTTGCTGTTCACAGTCATTGCTGCTTCTATATTATTGTTCACAACCATTGCTGATTCTATGTTGCTGCTCTCAGCTATTGCTGATTCAATGTTACTGCTGATAGACATTGCTGATTCTATGTTACTGTTAACAACCATGCTGCAACAATCTGCCTTGTCCAACATTGTGCTGGATCCCTGACTCTGGTCCCCCCACAATGGGGGGGGGGGGGGGGGGGAATAAAGAGAAGGAAATAGCTATCTTCACAGATGCATAGTCAGCTGTCTCAAAACTGAAGAGCAAAAACAGCACAGAACTAGCAGACCTAAGAGCACTCTATGGACTGCCAAAATATTATTTAAAACTGTCTGACTCGGCCCGGCTTCGCCCAGCTCCTGGTGGGGAGCATCTAATTGAATCCATATAAGTAGTCATATAAGATTCCGTTCCCGACTATCTGTCTGTCTGTTTGTCTGTCTGTCTGTCTGACCCGGCTTCGCCCAGCTACTGGTGGGGAGCATCTCATTGAATTCATATAAGTAGTCATATAAGATCCCGTTCCCGACTATCTGTCTGTCTGACCCGGCTTCGCCCAGCTCCTGGTGGGGAGTATCTCATTGAATTCATATAAGTAGTCATATAAAATCCCGTTCCCGACTATCTGTCTGTCTGTCTGTCTGTTTGTCCATCAGGGTAAGGATATAGAGCAGCATCCACTGTATGGTGAAATTATGAAGGTGAAGGGCAGCAGGTTAAAAAGAGGACTGTCGTGGATGGGTTAAGCCGAAGACATTCTTCAACAGGTGTGTTCACTTGAGAACTTAGAACCTGGCGAGGAGTGGGTGCAAGTGCCAACAGATTTCTGCACATCCTTTTCAGTTTGCATCCAACTAGATAGAAAATGCAGACAAGAAAATCCGTCTGCTGTGGAGGCTAAAGTACAAGCCTTGATTTTCGAGAATTTGCTAGACGGTGATGCGGTCATCTACACAGATGGGTCGGTCGTCCGACATGTGAGAAGCTCATGGGCCTTTACGGCTCGGGCCGGAGGGAGAATTGTGAAGGACTCTGGTGCTTTCACTGACACTACAAGTAGCCTCACCATGGAAGTCATGGCAGTAAGTAAAGCAATAACATGGCGCGAGACACAGACATTCACTAGGTCATGTTTCCTTAGCGACTCAATGAACATGATCAAGAGGATAGAGGAAGGGTCGATTCGAAGAGAATGGTTTCTGCCTCTGGAGCGGTCCCGGCTGGCAAAGATTAGTTTCATCTTCGTGCCAGGGCATGCAGGAGTACAAGGAAATGAGCGGGCTCGCAGGTGAGGCTCCTGTGGAAGGCGGACGCGCCATGGACCAGGCTGACATTCTGAATGCTCTGCGAGAAGTAAGACTTTTGCGTGAACCAAGTGATGACTGTGAGTCTACAACCATGGCCAGACTGCGAGAACAGCAAATTAAAAGAGGGGTGGTCATACATGTCATAATATCAATGCAATTCTCAACAACAAAGTCATACACACGTATATTATTTTAACTATCTATGACCTTGATGTCTAGACCTTTCAGTTCATTAACATCAATGATAGTCCAGTTCCTCGGTGCTAGTGACTATCCATCTTCTCTTGAGGAGGTTAAGTCTGAACTGGTTATGCAATCAAGGTGTTCTATTCCAGAATTCTGGGATCCCTGTGGTCAATAGTTTCCTGATATTATGTATCTTTGTGTTCTTTAGATTGTTGATTTTCCCGGTACTAATAGTGTAGTGGCTCTTGGTTCCCCACCATCAGGCACAAGAATAAATGTTATCTGTCCTAACTGTTTAGTGGAACTTCTTGCAGATAGTATTTGGCCTCACTATATCAGCTTCCTCACTCAGTCAAGCTGCTACATTCAGCCAAGCTGTTACTACATTCATAAAAGTGCTGCATTCAAATGCTGCATTTAAGTGCTGCATTCAACCTAGTCAGGGCTGGATCTAGCTGAACCTAGCCACTATCTGAAATTTCAGTCTCTGTGGCGAAGTGGTCAAGCCGTTTGACGTTTGACTCGTGAGCCGAAGGTTGTGGGTTCGATTCCGGGCCGCGTCCTTCTGTTTACGAGTTAAATGTTTCGGAGACTCCCATGGGTCGTCGCTAAAAGCTACGGAGTTCGTACTTTGTGCGACGCTTTCCGTACTGCGGAAAGAGACCGAGCCATATGGGATAAAAACCCGGTGCAATGAAGTCGACCCTGTCGACTTTTAAGCGACTTTTTTCAGCAACCAACATACATCTAATCATACCATAAATATGACATTAGAAATTAAATACTGTACCTTTCAACAACAAACAAAATACATAAAAGAATTTTGATCCTAGGAAAATAAACAGTGGAGGGTAAAGAGTCTTGGTGCTCAAAAATAGTTATCCACAACATAATTGGTTGTTCTACATCTAATCTTCCCCTATCAGACGTGCAGTTTCATCTTCACCTATGCCTTTCCTCAGGTCTACTGGTTGACTAATACCTTAATTGGTTTGGAATTGACAACTATGTTTCCCATCCGATTCTGTACCTAGTTAATTCTCTCCATCTTCTTCCATGAAAGGAAAAAGGGTCTCATATATTAAGGGTTTTAGAAATAATCCCCTATTGCAATGAGGAGTTGCTTATAGACAATATAAGTACATCATGGTCTCAATTCTTGTATATTATTCAGGTGAATTCTTTTCTGATCAGAATGTTCAAGGAGAGTATCTTCTCTTCTCTTCACCGTGTCTATAATATGTTTTTATATTATTTATCATCATCATAATCATCATCATCAACATCATTATATCACTTTCATCATCATCATTGTCATTGCATTATTATAATCTTCATTACAGTCATCATCATCAGGACACTAGACCATATGTGGTAACAGGAGTGACATGAAATACAAAGTAGGATTTTGCTTAAGATACAAAACCAGATGCTTGTAGTACGCGTGATGTATAATATGGGTTGTGTCGTGCTTAGGGCACAAAACCAGATGATGGTACCATGAATGATATTTAATATAAAGTGTTGTCGTGCGTCGGAGTGCACTAAATGATTAATTAGTGTTTGGGTTATGCCGAACATGTTCTCTAGTGATAGACAGGAAATTATACATCAAAGCTGCCTTCTATCATGAGATTGACTGTTAGCTTATACTCCTTTTCAGCACGTTACTTCCTTCACTCATTCTCAGACAAAATATTCATATGTACATGGGTGATAATTTAACTCTTCCATCAGAAATCATTCATACTTGCCTGTAAGATAAGTAATTATACTTAGGGAGAGTTTATACGTACCTGGAGTATGAATAAACAGAGTAGTTTATACGTAGCTGAGGTTTGAATAAACGGAGTAGTTTATACGTAGCTGAGGTTTGAATAAACGGAGTAGTTTATACATAGCTGAAGTATGAAGCTGTTTAAATATCAAGAATAATTTTCCAGATTGGTATCCCCAATAAAAATAATTGTGTCCCCATGCGAGTTAAAGAATTGTTAACTTGCGTTTCTGTACACTTACTGTTTACAGGCTTCCATCTTTGTTGACATTACCGCCCTACTATTTCCTGCTATTGATGTCCTCATAATTCCGGTCCAAGCTGACAGTAATATGCGTCGCCTCAGAAAGACATGAGGCAATTCAAACACCAGGCTTCCGACTTACTGGCCTGATGAATTAACAAATAAACAAGGAAATGCTACGCACATAAAGTGCAGGAAAACCTGGTATATGTGAAGCAGGTTGAAAAGAGAGAGGGGGAGATAGATAATGAAGATAGTGTGAGAGACAGAGATACGAGAAAGATGTGTTGAAAGACATAACAAAGTGATAAAGACAAGTGAGATATATATATATATATATATATATATATATATATATATATATATATATATATATATATATATATATATATATATATATAGAGAGAGAGAGAGAGAGAGAGAGAGAGAGAGAGAGAGAGAGAGAGAGAGAGAGAGAGAGAGAACTCGTGTTCGGTTGTCTAAGCGCCTTTCCCAAGACAACAAAAGTAGAGGACAGATAAGAACAGAAAGACAAGTGTGCAGGTTCTTGTGCAGCAAGATAAAGACACATGTAACCAACATAAAACACAAAAATCCTAGGAAACACTGTTTGCTGCCAAAAGCGAGATCATCAGACCAGTACTGGTTGATACCAACTTATTTTTTTTTTCATTTACCAGTTATCTGTTACGTGGCCATTTCAACTGGCGAGTTGGACAGGTCGGGAGAGAACATACCGGGCACTGCTCTTGCTGAGGCCTCGCTTGATACGGATGTTGTCTGTCTAAATGATGGGACACCAACTAGGCGGGCAATGAGACTGGGGGACCCTGACACCGCCATCGACCTGGCACTTGTATCACAAGAGGCGGCATCAGACATAAAATGGAGTGTCCTTGGGGATTATAGAAGCGACCACCTGCCCCGCTCTGTACTGGTATCTAAGCCCAGTACAGTCAGGGCTATAGACCAAGCCATGTGAGAAAACCCGGGTCAAGGAGGTCTTTCTGGTAACTGCCGAGTCCATCAACGATGAACGGTGGTATTTGTGGATGAATTTTGTGTTGACATTCTGACGGCGGCATTAGTGCACAGTGTACCTGTGCGGGCTGTTGGATTGCGGAGACTCCTGTCTGTTCCACTTTTCACATTGAACAGTGGGGAGCATTTTGTGTGATATTCGCTGACACCGGAACGGAGCAAAAATGGGGACGACGCGTTGCCGTGAAGTTGGAACCTAACTAACTACGGTAACTAACTAACAGTCAGGGCTATAGGAGCCCGCGAAGCATTCAGTTATGATTACTCTTCGCTCTTGAGGCGCCGTCGATCACAGAGATGGTCTAAACCAGAAAGAAGACCAATCACC
Source organism: Cepaea nemoralis (assembly GCA_014155875.1). NCBI lineage: Eukaryota > Metazoa > Mollusca > Gastropoda > Stylommatophora > Helicidae > Cepaea > Cepaea nemoralis. The sequence continues at coordinate 94,028 of JACEFZ010023360.1, forward strand.
ATGGTGGACACCATAGGTGGACACAACAAGGAGTATCACCTTCGGAGTATCACAAAGAATGTCTTTTATCGATCACTAGCTGACCCGGCCCGTCTTCGCCCAGGTCCTGGCGGGGATCTATATATCTGTCTGTCTGACCCGGCCCGGCTTCGCTCAGTCCCTGATGGGGAGCATCTCATTTAATGTTAGTTAGTTAGTGAGTCGACAGATCATCCTCATTGCACATCGAACCATTCAGTCCATAAGTGCTCGGATCCCCTCCTCAGCAAATCCCGCAGCGTGTAGCGGCTAACGACGCCAGTTCTGTGTTGGTTTATCAATCTTCTTTGGCTTCCTGCGTAGTGTTCTTGTTTGGCCACCCCTCTTTTAATTTGCTGTTCTCGCAGTCTGGCCATGATTGTAGACTCACAGTCATCACTTGGTTCACACAAAAGTCTTACTTCTCGTAGAGCATTCAGAATGTCAGCCTGGTCCATGGCGCGTCCGCCTTCCACAGGAGCCTCACCTGCGAGCCCGCTCATTTCCTTGTACTCCCGCATGCCCTGGCACGAAGATGAAACTAATCTTTGCCAGCCGAGACCGCTCCAGAGGCAGCAACCATTCTCTTCGGATCGACCCTTCCTCTATCCTCTTGATCATGTTCATTGAGTCGCTAAGGAAACATGCCCTAGTGAATGTCTGTGTCTCGCGCCATGTTATTGCTTTACTTACTGCCATGACTTCCATGGTGAGGCTACTTGTGGTGTCAGTGAAAGCACCAGAGTCCTTCACAATTCTCCCTCCGGCCCGAGCCGTAAAGGCCCATGAGCTTCTCACATGTCGGACGACCGACCCATCTGTGTAGATGACCTGCAGTCACCGTCTAGCGAATTCTCGAAAATCAACGCTTGTTCTTCAGCCTCAACAGCAGCCGGATTTTCTTGTCTGCATTTTCTATCTAGTTGGATGCAAACTGAAAAGGATGTGCAGAAATCTGTTGGCACTTGCACCCACTCCTCGCCAGGTTCTAAGTCCTCAAGTGAACACACCTGTTGAAGAATGTCTTCGGCTTGAGAAAATTGTTGTACGTAACAACCCTAGATTTTGATTTATTTAGTTGGTAGAGGAGAGGCAAGGAACCACCTAGGATATTTTGGAAACTCAGTAAAAACTTCATTGTTTCCTGGAGGTATTCCTTGGTTTTCTGACAATCTATTTATGGTCTCAAGCCAATGTGCCAGTAATAGCTAAATCAATTATAACGGGCAGGATTACATTGAGAAAGAGGAACAGTAGTATCCTCTATCTCTGTGGGGTTGAGCCATCATCAACTATACATCCGATAATAATATGAGGACATAGAGGTTGCTGCAGGGGAAGAAGCCCAGAAATGGACAAATGCCAGTGACAGTGAAAACGGACATTCTAGCAGTGATAATAGTATCAGTTCAAGTGTCTATCTTTTGCCTTGTATTCCCTAGTGGGCCATAAGTCCTCAGCCAACTCACCGCAGCCAGCCTATCCTTAACTACCTCATACAGTTCGGTCCACACACTCCACATAGAATAGTTTTGTGTCTCTACGTATCTTCTCTTCGTGTTTAGGTTGTCCTCTATGTCCATGTGGGAGTCACGGTAGCGAATGGCAAGACGTTCGCCTGTCTACCTGGAAGTCATGGGTGTGATCCGCATTGGGACAGATTATAATTGTTTATTTGACCAGGGCTTCTAAGTTGACCAGGGCTTCTAAGTTGAACAGGGCTTCTAAGTTGACCTGGGCTTCTAAGTTGACCAGGGCTTCTAAGTTGACCTGGACTTCTAAGTTGACCCAGCCTAACATGGGTGCCAGAACATGTCTGGGGAAGTAAAGGCGGCCGGCATGATACAGACCACATCATCCCCCACGTGTCAGTTGGTAATACATGTAGCAAGTTCCTTTACTGATAACTTTCAATTTTATTTGCCTTGTAAATTCCTGATTAAAGAACATTTTTTCCTTACCTCTTGATTAACTGGTATTTGTCTAGTTCTCTCCATGAGCTCCACATTGAGTGCTTCTGTCAAACCATTTAAGTTCTATTTTGAGCAAGGACCAGTTAATGAATGTTTGTAGTTTACTAGTAATTGTTTTTGTTTTAGTGAATGAATCCAAGAGATACAAATTAATATACATGTCAGTATGATCACTGAACTCAGTTATTGAAAGACAATTGCTGTGTTCATATAGCGGCATCCAGAAGCATCTATATGTGGGTCAGTGGTTCTTCAGCTCTGCAGCTGATAATGTAATTATAGTTTCAATTAGTTGGCACAAAATTGTCATTGGTAACACAAGTCATTGTTTACATTTTCATTCAAGAACCACCAAGTTCATAAGCACTTAAATAAACAGAATATTTTAACGTAAACTACTGAGTTATACAGCAACAGGTAGGTTTGCAGTAATTGATCGTACTCTTAATTAAAGATGAATTCTTGATGCTAATCGAATACTGCAGCACGAAAACTCAAGACTCCAAATCGGTCCAATGTGGAAATATGCACAGTAAAATACCCTTTTAACATGACTTGAGGAGTGTTAGACACAGTGCAATCCCCATATTTGTATTGATCAATAAGCACTCGAGGGTTGACGTAGTCACTGTTACACTGGCCACCTTTGTTTCCACATAAATGTCTGGGTACCAATTTTAGGTTGGGTAGACTGGGAGTCCTGGTCTATTGTCAAACTCTGCCTTGATGTGAATTCAAACCAATGACCACTGTGCTGATAGGCAAGCATTCTAATCACTGGGCCATCATGTCTCCGTACAAATATCATGTGCACCTTTAATTAAAAGGAGAAGATTGCAGAACACAAACAAATTTGCACTATCCCAGAGATTTTATGGCATGTTCTGTAGCTGCATCCTCAAGGTCTGAGGTAAACCGCATTCTGAAGCTACCAAAACAAAGTACCACCTTAGAAAATACAATAAAAAATAATAGATGATGAAAACAACTGGTTTCTAAAAAGTATTTATTTCAGAAGGTGCAAGATAATTTACAGCATATTCATTGTTTTTACAAAGTGTGCACATCAAGAAAAAAATTGTCATTCAAGGTGTGCACATCAGCAAAAACATGCATTCAAGGTCTGCATAACAGAAAAACATAGTTCATTTAAGGTTCATTCATGGTTCATTCAAAGACGTACATTCAACTTGCCACACATACATATATAACATCAGTATACTTTAGATCAGTGGTTCCCAAGCTTTTCAAGCAGAGGGCCATATCTACTATTTTCGGTAGTTAAGCGGGCCTTAACGTTATAAAATTATAAAAGTCGCGCAATATCATTCTTACCTTTCTTAACTTTCGTCAACAAAATTCTAAAACTTTAAAGGCAGTGAGTGTCAGTACTACACTGCGGTCATTTTTTGGTTTAAAATCAAAAGTTCATTTAACAATAAATTTTAAATCAGTTTCGAAAATCGCTATTAATGTTATTAATTTACAGTTATAACTGTTCTTTATAACCAGTTACTTAAGTTCAGATGCCAGTTTATCAATGTCTGGGCACACATCTGTCGTGCCCAAAGTCATAAGCACAGCTAGGTTACTGTCGGTGAGTCTGGAATGTTGTTTGTTTTTTATAACGGTCATTGCGGAAAATGACTGCTCGCATCTGTAAGTCGAACCAAAACGACAAATCTATCTCCGGACGAATGAACGCAAGTGTTCAAATTGCCCGACAGGCAATAGTCCCCAGACTGAAATCATATGATCAGCTGAATGTGAAGGAGGTAGCTCCAGAAATTTACATCTCAGTGCAGAATTGTATTTCAAATCAATTACTTCGTGCTGAAGGTTTTGTGCACTCTGATTGATCGACAAGGCTGGGATATGGGATCTTCATAACGTTTCGTTGCGAACTGAACAGGCGCAAATTATCGCACGCTGATAGGGCTCGTTGAGTGCATTTTTGAAATTATTAAAATATATTATAATAAATAACGAGGCCTGGCGTGCCACTTTCTGACAGCTGGCGGGCCACAAGTGGCCCGCGGGCCGTGGTTTGGGAACCTCTGCTTTAGATCATCATCATCATCATCATCATCATCATCATCATCATCATCATCATCTTCCACTTCTGCCGTCAAGCGTCGCGGGGAGGAATAATTTGTGATCCAGCGCCCGGTGGGCGGCACTGGATAGTATATACTTTAGATTAAACCTGAAAATCATTGACTAATAAATTATATAATTTCTTCTCTCCTCTTTTGAGGGACATGCATTGTACCTAGTTATGTATCTCAGCAATGAAGTTTGCTCCCTCTAGACAGGTTTCATCCAAGGTGATGGGCTCTCTCTACCCATGGGTAAGTTTGTTTTTGCCAAACAATGTCCCCACTTCAGTGACCTTCTGACCTTCTACTCTGTGCAATGTTTAACAGATTTAGGGTTGTATGTACATACACAACTTGCACACATGACCTTCCCGTATCTCCCTTACGTGACAACACTAGGTATTCTATCTCACTACCAAACAGATCAAACACACATCAAGTCAAACACACATTATGTCAAACACACATCAAGTCAATTGATCGTTGAGTCAAATTTAAATCGAGTCAAATGCACATCAAGCTAAATAACTTCAAGTCAAATACTACAAAGTCAAATACGCATCAAGTCAAACACACATCAAGTAAAACACACATTTGGGGAAACAAACAAAAAAGAAAAGAAGCAAAGGCAACAAACAACGCACAACAAGCCAACTAACTCACCAAACCAAACATTTAAAATCCAACTCAAACATAACATTCAACTCAAACAGGGGGAACCCAAACCCAAACAAAACAAAACACCACCAACCAAACAAAAAAAAACAGGCCCCAAAACAAACACATATCACCCAAACAAAAAAACATTAACCAACCAAACACAAACACCAAACAACCCCAAACAAAAAAGGGGAAACCAAACACAAACACATATACAGGAAAATCAAAACAAACACAAAAACATCCAAACAAACACAAAAAAAACCAACCAAACACAAACAAAACAGCCAAACAAAAAACAAACAAAACCAACACAAACACATAATACCCAACCAAACAAAAACAATTACCAACCAAAAAAAACACCTCAAATCAAACAAAACAAAACACCCAACTCAAAAAAACCAAAAAAACACCAAACCCAAAAACAAAAAAAACACCTAACCAAAAAAAAACCCAACCAAACACAAAAAAACACCCAAATCAAAAACAAAAAAACACCCAAATCAAAACACACAAATAAAACCCACCAAACACAAACAATAACACCAACTCAAACAAATAAACCCCAACTCAAACACAAAAAACAAACAAATCAACCAAACAAAACATATATACATCTCAACCAAAACACACAAATACACCAAATCAAACACAAAAATATTACACCTTAACTCAAAAAAATACACCTCAACCAAAACACAAACACATATAAAAACAATTAAAAACACAAACATAAAACATTCAACTCAAAACAAAACAATATACATCTAAACTCAAACAAAACAATTTTATCTCAACTCAAACACAAACAAAACATCCAACCAAAAACAAAAACATAATCATCCACTCAAAACACAACATATATAACCTTAAAAACAAAAAATATATACACCTAACTCAAAATTACACCTAACTCAAAACACAAACAAATAACAAATCAATTCAAACACAAACAAATACATCTCAACCCAAACAAAAAAATATTCATCTAAACTAAAACAAAAACCCCTTTACATTCAACCCAAACACAAACATATATACACCTCAACTCAAACACAAACATATATACATCTCAACTCAAACACAAATATATATACATCTCAACTCAAACACAAACATATATACATCTCAACTCAAACACAAACATATATACACCTCAACTCAAACACAAACATATATACATCTCAACTCAAACACAAACATATATACATCTCAACTCAAACACAAACATATATACACCTCAACTCAAACACAAACATATATACACCTCAACTCAAACACAAACATATATACATCTCAACTCAAACACAAACATATATACATCTCAACTCAAACACAAATATATATATACATCTCAACTCAAACACAAACATATATACACCTCAACTCAAACACAAATATATATATACATCAGAACTCAAACACAAACATATATATCTCAACTCAAACACAAACATATTTACACCTCAACTCAAACACAAACATATATACACCTCAACTCAAACATATATACACCTCAACTCAAACACAAACATATATACATCTCAACTCAAACACAAACATATATACACCTCAACTCAAACACAAACATATATACATCTCAACTCAAACATATCTATACCTTAACTCAAACACAAACATACATATATCTCAATTCAAACACAAAAATATATACATCTCAACACAAACACATATTTTTAAAAAAACCACACACACAAATAAGTCCAGTAGTAGCATGAACTTGCTGTGGCTGTGTGAAGTGTGACAACCATCACATTTTTGTAGGTGTGAATACACACAGGACAGGCTGGCCAGTCTTACCCTCCCATAGCGAATGATGGGAGCCATCATAGAACGCCTGTCTGACCACCATTGTCACCGCAATGTCCTAACCATTACAGCAACAGGACAACTACATTTCAAGTTACATACGTTCATAGATTGTGAAAACATCAAGAGAATATATATATATATTACTTCAAATAGGAGCATAGATAAAGAAATCAACATGTTGTGCAAAGGCAATCAAGTACTGAAGAAAATCTTATGAGAACTAATTTTTGCCAACATTATGCTGTTTTTGTTGCGTATCCCTTACGGGACGTTGCAGACAACACCAGCATTTTCAGCTGCTGTTGATATACTAGGCAAGTGTTACGTTCAGTAGTTTGCCATTGCTTTCTGAACGACCGGCCCCTATAGGCCTACCTTTTTCGAAAAAATCAGCACCGCTGCGTTTCGAACCCGGGTATACGGGCTCACAAACCGTGTTCGCAAACCCTTAGCCACAGAGACCGGCTTCAAAAATGCATGCCTACTGCAACTAATCAGCGCAAAATCATAAAATAGATGTGATGCCTTAGAAGAGCTGCAGGAGTAACTGTGAGAGATAAAATTAGGAATGGGGAAATTAGAGGAAGACTAGTCATGCAGTTCATTAAACAACAACAGATAAAATGGTTTGGCCATCTCACAAGAATGCCCTGGTACCATCTGCCACAAAAAAAGCCACATTGATGAAATATGATGGATACAGAGCATCAGGAAGACCATGTAAATGATGGAGTTATGATATCAAGAACAACTTTGGAGAAATGAATACCAACTGACAAAGAGCATTAGAAATAGCACATAACAGATCTTTACACCTTCCCCCAACACTTCACTGAGGCAAATGAAGGAAAAGAAGATATTACAGCTGCGAATTCCCACTGTGTAGTTTACCTGGTGTCTGACCACATATTTGTTATTCCGAATATTGCTTGCTTTCAGGTTATCACACTAGAGCTCTCCATCTTCACCTTGCCAACAGTGTCTCCATGAGCTGGCTTGAGCTAAATCTCTCTCTATAGTTTACTTTCAGAAGATTCTCCAGGCAAAACCTAAGACAATAAAAGCATAAAATTACATATACAGAGTTACAAATAAAAAGACATAACATTACAAATATAAAGTCTGATTTTAATGTTGTGAACACACAGCATTAACTATGATTATAATGCAAGTTCTCTCATGACAGAATCGAAGGTCATTTATTGAGTAGTATGTCAATGTGATTTACCTAGTAACATAAAACAGATAATACATTTGATATGACCACAGTGTGATTTACCCAAATACACAAAACAAATCAATTATATGACATGATCGCAGTATCCCGTCCCAATAGTCAGGTCACACAACTAGTTTAGCTCAGCTTGGATTATCATGATTACTCTCTAGGCATGTTCATCCCTTGTGTTACTGGGGCCCTTCAAGGGAAGCAAAGATTAACAACACTGTAACCAGCCATGCATGCCATTAGAGGGTGACTAAGGAGGGTTGGTCTTGGGCATTGCCCCATCCCACAGACAACTTTAACTGTGAAATCCAACCAACCATGGACAAGTGTAAAGATATTAAAGTGGGCTGCAGGAGATATCAACATCCATCCAACCATGGACAAGTGTAAAGACATCAAGTGAGCTACAGGAGATAGCAACATCCAACCAACCATGGACAAGTGTAAAGACATCAAGTGAGCTACAGGAGATAGCAACATCCAACCAACCATGGACAAGTGTAAAGACATCAAGTGAGCTACAGGAGATAGCAACATCCAACCAACCATGGACAAGTGTAAAGACATCAAGTGAGCTACAGGAGATAGCAACATCCAACCAACCATGGACAAGTGTAAAGACATCAAGTGCAGCTACAGGAGATAGCAACATCCAACCAACCATGGACAAGTGTAAAGACATCAAGTGAGCTACAGGAGATAGCAACATCCAACCAACCATGGACAAGTGTAAAGACATCAAGTCAGCTACAGGAGATAGTAACATCCAACCAACCATGGACAAGTGTAAAGACATCAAGTGAGCTACAGGAGATAGCAACATCCAACCAACCATGGACAAGTGTAAAGACATCAAGTGAGCTACAGGAGATAGCAACATCCAACCAACCATGGACAAGTGTAAAGACATCAAGTGAGCTACAGGAGATAGCAAGATCCAACCAACCATGGACAAGTGTAAAGACATCAAGTGAGCTACAGGAGATAGCAGTTAGTTAGTTAGTTAGTCGCAGTTCCAACTTCACAGCAACGGGTCGTCCCCATTATGCTCCGTTCCTGTGCCAGTGAATATCACACAAAACGCTCCCCACTGCCCAATGTGAAAAGTGGAAAAGACAGGAGTCTCGACAAACAACAGCCCGCACAGATACATTGTACATAATGCCGCCACCAGAATGTCAACACACCAGTCCCCCACGAAACACCCTGTTCATCTCTGATGGAATCGGCAGTCATTTTCCTAGCTGAATGTTTCCTAGACACAGTCCACGAAAATACAGTTCATCGCTGATGGCAGTGGCAGTCAACCAGAAGTCCAGCAGCCACGCATTTCTGCATAAGGCAAAAACCGGTCAAATCTGGGACATAGCCACCTGCCATCACTCCGAACATGCAGTCACGTTCCAAAAATTCTCAGGCAGATTCAAAATCATTTCACACGAAACTCACAGCTCACAGTGTCGCGCCACGCACTCACTCGGTAACAGGGCGTTGGAACTATCAAGCCTCCTTAGTCGCCTCTTACGACATGCGTGGTAGGCTACAGTGTTGCTATTCTTTGCTTCCCTTATGGGCCCCGGCAACACACGGGAGATGAGATAGCAAAAATACATAGGAGATAGCAAAATCCAACCAACCATGGACCAGTGTAAAGACATGTGAGCTACAGGAGATAGCAACATCCAACCAACCATGGACAAGTGTAAAGACATCAAGTGAGCTACAGGAGATAGCAAAATCCAATCAACCATGGACACGTGTAAAGACATTAAGTGAGCCACGAGAGATATCAAAAACCAACCAACCATGGACACGTGTAAAGACATCAAGTGAGCCACGAGAGATAGCAAAATCCAACCAACCATGGACAAGTGCAAAGACATCAAGTGAGCCACGAGAGATAGCAAAATCCAACCAACCACGGACAAGTGTAAAGACATCAGGTCAGCTACAGGAGATAGCAACATTCAACCAACCATGGACAAGTGTAAAGACATCAAGTCAGCTATAGGAGATAGCAACATCCAACCAACCATGGACAAGTGTAAATACATCAAGTGAGCTACAGGAGATAACAACAACCAACCATGGACAAGTGTAAAGACATCAAGTGAGCTACAGGAGATAGCAACATCCAACCAACCATAGACAAGTGTAAAGACATCAAGTGAGCTACAGGAGATAGCAACATCCAACCAACCATGGACAAGTGTAAAGACATCAAGTGAGCTACAGGAGATAGCAACATCCAACCAACCATGGACAAGTGTAAAGACATCAAGTCAGCTACAGGAGATAGCAACATCCAACCAACCATGGACAAGTGTAAAGACATCAAGTCAGCTACAGGAGATAGCAACATCCAACCAACCATGGACAAGTGTAAATACATCAAGTGAGCTACAGGAGATAACAACAACCAACCATGGACAAGTGTAAAGACATCAAGTGAGCTACAGGAGATAGCCAAGAGCATGACGGCTTGGGCCTACTCTTCAATAGGGGATACAGGGGAGGCGATGTTAGAGAAGACACGTTCACAGATGCTGGATGGACTGAGACATTATTATGAAGGAATATCATCAGCAGAGTTGATCCAAAACATCAAGGACAGAGATCCATGGAGAGACACAAAGACTTAAACCAGGTGGAAAGGCACATGGTGATGATGATTCAAACATCAAATGTCCTGGCAAGTAAAGGCAGCCGCCAGCGTGTTGAGCACAACACCCATCAAATGCTGATCTGTCTACAAAATATGGTGTTAGCACCATATACCCAGTGCTCTTCACGGCATGAGAAGAGACCCTTTACTGTGTTGACCCTGCTGTGTAGCCAAACAAGTCCAGCTTTGGGTATGTGAAGTGTTGGGATCATCATATGTTTGAAGGCTTGAGTGCACGGGGGATAGATGATCAGGCTTTCTCTCCCATGGTGAATGATGAGAGCTGGCACTGAGCCCTTGTTTGACAGAGTTCATGACATTGTCAGGATAGCATCCGACTGCAGGAGTGTAGAGGTGCATTGCAATTTTCTGTAGTGTTATTTCTCACTTACCCTGCAGTATGGAAGTACCTCCTGGTGTTTTGACATAACCCTAATCACTCTTTCTTCTGTGGTCACACAAGTAGTCTTGGCTTATGTCATTCTGTATGTCTGTGGCAGTAGCCAGGTAGTCACTACTTGATAACTAAGATGGTTTTTATGTGTAACTAGCTGACCCGGCCCGGCTTCGCCCAGACCCTGGTGGGGAGCATCTCATTTAATTCATATAAGTAGTCATATAAGTTCTCGTTCCCGTTACCGACAATCTGTCTGTCTGTCTGTCTATCTGTCTGTCTGTCTGTCTGACCCGGCCCGGCATCGCCCAACTCCTGGTGGGGAGCATCTCATTTAATTCATATACGTAGTCATATAAGTTCCCGTTCCCGACTGTCTGTCTGTCTGTCTGTCTGTCTGTCTGTCTGTCTATCTATCTGTCTGTCTGTCTGACCCGGCCCAGCCCATGGCGGAGAGCATCTCATTTAAATCATATAAGTAGTCATATAAGATCCCGTTCCCGACTATCTGTCTGTCTGTCTGTCTGTCTTGGGTAAATGGAGGAGGGAGGAGGAAGAGGGAGGTGGAGGAGGGAAGAGGAGGGAGGAGGAGACAGGAGACAGGAGGAATAGGGAGGAATAGGAGGGAGGAGGAGGGATTAGGAAGAGGAGGGAGGAGTAGGGTGGAGGAGGAGGGGGAGGAGGAGGGAGGGAGGAGGAAGAGGGAGGAGGAGGGAGGAGGAGGGAGGAGAAGGAGGGAGGGAGGAGGAAGAGGGAGGAGGAGGGAGAAGGAGGGAGGAGGAGAACGCAGGAGGAGGAGGGAGGAGGAGAGAGTGGGAGGAGGGAGGAGGCGGAGGGAGAAGGAAGAGGGAGGAAGAGGGAGAAGGAGGAGGGAGGAGAAGGAGGGAAGAGGATGAGGGGGAGGAGGAGGAAGAGGGAGGAGGAGGAATGTGAAGGGAGGAGGAGGGAGGAGGTAGAGGGAGGAGGAGGAGGGAGGAGGAGAGAGGAGGAGGAGAGAGGAGGAGGGAGGAGGAGGGATGAGGAGGAGGGAGGAGGAGGAAGAGGGAGGAGGAGGAATGTGCAGGGAGGAGGAGGGAGGAAGTAGAGGGAGGAGGAGGAGGGAGGAGGAGGAGAATGGAGGAGGAGGGATGAGGAGGAGAGGGAGGAGGAGGAAGGAGGAGGGGGAGGAGGGGAGGGAGGGAGGAAGAAGGAGGAGAAGGGAGGAGGGAGGGGGAGGAGGGGGAGGAGTAGAAGGGAGGAGAAGGGAGGAGGAGGGCGAAGGAGGAAGGAAGAGGAGGGCGAGGAGGTAGGAGGAGGGAGGAGGAGGAGGAAGAGGGAGGAGGAGGGAGGAGGAAGAGAGTGGAGGAGGTAGGAGGAGGGAGGAAGAGATAGGCGGATGAGAGGAGGAGGAGGAGGAGGAGGAGTAGGGAGGAATAGGAGGGAGGAGGAGGAGGAGGAGGAGGGATTAAGAGAAGGAGAGGGGAAAGGGGAGAAGGAGGAGGGAGGAGGAGGGAGGAGGAGGAGGAAGAGGGATGAGAGGGAGGAGGAGGGAGGAGGAGGAAGGAGGAGGAGGAGGAGGGAGGAGGAGGAGGAGGAGGGAGGAGGGTGAAGGAGGAGGAGGAGGAGAGGGAGGAGGGGGAGGAGGGAGGAGGGGGAGGAGGGAGGGGAGGAGGAGGGAGAAGGAGGAGGAGGGAGGAGGAGAACGCAGGTGGGGGAGGAGGAGGAGGGAGGAGGAGGAGGAGGGAGGAGGAGGAGAGAGGAGGAGGAGGGAGGAGGTGGAGGGAGAAGGAGGAGGGAGGAAGAGGTAGAAGGAGGAGGGAGAAGGAAGATGGGGAGGAGGAGGAGGAGGAGGAGGAATGATGAGGAGGGAGGAGGAGGAAGAGGGATGTGGAGGAAGGAGGAGGGAGGTAGAGGGAGGAGGTAGAGGGAGGAAAGGGGAGGAGGGAGGAGGAGAGAGGAGGAGGAGGAGGGAGGAGGAGAAGGGAGTAGGAGGGATGAGGAGAAGGGAGGAGGAGAGGGAGAAGGAGGGAGAAGGGAGGGGGAGAAGGAGGAGGGAGAGGGAGGATGGGGAGGAGGTAGAGGGAGGAGGAAGAGGAGGAGGGTGGAGGGAGGAGGTAGAGGAGGAAGGAGGGAGGAGGTAGAGGAGGAGGAGGGAGGAGGCGGAGGGAGTAGGAGGGAGGAGGATGGAGGAGGAGGGGAGAGGAAGAGGGAGAAGGAAGAGGGAAAAGGAGGAGGGAGGAGGTAGAGGGAGGAGGAGAGGGAGGGAGGAGGAGGGGAGGAGGTAGAGGCAGGAGGAGAAGAGAGGAGGAGGGAGTTCGCCATTCCGAATTCATACTCGTCTAGGTTCTGTGATTTCGGTCCTTCCATTGATTGTTCTTCCCTTCTACACGACTGTAGATAACTTCCTTACACATAAAATATGAATTGTTATTGATATTGCCGTGGCATGGAGGCATATATATCAGCAACAGAGTTGAACGCCTACGCCAGCCGGCACGGCACTTGATGATGATGATGATTGCCGAGTGACGATTCTGTGTAGTCACGTCATTTTCTTCCCTTTCCCTAGCGTTTTGGTTCGGGGATTCTTTCATCATCATCATCATATATTTACGTACGTATTTTGGGAATGGGAGGAGGGAGGAGGAGGAAGAAGAAAAAAAAAATACGACAGTGGGCTGCGCTGGAATGAAAGGAAAACGTGTAGAAAATTTCATCTCAATCGGATGGGCCGTTCGCGAGCGCATAAAGGACATATGGACAGACAGACAGACAGACAGACGGAGATCGCAATTTATATATAAGATAATGAACTTTCCATTGAAGAGAACTATCTCATCTCATCTTGTACCTTGCGGTGTCGAGGTAAAGCATCAACAATGGAAGAGTGCCAGTTGATGAGCTTCATATGTTGAAATTCCCATGAACAATGTTATTCTTAATGTTATTCATCGTTTCCATGGTCGGCCTCTTCTTCTGGTTCCATTTGGTCTGTACATTACTGTTTGTTGTGGTACACTGTCTGTTGGTAGCACAGTTATGTGGCCGAACCATTAACTTGTTGTTTTATAATGAAATCTAGCGCTGCTATAATCCCCACTTTAGTCCTGATTTGTTTTTTTTTCATTTCTGAGTTACTTTCTTCTTGATACATTGAGTATTCTTCTCAGACATATCATTTCCATTGCTGCAATTTTTTCTTCTCTATTTTTCTGTCATTGTCCCTTGATAGCATAGATTTGGTAAAAAGATTGTGTTGTAGGGTGCTTTTTCAGTATCTAATGATACATGTTTATTCTTTAGTATTGTTGCTGTTTGTTCAATGAGTTGGTTTGCCTTACAGCATCTATTTTCGATCTTGTCTTCTATTTTGCCATTTGATGATATTATACTTTCTAAGTACTTGAAGCGCTTTATTGGTTTCAGGGGGTGTTCTTTTAAATGAATCTTTGTAGTTTTTTTCCCTTCTTTGCTTATAGTCTATACTTCTGCTTAACTGAAGAGAACTATACCATTATGTAAACTGCAGGAATGGTGGTGGCAAAAGGTATCATAGCAGTAACACGAACAGTAGTCATAGTAGTAGTAGTAGTTGTTGTAGTAGCAGCAGTAGTAGTAGTAGTATTAGTAATAGTAATAATAGTAGCAACAGAATAGTAGTGGTAGCAGCTGTAGTTGTAGTAGCAGTAATAGTAGTCATCATCATCCAGTGCCGTGCCGGCTGGTAAAGACGATAATGCCTTTCCACAAATTACAATCTCTGACGTCATCAGTTTGTGTGTTGACTCCCTTCCGTGCGATGACACAAGACTGTAAAAAATCTTCTCACAGTCTTCCTCTATCGCTCTTTCCACAAATTTTTCTGGTTGTCACATGTTCCAGTTTTTGCTTTCTCATAACGTGGCCAAAAAAATGATGACTGCCTCTTTCTGATGTTTGTGATAAGTTGTCTTTGCGACTCAGCTTCCCTTAAAAATTCCTGATTGCTAATTTTGGCTGACCAATTAATTTTCAGCATTCTTCTATAAAACCACATCTCTATGCTTCCAGAGATTGTTTCGCTTGTTTACTTCTTCATCTTCTTTCATTCGTTGAAATATGCCTATAACTGCAATGTTGTCTCTTGTATGAATTTAAATGTCTTTTTTTAGTTCACTCTGTGGCCCGTAGAGTTTATCTTCCACTGTCGTCTCTCTAGGCCAGAAGGTTTGCCTATATGAGTTGTATTTTGGGCAGTCTTGGAATATGTGCTCTGCTGTCTGCGACGCCAATCCACATGTGTACATGGCTGATTTACCAATCTTGAATGTTGTATACATGTGGTTGCGTAATCTATTGTGTCCTGTTCTGAGGCGCAGAATAATGACTTATTCTGGTCTGTCCATAATGTGGTAGTCGTCTTGAGCAGGTTTTGGTGGCTTTCTGACTGATTTGGTCATTCTTTTCTTTTGGTGGTATGTAACGGGCACATCAGGCTGTTCTTCTTTTGCTCCTTCCTTAGCCAATCAATCAGCTCTGTCTGAGTGTGTATCCACTGTATGGTGACCTTATGCTGACTGCTAAGTTCGGAAAGCAGTGTCCTTAGTACTGGCAATTTCCCAAACAGGAGCGCCCCGAGTACTGATTTTGCATCTGTCAGTAGCACCACAGGTTGTGTAGCATGGCTGATATTTAGTAATTTCTCTGTTGCTATCGCGATTGCCTCAATTTCAGCACCATAATTATGGCAGTACTTTCTTGTTGGTTCTCTGACCGTATCCCTAGTATTATTTGGGTATTCTATGTGCACTCCCGCTCCTCCATTTCGAACAGCATTTTGTGCTAAACCATCTGTGTAGACTCGGATCCAGAGGTCCTGTGGGTATTCTTCATCAAGGAAAGTGAGAGTGGCTGTTCTGCGCCGTACACTGTTCTGTTCTTCCTCGTCAAATATTCCTCTCACTTTTGTATGGATTTGTAGTGATAATCAATGTTCATCTTTCCATGGAGTTCGCTCTCGAATAGTTTTCAGGGGGATACCAACTGTGGGCAGATCGGTGGCTTCTCTGCAGAGTCGTTTGGCCTGGTGGATAAAATTGCTTCTTTTCAACCGCCCCATAGCTAAGTTTTCACATCTGTTCTTCATAGGGTGGCCTGGCAAGCTGAGGAACTTTTCTGCTTGTATTAGTGTTTTCATATCTCTGCGCTCTCTCAGTGCTTGTGTCCTCCCCATCTTCTCCATTTCCACTATAGGGGTTGATCTCATCCCTCCTGTGGTGACTCTAAGTGCTTGATTTTGCACCTTGTCCAGCTCTTGTAGTGTTGGTTTTTATTTAATGCTGAACACCACGCAGTTGACCCTATTCCAGGTGTGGTCGTTTTTGCCGTTTTTTTTTTTTTGGTCGTCTTTGCTTGTCCTATTCTTTATCTCAGTGATGCATCTTCCACCTGATGTTATCCATGTGCCTAGATATTTGAATTTCAGCACTTGCCCCAAATAACGTCCTGTACTTTGATTGCACATTTGGGCACAATCCGTTTCATTGATATTACCATGACTTCTGTCTTTCTATTGTTCAAACTAAGGCCCATTTTTTCACTTTCTACAACCACTGTATCTATCATACAGATCCTTCTGACTTGTTATTATCAATGCGATGTCATCAGCATAACGTCAGTTATTTATATTATGTTCACCAACCAGGATCCTTGACGTATTGTCCCCAGATCTCATTATATATTCATTGTACAATGAGAACAAAGCAGGAGACAATGCACAACCTTGTCTGACACCCTTCTTTATGCACTGAAATGTTCCTACAAGGTTGTTGATTTTTATGCCAATATTTTATTATTCGCAGATCTTTGCCATCAATGTTCAGTTGCTATAGTAATTTTATTATTTCGTCATGTTTCACGTTGTCAAATGCTTTTGTGTAGTCTATGAAGCATAAGTGCCGAATTGTTTTTACTTTTATAGCTCTTTATATTTGTGTCCTGAGAATATATATAGCGTTGTTTTTGCCCTTTCCCTCCAAACATCCGTACTGTTCATCACTAATTTCTGGTTTAATCTTGTTTCTTATTCTTTTCATAATTATTCTTAGTAACATCTTTGTCATGTGACTCTAAGACTTATTGTGCGATGCTCTTCGCATTCTAAAGCACCTGATTTCTTTGGCAAAGCTATAAAGATTAATTTTAATAGGTCACTAGGGATATATCCACTAGTGTCGATGGCATTTAGAAATTTTGTCAATATTTTGATTCCAAAATCACCTAGAGCCTAAACTTCATCCAGTGTAATGTTGTCTGGACTGGGTGCCTTTCCTTTTTTCACGTATTCTATTATATTCTTCTTTATCTTACTTTTTCTTTTTTCTTTCATCCATCATCTGTAGTATTTCATATGTCATCAATTTTCTTTTTTGCAATTCTATGTTTAGGTGGGCTGATGATACAGCATTACTATCCACGACACAGAATGGCATAGAAAACCTAATAGCCTCAACCCAATTGAATAGTGAAAATCACAACTTATATCTTAACATAGCAAAAACAAAGATAATGCATACAGATAAAACTACTATGGAGAAAGAAATATACATTAATGGGGGAAAAAATTGGAGGTGGTGGAAAATTTTGAATATCTTGGGTCATTGATTACCAACAACGGTGACACAATGAAAGAAATTAAACGACGACTATCAATTGCTCTTCAAAGACTAAAACAGCTGAATAAATTATGGAGTGGGACAGACAGAACTACAAAAATTAGATTTTTAAGAGCATGCATCTTTCCCATTGCAACATACGCCTGTGAGACATGGACACTTACTAAACAAGCTGAACAGCGCATAAACGCCTTTGAATATAAATGTTATAGACGAGTTCTAAGAATATCTTGGGTAAAGAAAAGAACAAATGCATCCATACTTCAAGAGTTGAATATTGAAGAAGGTTAGCTATTAAAGACGATAAAACAAAGAAAATTGAAATATTTTGGTCACTTAAAACGTCACGAAAGTTTGGAGAGAACAATAATGGAAGGGTATATGCCTGGGAAGAGAGGAAGAGGAAGGCCAAAGAGAAGATGGGTGCAGGATGTGGCGGATGATCTCCAGATGGGTGTATCAGACGCGGGACATCTTGCTTATGATCGAGAGGTTTTCCGGAAGGTTGTTATGGGAGCGAGGTTCTGCAAAGGACATGCTACTGAATGAATGAATGAATGAATGTTTAGGTGGAATGTTTTCTTTTGAAGTCTGTTGGATTGATTCTCGCAAAATGTCCCATTGTTCATCAATAGTCTGTATTATCTCCATGGCATTATATCTGTTCATTAGAGTAACATTGTACCTTTCTCTCATTTCTGTGTCTGTTTTAAGTAATGCTAGGTCTAACTCGATGTTCTTTGAGGTAGTGTTAGTCACAGTTCGTAATCCCACATACTGCGTTCGAAACACAGATGTGGACAATTCGGAAGCTGATCACCTTGCGCTGGTTTTTATAACAATTGGTATGAGTGCTGATTGTTCAGAGAGCAATGCCAGACTACTAACATAAACTTTCTAACAAATCACAAACAGCCAAAAAATTCAGGGGTTGACTGCAATGTCCTGTAATGGATATGCAACTAACTAACTTAAAAGTATTAGCAGTAGTAGTAGTTTTCCACTTCTTCTACGATCAATGTTTGGTTTCTTTTAGGATTCATCCTCCCAAAGACAGATTGCCTTCCTGGGCTTGTGAGCTCTGCTTGCCCATATTTTATTCTGGGCTTTGCTGATCTAGCCTTTGATCTTACAGAACTTCCAGCGGGCATTTGGTTGTCCTTTACATAGATGGATTTCCTTCCAGGGTTTATGAACTAAATAGCAGCAGCAGAAGTTTTTACGAAAAGAACAGCAAGTTACAAGAGGTGTGGCCAAACAAGAACACTATGCAGGAAGCCAAAGAAGACTGATAAACCAACACAGAACTGGTGTCGTTAGCCGCTACACGTTGCGGGATTTACTGAGGGGGAATCAGAGCACGTATGGACTGAAAGATTTGATGCACAATGAGGATGATCTGTCGACTAACCGACTAACCATAGTATTAGTAGTAGTAGTAGTAGAAATAGTAGTAGTAGTAGTAGTAGTAGTAGTAGTAGTAGTAGTAGTAGTAGTAGTAGTAGTAGTAGTAGTAGTAGTAGTAGTAGTAGTAGTAGTAGTAGTAGTAGTAGTAGTAGTAGTAGTAGTAGTAGTAGTAGTAGTGCCGGCTTCGTGGCTTAGAGGTTATGACTTTTCTCCGTAATCTCGTATACTCTCGTCAGGTAACGTGATGACGGCTCAAATTAGCAGTGGTTCGAATCGCATCGGTAACTTACAGGGTATGTGAGCCGGCCGCTCAGAAAGCAATGGCAAACTACTGAGCGTAATCTTGCCAAGAGATCAACATACAGCTGAAAGATGCTGGTGTTGACAGCTAAGTCCTGTAAAGGATATGCTAAATTAAAAAAAAAAAAAAGTAGTAGTAGTAGTAGTAGTAGTAGTAGTAGTAGCAGCAGCAGCAATAGTAGTAATAGCAGAAGTAGTTATAGCAGCAGTATTGATAACTTACTGTAATATCTCTGGCACACTGTTCTCCATTCTGGGTACTACATCGGTCTGATCTGTGTTTTCAGGATCATATCCAGTAGATCATGGCCTTCAAGACAAGTCCCAGTGAATACATGTCCATCTGTAATCATGGGAACACAACAATTAAACACCAAACACAATGTCCTCTAGCAGGACCATCACACTGTTAACTAGAAAACATAGGAATTGGATAATTAATATTTGTTAACTGTTAACTTGGAAACACAGTAGGGTTTGTGACAGGTATGTAGTTTAGATTCAGACAAGTTAGGGGAACTTGCCCCAGCAGATACTTAGAAGCGATGGTTAAACTTGGGCTAATGGAGAGTCCGGTGTAACTGTTTATGTTCGCTATGTTAAGAAGGCCTGTAGAAGGCAGTGTTGTATTCAAAGTAGCGAAATATAATTATGTACAATGGTGCCTGACTGTTCCTGGAAAACTGCTTTGTCATTGCATTCGTTGAGAATTTAATGAATTGTACATGTGCAAACCGGTGTTCTCTAGTGACTCATAGTTGGTGATAAGTAGCCCGACATAATATTCACGCTGACATACCCTAGACACAACCACAGCCACTCCTATCTGTTAGCAAGGATTGTAACATGTGGTCATGGCAGTTATAGTAGTGGTGGTCATGGTAGGTATAGTAATGGTGATCGTAGTAGTTACAGTGGTGGTGGTCAAGTTAGTTATAATAGTGGTAGTTATAGTAGTGGTGGTCAAGTCAGTTATAATAGTGGTAGTCAGGGTAGTTATAGTAGTGCTGGTCATGGTAACTGTAGTAGTGGTGATCTTAGTAGTTATAGTAGTGGTGGTCATGCTAGTTATAGTAGTGGTGGTCCTGGTAGTTATAGTAGTGGTGGTCATGCTAGTTATAGTAGTGGTGGTCATGCTTAGTTATAGTAATGGTAGTCCTGGTAGTTATAGTAGTGGTGGTCATGCTAGTTATAGTAGTGGTGGTCATGCTAGTTATAGTAATGGTGGTCATGCTAGTTATAGTAGTGGTGATCATGGTAGTTATAGTAGTGGTGGTCATGCTAGTTATAGTAGTGGTGGTCATGCTAGTTATAGTAGTGGTGGTCCTGGTAGTTATAGTAGTGGTGGTCATGGTAGTTATAGTAGTGGTGATCTTGGTAGTTATAGTAGTGGTGGTCATGCTAGTTATAGTAGTAGTGGTCATGCTAGTTATAGTAATGGTGTCCTGGTAGTTATAGTAGTGGTGGTCATGCTAGTTATAGTAGTGGTGGTCATGCTAGTTATAGTAATGGTGTCATGCTAGTTATAGTAGTGGTGATCATGTAGTTATAGTAGTGGTGGTCATGCTAGTTATAGTAGTGGTGGTCATGCTAGTTATAGTAGTGGTGATCTTGGTAGTTATAGTAGTGGTGATCTTGGTAGTTATAGTAGTGGTGATCTTGGTAGTTATAGTAGTGGTGGTCATGCTAGTTATAGTAGTGGAGATCTTGGTAGTTATAGTAGTGGTGGTCATGCTAGTTATAGTAGTGGTGATCATGGTAGTTATAGTAGTGGTGGTCATGCTAGTTATAGTAGTGGTGGTCATGCTAGTTATAGTAGTGGTGATCATGGTAGTTATAGTAGTGGTGGTCATGCTAGTTATAGTAGTGGTGGTCATGCTAGTTATAGTAGTGGTGATCTTGGTAGTTATAGTAGTGGTGATCTTGGTAGTTATAGTAGTGGTGGTCATGCTAGTTATAGTAGTGGAGATCTTGGTAGTTATAGTAGTGGTGGTCATGCTAGTTATAGTAGTGGTGATCTTGGTAGTTATAGTAGTGGTGGTCATGGTAGTTATAGTAGTGGGAGTTATGGTAGTTATAGTAGTGGTGATCTTGGTAGTTATAGTAGTGGTGATCTTGGTAGTTATAGTAGTGGTGGTCATGCTAGTTATAAAAGTGATGAACTTGGTAGTTATAGTAGTGGTGATCTTGGTAGTTATAGTAGTGGTGATCTTGGTAGTTATAGTAGAGTGGTCATGCTAGTAATAGTAGTGGTGATCTTGGTAGTTATAGTAGTGGTGGTCATGCTAGTTATAGTAGTGGTGATCATGGTAGTTATAGTAGTGGTGATCTTGGTAGTTATAGTAGTGGTGATCTTGGTAGTTATAGTAGTGGTGGTCATGCTAGTTATAGTAGTGGTGGTCATGCTAGTTATAGTAGTGGTGATCATGGTAGTTATAGTAGTGGTGATCATGCTAGTTATAGTAGTGGTGGTCATGCTAGTTATAGTAGTGGTGATCTTGGTAGTTATAGTAGTGGTGGTCATGCTAGTTATAGTAGTGGTGGTCATGGTAGTTATAGTAGTGGTGGTCATGCTAGTTATAGTAGTGGTGATCTTGGTAGTTATAGTAGTGGTGGTCATGCTAGTTATAGTAGTGGTGAACATGGTAGTTATAGTAGTGGTGATCATGCTAGTTATAGTAGTGGTGATCTTGGTAGTTATAGTAGTGGTGGACATGGTAGTTATAGTAGTGGTGATCTTGGTAGTTATAGTAGTGGTGGTCATGCTAGTTATAGTAGTGGTGATCATGGTAGTTATAGTAGTGGTGATCATGGTAGTTATAGTAGTGGTGGTCATGCTAGTTATACTAGTGGTGGTCATGCTAGTTATAGTAGTGGTGGTCATGGTAGTTATAGTAGTGGTGGTCATGCTAGTTATAGTAGTGGTGGTCATGCTAGTTATAGTAGTGGTGATCATGGTAGTTATAGTAGTGGTGGTCATGCTAGTTATAGTAGTGGTGGTCATGCTAGTTATAGTTATGGTGGTCATGCTAGTTATAGTAGTGGTGGTCATGGTAGTTATAGTAGTGGTGGTCATGGTAGTTATAGTAGTGGTGGTCATGCTAGTTATAGTAGTGGTGGTCATGCTAGTTATAGTAGTGGTGGTCATGCTAGGTATAGTAGTGGTGATCTTGGTAGTTATAGTAGTGGTGGTCATGCTAGTTATAGTAGTGGTGGTCATGGTAGTTATAGTAGTGGTGGTCATGCTAGTTATAGTAGTGGTGATCTTGGTAGTTATAGTAGTGGTGATCATGCTAGTTATAGTAGTGGTGGTCATGCTAGGTATAGTAGTGGTGATCTTGGTAGTTATAGTAGTGGTGGTCATGCTAGTTATAGTAGTGGTGGTCATGGTAGTTATAGTAGTGGTGGTCATGCTAGTTATAGTAGTGGTGATCTTGGTAGTTATAGTAGTGGTGGTCATGCTAGTTATAGTAGTGGTGATCATGGTAGTTATAGTAGTGGTGATCATGCTAGTTATAGTAGTGGTGATCTTGGTAGTTATAGTAGTGGTGGTCATGCTAGTTATAGTAGTGGTGATCTTGGTAGTTATAGTAGTGGTGGTCATGCTAGTTATAGTAGTGGTGATCATGGTAGTTATAGTAGTGGTGGTCATGCTAGTTATAGTAGTGGTGATCATGCTAGTTATAGTAGTGATGATCATGGTAGTTATAGTAGTGATGATCTTGGTAGTTATAGTAGTGGTGGTCATGCTAGTTATAGTAGTGGTGGTCATGCTAGTTATAGTAGTGGTGGTCATGCTAGTTATAGTAGTGGTGGTCATGCTAGTTATAGTAGTGGTGATCATGGTAGTTATAGTAGTGGTGATCATGGTAGTTATAGTAGTGGTGAT
This sequence comes from Cepaea nemoralis, assembly GCA_014155875.1. Lineage (NCBI taxonomy): Eukaryota > Metazoa > Mollusca > Gastropoda > Stylommatophora > Helicidae > Cepaea > Cepaea nemoralis. Next base: position 117,129 of record JACEFZ010023360.1, read on the forward strand.
CTTGGTAGTTATAGTAGTGGTGATCTTGGTAGTTATAGTAGTGGTGGTCATGCTAGTTATAGTAGTGGTGGTCATGGTAGTTATAGTAGTGGTGGTCATGCTAGTTATAGTAGTGGTGGTCATGCTAGTTATAGTAGTGGTGATCATGGTAGTTATAGTAGTGGTGGTCATGCTAGTTATAGTAATGGTGGTCATGCTAGTTATAGTAGTGGTGATCATGGTAGTTATAGTAGTGGTGGTCATGGTAGTTATAGTAGTGGTGATCTTGGTAGTTATAGTAGTGGTGATCTTGGTAGTTATAGTAGTGGTGGTCATGCTAGTTATAGTCGTGATCTTGGTAGTTATAGTAGTGGTGATCTTGGTAGTTATAGTAGTGGTGGTCATGCTAGTTATAGTAGTGGTGATCTTGGTAGTTATAGTAGTGGTGTTCATGCTAGTTATAGTAGTGGTGATCTTGGTAGTTATAGTAGTGGTGGTCATGGTAGTTATAGTAGTGGTGGTTCATGGTAGTTATAGTAGTGGTGATCTTGGTAGTTATAGTAGTGGTGGTCATGCTAGTTATAGTAGTGGTGATCATGGTAGTTATAGTAGTGGTGATCTTGGTAGTTATAGTAGTGGTGGTCATGGTAGTTATAGTAGTGGTGGTCATGCTAGTTATAGTAGTGGTGATCATGCTAGTTATAGTAGTGGTGATCTTGGTAGTTATAGTAGTGGTGGTCATGGTAGTTATAGTAGTGGTGATCTTGGTAGTTATAGTAGTGGTGGTCATGCTAGTTATAGTAGTGGTGGTCATGCTAGTTATAGTAGTGGTGATCATGGTAGTTATAGTAGTGGTGATCATGCTAGTTATAGTAGTGGTGGTCATGCTAGTTATAGTAGTGGTGATCTTGGTAGTTATAGTAGTGATGGTCATGCTAGTTATAGTAGTGGTGATCATGGTAGTTATAGTAGTGGTGATCTTGGTAGTTATAGTAGTGGTGGTCATGCTAGTTATAGTAGTGGTGGTCATGCTAGTTATAGTAGTGGTGGTCATGCTAGTTATAGTAGTGGTGATCTTGGTAGTTATAGTAGTGGTGGTCATGGTAGTTATAGTAGTGGTGATCTTGGTAGTTATTGTAGTGGTGGTCATGGTAGTTAGTGTAGTGGTGATCTGGTAGTTATGTAGTGGTGGTCATGCTAGTTAAGTAGTGGTGGTCATGCTAGTTATAGTAGTGTGATCATGCTAGTTATAGTATGGTGATCATGTTAGTTTAGTAGGGGTTTTTTGGGGGGGGTGATCATTGTCAGTTATAGTAGTGGTGGTCATGCTAGTGTATAGTAGTGGTGATCTTGGTAGTTATAGTAGTGGTGGTCATGCTAGTTATAGTAGTGGTGGTCATGGTAGTTATAGTAGTGGTGGTCATGCTAGTTATAGTATTGGTGTCATGGTAGTATAGTAGTGGTGTCATGGTAGTTTATAGTAGTGGTGATCATTGGTAGTTATAGTAGTGGTGATCTTGGTAGTTATAGTAGTGGTGGTCTGGTAGTTATAGTAGTGGTGATCTTGGTAGTTATAGTAGTGGTGGTCATGGTAGTTATAGTAGTGGTGATCTGGTAGTTATAGTAGTGGTGGTCATGCTAGTTATAGTAGTGGTGGTCAGTAGTTTAGTAGTGTGTCAGTAGTTTTAGTGTGATCATGGTATTATAGTAGTGGTGATCATGCTAGTTATAGTAGTGGTGGTCATGCTAGTTTAGTAGTGGTGATCATTTGGGAGTTATAGTAGTGGTGGTCATGCTAGTTATAGTAGTGGTGATCATGGTAGTTATAGTAGTGGTGGTCATGCTAGTTATAGTAGTGGTGGTCATGGTAGTTATAGTAGTGGTGGTCATGGTAGTTATAGTAGTGGTGATCTTGGTAGTTATAGTAGTGGTGATCTTGGTAGTTATAGTAGTGGTGATCATGGTAGTTATAGTAGTGGTGGTCATTTCTAGTTATAGTAGTGGTGATCTTGGTAGTTATAGTAGTGGTGATCATGCTAGTTATAGTAGTGGTGATCTTGGTAGTTATAGTAGTGGTGGTCATGGTAGTTATAGTAGTGGTGATCTTGGTAGTTATAGTAGTGGTGGTCATGGTAGTTTATAGTAGTGGTGTCATGCTAGTTATAGTAGTGGTGATCATGGTAGTTATAGTAGTGGTGATCATGCTAGTTATAGTAGGGAGTTGTGTGGTCATGCTAGTTATAGTAGTGGTGATCTTGTAGTTATAGTAGTGGTGGTCATGCTAGTTATAGTAGTGGAGATCTTGGTAGTTATAGTAGTGGTGGTCATGCTAGTTATAGTAGTGGTGATCTTGGTAGTTATAGTAGTGGTGGTTATGGTAGTTATAGTAGTGGGTAGTTTTGTAGGGGTTATGGTAGTTATAGTAGTGGTGATCTTGGGAGTTATAGTAGTGGTGATCTGGTAGTTATAGTAGTGGTGGTCATGCTAGTTATATAGTGGTGGTCATGGTAGTTATAGTAGTGGTGATCATGGTAGTTATAGTAGTGGTGATCTTGGTAGTTATAGTAGTGGTGGTCATGCTAGTTATAGTAGTGGTGATCATTTGGGAGTTATAGTAGTGGTGGTCATGCTAGTTATAGTAGTGGTGATCATGGTAGTTATAGTAGGGGGGGGTTTTTATTCATTTGGGAGTTATAGTAGTGGTGATCATGGTAGTTATAGTAGTGGTGTCATGCTAGTTATAGTAGTGGTGGTCATGGTATTATAGTAGTGGTGGTCATGGTAGTTATAGTAGTGGTGTCATGCTAGTTATAGTAGTGGTGATCATGTAGTTATAGTAGTGGTGGGCATGCTAGTTATAGTAGTGGTGATCATGGTAGTTATAGTAGGGGGGTGGTCATGGTAGTTATAGTAGTGGTGGTCATGCTAGTTATAGTAGTGGTGATCATGGTAGTTATAGTAGTGGTGGTCATGCTAGTTATAGTAGTGGTGGTCATGCTAGTTATAGTAGTGGGTGATCCTGGTAGTTATAGTAGTGGTGTTCATGGTAGTTATAGTAGTGGTATGTCATGGTAGTTATAGTAGTGGTGGTCTGGTAGTTATAGTAGTGGTGGTCATGGTAGTATAGTAGTGGTGGTCATGGTAGTTATAGTAGTGGTGTGGTCATGGTAAGTTATAGTAGTGGTGGTCATGGTAGTTATAGTAGTGGGTGGTCATGGTAGTTATAGTAGTGTGGTCATGGTAGTTATAGTAGTGGTGGTCATGGTAGTTATAGTAGTGGTGATCATGGTAGGTATAGTAGTGGTGATCATGGTAGTTATAGTAGTGGTGGTCATGGTAGTTTATAGTATGTGGTAGTCATGGTAGTTATAGTAGTGGTGGTCATGGTAGTATAGTAGTGGTGGTCATGTAGTTATAGTAGTGGTGAGTCATGGTAGTTATAGTAGGTGGTGGTCATGAGTAGTTATAGTAGTGGTGAGTCATGGTAGTTATAGTAGTGGTGGGGCATGGTAGTTATAGTAGTGGTGGTCATGGTAGTTATAGTAGTGGTGGTCATGGTAGTTATAGTAGTGGTGGTGTCATGGTAGTTATAGTAGTGGTGGTCATGGTAGTTATAGTAGTGGTGGGTCATGGTAGTTATAGTAGTGGTGGTCATGGTAGTTATAGTAGTGTGGTGGTCATGGTAGTTATAGTAGTGGTGGTCATGGTAGTTATAGTAGTGGTGGTGGTCATGGTAGTTATAGTAGTGGTGGTCATGGTAGTTATAGTAGTGGTGGTCATGGTAGTTATAGTAGTGGTGGTCATGGTAGTTATAGTAGTGGTGGTCATGGTAGTTATAGTAGTGGTGGTCATGGTAGTTATAGTAGTGGTGGTCATGGTAGTTATAGTAGTGGTGGTCATGGTAGTTATAGTAGTGGTGGTCATGGTAGTTATAGTAGTGGTGGTCATGGTAGTTATAGTAGTGGTGGTCATGGTAGTTATAGTAGTGGTGGTCATGGTAGTTATAGTAGTGGTGGTCATGGTAGTTATAGTAGTGGTGGTCATGGTAGTTATAGTAGTGGTGGTCATGGTAGTTATAGTAGTGGTGGTCATGGTAGTTATAGTAGTGGTGGTCATGGTATTATAGTAGGGTGGTGAGTCATGGTATTTATAGTAGTGGTGGTCGTGGTAGTTATAGTAGTGGTGGTCATTGGTAGTTTATAGTGTATTGGTGGTCATGGTAGTTATAGTAGTGGTGGTCATGGTAGTTATAGTAGTGGTGGATCATGGTAGTTATAGTAGTGGGGGTCATGGTAGTTATAGTAGTGGTGGTCATGGTAGTTATAGTAGTGTGGTCATGGTAGTTATAGTAGTGATGTCATGGTAGTTATAGTAGGTGGTAGTCATGGTAGTTATAGTAGTGGTGGTCAGGGTAAGTTATAGTTAGTGGTGAAGTCATTGGTAGTTAGTAGTAAGTGATCGTGGTAGGTTATAGTAGTAGTGGTGTCATAGTAGGTTATAGTAGTGGTGGTCATTGGTAGTTATAGTAGTAGTGGTGTTCATGGTAGTTATAGTAGTGGTGGTCATGGTAGTTATAGTAGTGATGGTCATGGTAGTTATAGTAGTGGTAGTCATGGTAGTTATAGTAGTGGTGGTCATGGTATTTATAGCAGTGATGGTCATGGTAGTTATAGTAGTGGTGGTCATGGTAGTTATAGCAGTGATGGTCATGGTAGTTATAGTAGTGGTGGTCATGGTAGGTATAGTAGTGGTGGTCATGGTAGTTATAGTAGTGGTGGTGGTCATGGTAGTTATAGTAGTGGTGGTCATGGTAGTTATAGTAGTGGTGGTGGTCATGGTAGTTATAGTAGTGGTAGTCATGGTAGTTATAGCAGATTTTATCATCTTTTTATTCTTCTCGTCCTGTCGTCACGTTTTAATGTAGTCACAGGAGATCTCCGTGACTATATGTTGTGTTTTGTGATTGTGTTTGTTTGCTGATGAAGGCTAATCGCCGCAACGTCCTGTATGTGTCGTAATTCTGTTATGTAAAGCTGCACTACTTTGTGTCATTTTATATTGTTTACATTTTCACAGCTTTACCGCAGTTCCACCAAATTTTATTCATATTTTTAGCCAGAAAATATAACCCTGCCTCTGCTGGGGATTGAACCTGGGCCATTGTCTTGGCAGGCAGGTACACTAACCACTATGTCACTTTAGTATAAATAGTTTAACAATTGTATAATAACATTGATAATAATAATAATAATAATAATAATAATACTAATAATAATAATAATAATAATAATAATAATAATATAAGCATTTGTCATTGCAAAGGCCGTGATTCAGTTGGATATGGGATTGTGATGGTATAGTGTGTTTTTTGTTGTTGTTGCCTCAATATAAAATTCAATATCTCAGTAACCAACTGAGGGAAAATGATGAGATTTAGTATATAACCTTATCATTAAGTCCACCCAACAAAACCTTTTTTGTTCTGGAGATTTTACAGCAGATTTCAAAGTTAGTTTATATGCGGTATATTAATTACGACTTAGAGATTACGTCCATGATTTTAACAGTATTACAGCTTCACCAAGACACGTCCCCACATTTTTTAAAATTTTCACGTGATTTCCGTTTTGAAACAAACAGCGCGAAGATTCAGAGGTGTCTCCAAATGGGGGTTCTTTCATGAAACGTGATTATATAAATAAACTAGCTGACAAGGCCCGGCTTCTGGCGGGTAATCTATCTATCTATCTATCTATCTATCTATCTATCTATCTATCTATCTATCTATCTATCTATCTATATCTATCTATCTATCTATCTATCTATCTATCTATCTGTCTGTCTGTCTGTCTGTCTGTCTGTCTGTCTGTCTGTCTGTCTGTCTGTCTGTTTGTCCGTCCGTCCGTCCGTCCGTCCGTCCGTCCGTCCCGCCCGCCCGCCCGCCCGCCCGCCTGCTTATCTATCTATCTATCTATCTATCTATCTATCTATCTATCTATCTATCTATCTATCTATCTATCTATCTATCTATCTATCTATCTATCTATCTATCTATCTATCTATCTCTATCTATCTGTCTGTCTGTCTGTCTGTCTGTCTGTCTGTCTGTCTGTCCCGTCTGTCTATCTTTTTTTTTTGTCTGTCTGTTCCCGCCGCCTGCCTGCCCGCCTCCCCCCCCCCCCCCCCCCCCCACCGATATCTATCTATCTATCTATCTATCTATCTATCTATCTATCATCTATTATCTATCTATCTATCTATCTATCTATCTATCTATCTATCTATCATCTAATCCCTTCCCTTTTTCTTCTTCTGGGCCCGGCGAAAACCGAAGAAGACCCCGCCGCCCAAGGACCCAAAAGGGGAGAGAAGAAGATTTCTATCATCTATCTATCTATCTATCATCTATCTATCTATCTATCCCATCTATCTATCTATCTATCTATCTATCTTTTCTATCTATCTATCTATCTATCTATCTATCTATCTATCTTCTATCTATCTATCCCATCCCATCCCGATTAACAAAACATTATTAAAATTTTTGCCTGCCGGCCGGGCCCCCCAAGGACCCAAAAAGGATTGAGAAAGATTTTTTTGACCCACCACCACCCCCCCAACCATCACCCCCCCACCCCCCCATCACCCACCACCACCATCCACCCCCCCACCATCCACCCCCCCACCCCCCCACCCACCCCCCCACCACCAAACCCCCCCCACCTTCCTTCTTCTTTTTCTTTCTTCTTCTTCCCCATTAAAAATTGTTTTCCCGGCCGGCCGGGAAAGAAAAGGAATTGGGGAAAGGGTGGGGAAACCCCCCCCAGACCACCCAACCGGAAACGCCCACCCCCCCAAAAGGGCAGCCCGCCGCCAAAAAAATCCACCCACCCCCCCATCCAACCCAAAACCCAAAAATTCCCCCCTAAAAAACCCACCCACCACCGAAAATAAAAAAAATTTTTTCCCTTTTTCTTTCCCGTTTTTCTTTTTCCCCGGGGCCCCTTTAAATTTTGTTTTACTAAAAACTTCAACCCCCATTTGTGGTTTAAAAAGGGAAGGGCTATTGGGGAAAAGGTTTTATTTGAAATTTTTTTCAACCCAGGCAATTTTTTAAACTCCCCCGGGGGGGGTCCGGGGCACGGGGTTGGTTTGGCGACGCCCCCTTAAAGAAAAACCATATGGGATAAAACCCCTTTTTAAGAAGCCGGCCCTTCATTTTTCGCTTTTAGCACCCCCTAAGAAACCAAAAAGGTTTTTGGTAAGAAAAATTATTCCTTTTACTTTCCGTTAATTTTTTCAAAAAATTTTTTTCCCCGCCTCGGAAAATTTTCCCCCCTTTCAATATTTTAAATTTTTTACCCCCCTTTGGGAAAATTTCCTTTGGGAAAGGGGGAAATTGACCGGGGTGGGAAAAATTTCAAACATTTTTAATGCATTTTTTTTAAAAGATCCCGGAAGGGCCTGTGGACTACAAAAATTGTGTTTTTTCAGTTCCGCGCTGTGGAAAGAAAATTAAAACCCTAGGGATAAAAAACCGGTTTCAATGAAGCCCCCTTTCAATTTTAACTAATTTTTCATTGCACCCAATTCCCCCTAAAAAATTCCCGTACGCCCGGGTTATCAAAATTTGGGAGGCTACATTATAAAAATAATTTTTTTGCAGAAAAACAGGGTTTCAAAACTAAAGGAATGCGCCGGTTTCAATAATTTTTAAATTGGTTGGACCTTTTCAAAACAAAATTCCTTGGGAGGGGTTTTAAATATAAAGGCTGGAAAATTTTCAAAACGTTTCAATGACAGGGTTTTCAAAATAATTGTTCGTGAAGAAAGGCCAAACAAAAAGTTGGCATACAAGAATTTTAAATAATAATTTCAGTAGCAGCAGCATGTAGTATCGTAACTAATAGTTGCAGTAGCAGCAGCAGGTTATACAACTAACTAATAGTTGCAGTGCAGTAGCAGGTTATACAACTAACTAATAGTTGCAGTAGCAGCAGCAGGTTATACAACTAACTAATAGTTGCAGTAGCAGCAGCAGGTTATACAACTAACTAATAGTTGCAGTGCAGTAGCAGGTTATACAACTAACTAATAGTTGCAGTAGCAGCAGCAGGTTATACAACTAACTAATAGTTGCAGTAGCAGCAGCAGGTTATACAACTAACTAATAGTTGCAGTAGCAGCAGCAGGTTATACAACTAACTAATAGTTGCAGTAGCAGCAGCAGGTTATACAACTAACTAATAGTTGCAGTAGCAGCAGCAGGTTATACAACTACTAATAGTTGCAGTGCAGTAGCAGGTTATACAACTAACTAATAGTTGCAGTAGCAGCAGCAGGTTATACAACTAACTAATAGTTGCAGTAGCAGCAGCAGGTTATACAACTAACTAATAGTTGCAGTAGCAGCAGCAGGTTATACAACTAACTAATAGTTGCAGTAGCAGCAGCAGGTTATACAACTAACTAATAGTTGCAGTAGCAGCAGCAGGTTATACAACTAACTAATAGTTGCAGTGCAGCAGCAGGTTATACAACTAACTAATAGTTGCAGTGCAGTAGCAGGTTATACAACTAACTAATAGTTGCAGTGCAGTAGCAGGTTATAAACTAACTAATAGTTGCAGTGCAGTAGCAGCGACAGCAGTTCCGGTATCAGAAACAGAATGTTGTCTAGGTCATGTAGGTCATTCAATGTTAACAGACCCCGAACCAGGCCGATATCTATCTGCTTATAATGTAATAATGTACATAGAAGCTTGAATGAGATAACGTTAGATTCCATATTTTCAGCAATGTCAACCTATTTTCCTTCAGTTTTCCTAATAATGAGACAAGAAATGTCATTTCATTTGCTTGCATCTTTATCGCCTATTTAATCTCACTGGCACCTTGCCGTCTTGACAGACGATAGTTTGTGCTTTAAAAAGGCATAATAACTTTTACCTATGGCGGTAGCGAATGTGACTGATAAGGCCAATTTGCGCTGTAAATGTCCGTTCACAGTGGGTGCATGTGAACACGTGGTCATTTCCACCATCATGCACCATCTTACGTCTCACACGCTCGGTGTGTGACTTATCTGCAATAATTTTCTCCTTTGTCTTTATTCCATTTCTGATATTTGCCCTCCATGCAACACGTTCAGCGGCGACTTGCTCCCAATGTGCATTATCAATGCCTGTATCAGTCATGTCCCGCTTACACACATCTTTGTATCGTAGTAGAGGCCGACCCTGAGATCTCTTACCCATCTGTAATTCACCAAAAAGATGTCCTTTGGTATTCTACCATCATCCATCCTCCTAAGATGTCCTATCCATCTAAGTCTACGAAGACTGAGCATGGAATAAACCGTCACACAACCTGATCTTTCCAATACTTCAGTATTTGTGATTTTGTCTTGCCACTTAATACCAAGAATTCTTCGCAGACACCGCATATGAAAGCTGTTTAAACGTTTCTCTTGGTGTGAGTAAGTTGTCCAGGTTTCACTGCCATAAAGAAGAGTACTAAGGACACAGGCTTGATAGACAAGGACTTTTGTTTTGGCAGTAAGCTTCCTGTTCTCCCAGACTCTTTTTCTTAACCTGTTCATTGTTGTTGCTGCCTTACCAATCCGGATGTTGATTTCCTGATCTAGGGATAATTTGCTATTTACCACTGATCCTAGATATGTAAAATGGTCTACCATCTCTAGTTCGGCGTCGTCAATAAAGATTGATGGTACCCCATGTGCACCTTGTGACATAATCTGTGTCTTCTTTTTGCTAATTGTTAAACCAAATTCAGAACAAGCATTGGAGAATGCAGATAGTAGACATTGCAATTCTTCCTCAGAGTGGGTCGTAACTGCAGCATCATCTGCAAAAAGCAACTCTCTGATCAGTACCCTCCTAATTTTGGTCTTGGCCTTCAATCTCTGAGCATTGTAGAGGCCGCCATCTGAGCGTGAGTGAATGTATATACCACCATCCTGATCACGAAAGGCATATTTCAGTAGAAGTGAAAAGTATATTCCAAAGAGGGTGGGAGCTAGTACACAACCTTGCTTAACTCCACTCTTGATTTCAAACTCTTCAGAAGTTGCACCATCAAACTTGATTATACCCTTCATGCCTGTGTGGAACGATTCCACAATGGACAGAAGAGTTGGTGGGCAGCCAATCTTCTTTAGTGCCTTGAACAGACCCTCACGACTGACCAAATCAAATGCCTTTGTGAGGTCGATGAAGGCAATAAACAGTGGTTGATTCTGTTCACGGCATTTTTCTTGCATTTGTCGCAATGAGAATATCATATCAATGGTAGACCGGTTCTGTCGAAAGCCACACTGTGATTCGGGGTAGACTTGATCTCCTAGGACTTGAAGTCTGCGCAGAACAATTCTGGCAAATACTTTTCCAACAATACACAGAAGTGAGATACCCCTATAGTTGTTGCAGTCGCTCCGATCGCCCTTGTTCTTGTACAGTGTTATGATGCTTGAATCTTTGAAATCCTGTGGGACTTGTCCTTCTCGCCAGCATAGCTCTATTAGCTGGTGGATCTGTAGAGTGAGTGTGTCTTGCCCACTCCTGATAACCTCTATTGGAATCCCATCCTTACCTGGAGCCTTGCCAGATGCAAGTTCATTTATAGCACACTTAACTTCTGTTATGGTGGGAAGTGTGTCCAGGTGGTCAAGAGTTGGTAGAGCCTCTATGGCGTTGAGGGCATCATCCGCTAGTTTGGTCTCACTTGAGTAAAGCTCCAAATAGTGCTCTACCCATCTGTCCATCTGCTGTTTCTTATCAGTGATGATTTCTCCAGTCAAGGTTTTCAATGGTGCACTTCTTTTGATCACTGGACCACAGGCTTTCTTTATTCCTTCATACATGCTTCTTATGTTTCCCTTATCACTTGCGATTTGAATGGACTCACATAACTTGATCCAATAATCATTTGCACACTGCCTGGCAGCCTTTTGCACATCCTTCCTAGCTTGCCTTAGCTCACTCAGAGTGTTACGCGTTGGTCTTTCCTTGTTTCTTAAGAGAGCTATCTTCTTCTTATCAATCAAGGGCTGCAGAGTCTCGCTGTTTGCCGCAAACCAGTCCTGCCTCTTATGATCCACAGTGCCGTAAACCCCTACGGCAGTTTTATAAAGAGTTTCCTTAAGTTGACCCCACTTTTCATTTACTGTACAATTTTCTGGTGTATCAGTGAAAGCGTCTTCAAGTTGCTGTTGAAACTGAAAGCACTTTTCAGGATCGTGAGTGTTAATAATATTAATCCTGGGGCTAGATTTGTGTTTAGCTGTGTAGATTCTCTTTGGTCTCAGTCTAACCCTTGCAACAACCAAAGAATGATCCGTATCACAGTCAGCACTGTGGTAACTTCGAGTCAATGATATATGGTTCAGATGTTGTCTCCGTGTGATGATGAAGTCCAGCTGGTGCCAATGGCCGGATCTTGGATGTTTCCATGTGACCTTATGCATCTCTTTTGTTTTAAAAAAGGAGTTTGTAATACATAGGTCATTACTGGTGCAATGCTCCAGCAGCCTTTGCCAATTTTCATTCATGCGACCGATGTTGTATTTTCCAAGGCACACTGGCCATGAACTCGAGTCCTTGCCCACACGAGCATTGAAATCACCGAGCATATAAATGTAGTCAGATTTTGGAATTGCCTTGATCACGGAGTCTAACACCTCATAGAACGAATCCTTCACATCATCAGAGGAATCGATTGTCGGTGCATATGCAGTAATAATGGTGGCAAAACGACAAGAGGTTGCCAAGCGCAATGATAATAGTCTTTCATTTCCTCCTGCTGGAATTTCAATCATTCCCAGTAGCGAATTCTTCACTGCAAAGCCCACACCGTGTTGCCTTTTTTTCTGCTTGCCCTCTACCCTTCCAAAAAAAAAGGTGTAATTGTTTTCCCTCAGTGACCCTTCCTCAGCGAGGCAAGAGTAGTATATAGGTACATTATCCAGTGCTTTTGTGGATCTTATATAAATCAACCATTTATCGATCCTGATCCACAAAGGGCGATAACTCTTTTTCCCCCGAAAAGGTAGGCGTGGTCTAGTGACTCATCATAAGTGGCGTGGTCTAGTGACTCATCAGAGGTGGCGTGGTCTAGTGACTCATCATAGGTGACGTGGTCTAGTGACTCATCATAGGTGGCGTGGTCAAGTAATTATAGGTACGACATAAAAATACGACATAAAACATCAATAAAGAAAACAAACGACTCAAGTAAGGTATATAATAATTTTTAATAAAACATATATAGAAAAGAAGAAAAAAAAAAAAGAAAGAAAAAAAAAAAAAAACCCAAAAAATAGTCAAGTGACCCCCTTTAAAATTTCAGGTAAGGGGGTGCGATGACGTGCTCAAGTGGGGTCAAATAGTGGTCAAGTGACGAAATTTTTGTGGAAAGTAATTGTAATGATATGGGGATTTATCGTGAGGTGGTAAATTTGTGGTCCCAAACGTGGTCAAGTAGTGGTCAAGTGGTGGTCAAGTGACGAAAATTTTGTGGAAAGTAGTTTAATGATATGGTGATGATC
>JACEFZ010023361.1:0-119039 GCA_014155875.1 Cepaea nemoralis
TCCAAAACCCCCCCCCGGTTTTTTTCCCCCCTTTTTTTTTTTTTTTCCCCCCCTTTTTTCCCCCCCCAAAACCCCTTTTTTTTGGGGTTTTTTCCCCCCTTTTCCCCCCTTTTTTTTTTCCCCCCCCCTTTTTTCCCCTTTTTCCCCCCCTTTTTTTTTCGAAATTCCCGGGCCTTTTTTTTTCCCTTTTCCCCTTTTTTTTTCCGGGCCCCCCTTTTTTCCCCCCCCCAAAAAAAATTTTTTTTTTTAAAGGCCCTTTTCTTTTTTCCCCGGGGTTTTTCCCCCCTTTTTTTTTCCCCCCCCCCTTTTTTTTTTTTTCCCCCCCTTTTTTTTTTTTTTCCCCCCCCTTTTTTTTTCCCCCCCCCTTTTTTGGGAAAACCCCCTTTTTTTTCCCTTCCCCCCTTTTTTTAAACCCCCCCTTTTTTTTCCCTTTTCCCCCCCCTTTTTTTTTCCCCCTCCTTTTTTCCCCGCCCCATTTTAAAACCCCTTTTTTTTTTAAACCCCAAGGTTTTTCCCCCTTTTTTTTTCCCCCCCCCCTTTTTTTTTAGGCCCCCCCACCCTTTTTAAAATTTTTTTAAAAAAACCTTTTTAAAATTTTTTCCCCGGGGGGGCCCCCCCCGGGGCCCCCCTTTTTTTTTTTTCCCAAATTTTTTTTTTAAAAACCCCCTTTTTTTTTGGGCCCCCTTTTTCCCCTTTTTTTTTTTGGAAACCCCCTTTTTTATTCCCCCCCTTTTTTTTTTCCCCCCCTTTTTTTTAAAGGTTTCCCCCCCAAAAATTTTTTTTAATTTTTTCAAAACCCCCTTTTTTTTCCCCCCCAATTCCCCTTTTTTTTCCCCCCCTTTTTTTTCCCCCCCCCTTTTTTTTCCCCCCCTTTTTTCCCCGGTTTCCCCCCTTTTTTTATTTCCCCCCCCCTTTTTTTTTTGGCCCCCAAAAATTCCCCTTTCCCTTTTTTTTTTAAAAACCCCAAGGTTTTTTTGGGCCCTTTTTTTTTCCCAATTTTTTAATTTTTTTCCCCCCCTTTTTTTTAAAAACCCCTTTTTTTTTCCCCCCCTTTTTTTTTTTTCCCAAGGAAATTTCCCCGGGGGTTTTTTTGGCCCCCCTTTTTTAAATTTCCCCGGGCCTTTTTTTGGAAACCCCCCGGGGGGGTTTCCCCCCCTTTTTTTCAACCCCCCTTTTTTTCCCCCCCCTTTTTTTCCCCCTTTTTTTTTTTTTTTTCCCCCCTTTTTTTTCCCTTTTTTTCCCCCCCTTTTTTTCCCCAAAATCTTTTTTTTCCCCCCCCCCTTTTTTTCTCCCCCTTTTTTCCCCGGTTTTTTATTCCCTTTTCCCCCTTTTTTATTTTCCCCCCTTTTTTTTCCCTTTCCCCCCTTTTTTTCCCTTTCCCCTTGTTAATTTTTTCCCCCTTTTTTCCCTTTTCCCCCTTTTTTTTTCCCCCCTTTTTTTTCCCTTTTCCCCCCCCTTTTTTTTCCCAATTTTTTTTTGGCCCCCCTTTTTTTTCCCAAATTTCCCCCTTTTTTTCCCCCCCCCCTTTTTTTGGCCCCCCAAAACCCCAAAATTTTTTTCCCCCCCAAAACCCCCCAACCCTTTTTTGCCCCCCTTTTTTTGGTTTTTTTTCCCCCCCCTTTTTTTTTCCCCCCCGGCCAACCTTCTTATATCGGATTTTCCCCCGGGCTCTGTTATTCCCTCTGTCCAACTCTTCTTATATCGAGATTCCCACGGACTCTGTTATTCCCTCTGTCCAACTCTTCTTATATCGAGATTCCCACGGACTCTGTTATTCCCTCTGTCCAACTCTTCTTATATCGAGATTCCCACGGACTCTGTTATTCCCTCTGTCCAACTCTTCTTATATCGAGATTCCCACGGACTCTGTTATTCCCTCTGTCCAACTCTTCTTATATCGAGATTCCACGGGACTCTGTTATTCCCTCTGTCCAACTCTTCTTATATCGAGATTCCCACGGACTCTGTTATTCCCTCTGTCCAACTCTTCTTATATCGAGATTCCCACGGACTCTGTTATTCCCTCTGTCCAACTCTTCTTATATCGAGATTCCCACGGACTCTGTTATTCCCTCTGTCCAACTCTTCTTATATCGAGATTCCCACGGACTCTGTTATTCCCTCTGTCCACTCTTCTTATATCGAGATTCCCACGGACTCTGTTATTCCCTCTGTCCAACTCTTCTTATATCGAGATTCCCACGGGACTCTGTGATTCCCTCTGTCCAACTCTTCTTATATCGAGATTCCCACGGGACTCTGTTATTCCCTCTGTCCAACTCTTCTTATATCGAGATTCCCACGGACTCTGTTATTCCCTCTGTCCAACTCTTCTTATATCGAGATTCCCACGGACTCTGTTATTCCCTCTGTCCAACTCTTCTTATATCGAGATTCCCACGGGCTCTGTTATTCCCTCTGTCCAACTCTTCTTATATCGAGATTCCCACGGGCTCTGTTATTCCCTCTGTCCAACTCTTCTTATATCGAGATTCCCACGGGCTCTGTTATTCCCTCTGTTCAACTCTTCTTATATCGAGATTCCCACGGACTCTGTTATTCCCTCTGTCCAACTCTTCTTATATCGAGATTTCCCACGGACTCTGTTATTCCCTCTGTCCAACTCTTCTTATATCGAGATTCCCACGGACTCTGTTTATTCCCTCTGTCCAACTCTTCTTATATCGAGATTCCCACGGCTCTGTTATTCCCTCTGTCCAACTCTTCTTATATCGAGATTTCCCACGGACTCTGTTATTCCCTCTGTCCAACTCTTCTTATATCGAGATTCCCACGGACTCTGTTATTCCCTCTGTCCAACTCTTCTTATATCGAGATTCCCACGGACTCTGTTATTCCCTCTGTCCAACTCTTCTTATATCGAGATTCCCACGGGACTCTGTTATTCCCTCTGTCCAACTCTTCTTATATCGAGATTCCCACGGACTCTGTTATTCCCTCTGTCCAACTCTTCTTATATCGAGATTCCCACGGGACTCTGTTATTCCCTCTGTCCAACTCTTCTTATATCGAGATTCCCACGGACTCTGTTATTCCCTCTGTCCAACTCTTCTTATATCGAGATTCCCACGGACTCTGTTATTCCCTCTGTCCAACTCTTCTTATATCGAGATTCCCACGGACTCTGTTATTCCCTCTGTCCAACTCTTCTTATATCGAGATTCCCACGGACTCTGTTATTCCCTCTGTCCAACTCTTCTTATATCGAGATTCCCACGGGACTCTGTTATTCCCTCTGTCCAACTCTTCTTATATCGAGATTCCCACGGACTCTGTTATTCCCTCTGTCCAACTCTTCTTATATCGAGATTCCCACGGGACTCTGTTATTCCCTCTGTCCAACTCTTCTTATATCGAGATTCCCACGGACTCTGTTATTCCCTCTGTCCAACTCTTCTTATATCGAGATTCCCACGGACTCTGTTATTCCCTCTGTCCAACTCTTCTTATATCGAGATTCCCACGGACTCTGTTATTCCCTCTGTCCAACTCTTCTTATATCGAGATTCCCACGGACTCTGTTATTCCCTCTGTCCAACTCTTCTTATATCGAGATTCCCACGGACTCTGTTATTCCTCTGTCCAACTCTTCTTATATCGAGATTCCCACGGACTCTGTTATTCCCTCTGTCCAACTCTTCTTATATCGAGATTCCCACGGACTCTGTTATTCCCTCTGTCCAACTCTTCTTATATCGAGATTCCCTACGGACTCTGTTATTCCCTCTGTCCAACTCTTCTTATATCGAGATTCCCACGGACTCTGTTATTCCCTCTGTCCAACTCTTCTTATATCGAGATTCCCACGGACTCTGTTATTCCCTCTGTCCAACTCTTCTTATATCGAGATTCCCACGGACTCTGTTATTCCCTCTGTCCAACTCTTCTTATATCGAGATTCCCACGGACTCTGTTATTCCCTCTGTCCAACTCTTCTTATATCGAGATTCCCACGGACTCTGTTATTCCCTCTGTCCAACTCTTCTTATATCGAGATTCCACGGACTCTGTTATTCCCTCTGTCCAACTCTTCTTATATCGAGATTCCCACGGACTCTGTTATTCCCTCTGTCCAACTCTTCTTATATCGAGATTCCCACGGACTCTGTTATTCCCTCTGTCCAACTCTTCTTATATCGAGATTCCCACGGACTCTGTTATTCCCTCTGTCCAACTCTTCTTATATCGAGATTCCCACGGACTCTGTTATTCCCTCTGTCCAACTCTTCTTATATCGAGATTCCCTACGGACTCTGTTATTCCCTCTGTCCAACTCTTCTTATATCGAGATTCCCACGGACTCTGTTATTCCCTCTGTCCAACTCTTCTTATATCGAGATTCCCACGGACTCTGTTATTCCCTCTGTCCAACTCTTCTTATATCGAGATTCCCACGGACTCTGTTATTCCCTCTGTCCAACTCTTCTTATATCGAGATTCCCACGGGACTCTGTTATTCCCTCTGTCCAACTCTTCTTATATCGAGATTCCACGGACTCTGTTAGTTCCCTCTGTCCAACTCTTCTTATATCGAGATTCCCACGGGACTCTGTTATTCCCTCTGTCCAACTCTTCTTATATCGAGATTCCCACGGGACTCTGTTATTCCCTCTGTCCAACTCTTCTTATATCGAGATTCCCACGGACTCTGTTATTCCCTCTGTCCAACTCTTCTTATATCGAGATTCCCACGGACTCTGTTATTCCTCTGTCCAACTCTTCTTATATCGAGATTCCCACGGACTCTGTTATTCCCTCTGTCCAACTCTTCTTATATCGAGATTCCCACGGACTCTGTTATTCCCTCTGTCCAACTCTTCTTATATCGAGATTCCCACGGGACTCTGTTATTCCCTCTGTCCAAACTCTTCTTATATCGAGATTCCCACGGACTCTGTTATTCCCTCTGTCCAACTCTTCTTATATCGAGATTCCACGGGACTCTGTTATTCCCTCTGTCCAACTCTTCTTATATCGAGATTCCCACGGACTCTGTTATTCCCTCTGTCCAACTCTTCTTATATCGAGATTCCCACGGACTCTGTTATTCCCTCTGTCCAACTCTTCTTATATCGAGATTCCCACGGACTCTGTTATTCCCTCTGCCAACTCTTCTTATATCGAGATTCCCACGGACTCTGTTATTCCCTCTGTCCAACTCTTCTTATATCGAGATTCCCACGGGACTCTGTTATTCCCTCTGTCCAACTCTTCTTATATCGAGATTCCCACGGACTCTGTTATTCCCTCTGTCCAACTCTTCTTATATCGAGATTCCACGGACTCTGTTATTCCCTCTGTCCAACTCTTCTTATATCGAGATTCCCACGGGACTCTGTTATTCCCTCTGTCCAACTCTTCTTATATCGAGATTCCCACGGACTCTGTTATTCCCTCTGTCCAACTCTTCTTATATCGAGATTCCACGGACTCTGTTATTCCCTCTGTCCAACTCTTCTTATATCGAGATTCCCACGGACTCTGTTATTCCCTCTGTCCAACTCTTCTTATATCGAGATTCCCACGGACTCTGTTATTCCCTCTGTCCCAACTCTTCTTATATCGAGATTCCCACGGGACTCTGTTATTCCCTCTGTCCAACTCTTCTTATATCGAGATTCCCACGGGACTCTGTTATTCCCTCTGTCCAACTCTTCTTATATCGAGATTCCCACGGGCTCTGTTATTCCCTCTGTCCAACTCTTCTTATATCGAGATTCCACGGACTCTGTTATTCCCTCTGTCCAACTCTTCTTATATCGAGATTCCCACGGACTCTGTTATTCCCTCTGTCCAACTCTTCTTATATCGAGATTCCCACGGACTCTGTTATTCCCTCTGTCCAACTCTTCTTATATCGAGATTCCCACGGACTCTGTTATTCCCTCTGTCCAACTCTTCTTATATCGAGATTCCCACGGACTCTGTTATTCCCTCTGTCCAACTCTTCTTATATCGAGATTCCCACGGACTCTGTTATTCCCTCTGCCCAACTCTTCTTATATCGAGATTCCCACGGACTCTGTTATTCCGGCTGCCCAACTCTTCTTATATCGAGATTCCCACGGACTCTGTTATTCCCTCTGTCCAACTCTTTTTATATCGAGATTCCCACGGACTCTGTTATTCCCTCTGTCCAACTCTTCTTATATCGAGATTCCCACGGACTCTGTTATTCCGTCTGCCCAACTCTTCTTATATCGAGATTCCCACGGACTCTGTTATTCCCTCTGTCCAACTCTTTTTATATCGAGATTCCCACGGACTCTGTTATTCCCTCTGTCCAACTCTTCTTATATCGAGATTCCCACGGACTCTGGTCTTCCCTCTGTCCGACTTTCATTGGTCGGCCTATTCTTCTGTTTAGATAAATAGCATCAATATAATCTATCTAGAACACAAACCACAGAGATCTGGTAAAAGTCATGATCACCTACAACACCCTGCAAGGCACATGACGATGATCATGATGATGATGATGATTCCTCACTGAGACGTGCACTTATCCGGGAACGTCGTGAACTGGCCCTTCCCCGGCCTGCTTTCATCCACAGTAGGCTGCTCCCTGAATCTTGCGCCATAAACTCCATCCTAACTGACGTAAACTTTATCATTTCTCACACATACAAATCCGGGACGGGCTCTGGCGTGAGAACTCGGCCAGGTGTCGCGAGGGATTTGAATAACTAGCGAATTTGTCCTGGAGTACTCGACCTCTCACAAACAAACGTAAGAATTGTACTCTTTTACAGCCGGCGTCCGTGTTACTTGTCCATGATTCACAGCCATACAGTAATATGGATGGTATATAACATTCTAAATCTCAGATTCCCCGTCTGTGGTATTAATCTCACATTCCCGCATACTGCGTTCGAAATCGGCTGCGGGAGATTCGGTAGCAGACCTTCTTGCTTAGATGTTTAACAAGGGTATGAGGGTCGGTCGTTCAAAACACAATGGCACGCTATTACAATGTAAAATTATCTAGAAAACCACAAACAGCTAAACATGCTGGGGTTAATTGTGACGTCCTGTCAAAGGACGTGCGACTAACTATTTCACATAATCATCTGAGCAGTAAACAGTCCTACCTTGTTAGCTTATTGATCTTTGGCATTTGTGATTTACTAGGCAATTTTCTACGTACAGTAGGTTGCCATGCCTTTCTTAACGACCGACACCTCATACCATCTAAATCAACGCAAAGCGGTCGGCTTCCAAATCTCCCGCACCTGATTTCTAACCCTGGACTCGGTGTGTGAACTGTGAAACGTGCTCGCTGCACTTAAGCCAAGGCGCCGGAGGCAGTGGGAATCTATTATACGTTTTCTCTAATTGTGTGAGCCGGTCTCCCTGCTCCAGAAGTTACACGACTTTCTCCGTAATCCGTATACTCTCGTGAGTAACGTGACGTGCGCGAGAATTGGTAGCGGTTCTCTCCGCGTCGGTAACTTACCGGGTATGTGAGCCGGTCGCTCAGAAAGCAATGGCAAACTACTGAGCGTAATCTTGCCAAGAAATCAATAATCAGCTGAAAGATGCCGATGTTGACAGCGATGTCCTGTAAAAGGATATGCGAACAAAAAAAAAAACAACAACAATTGTGTGATGGAATGCAAGAGGTCATTTCCGGTTTTAAGGGGAACGTGTTTCCTGTTTCGGATAGTCATCATCATCATCATCATCATCATCATCATCATCATCATCATCATCTTCCACTTCTGCCGTCAAGCGTCGTGGGGAGGGATTAATTTGCGTTCCAGCGCCCGGTGGACGGCACATAGTACATCAACATCGGATAGTGCATCAACAAAACCAAGAAGTAGAATGGACAAGAAGTACCAGACCACGATCATCTTCACCATCATGTGCTCTGTCAGCTGGCGTAGTGGTTTTATCTCTCCGCAGATCTAGGATTTTAGTGGATCAATTCTGCTGCTGATATTACCTCATGCCACCGTCTCAGCCCACCCAGCATCATTTCTTTTGGTCTGCCGCTACCTTTCTTTCCCATTGGTCTTTCGTGTTGTCACGCTGTTCTCCAATGCCTCTCTCCTCATCACACGACCAGAGAAAGCTGTTTGCCTATTTATTTACTTATTTATTTATTGACATTATATAATGTTATAGTTTCATTTGCAACATTCGTCTCAGGAACCACATCTCTGTTGCTTCTAAGTTCTTCCTAATTTTACATTTACGAACAAGATCACAAGTGACAAACTGGACGTTCCGACTAAGGCCTACCTCAGCACACAAACAACAAACATATACTGATACAATTGTATGATTAACTCTCCATGAATATATATATATATATATATATATATATATATATATATATATATATATATATATATATATATATATATATATATATATATATATGTGGGGGGGGGGGGGGTCTCGAGGTATGGTGTCCGCCTCGAGTGCTGGAGGTCCCGGGTTTAGGCCACGGTGAGGACCAGGATTTATTTTAAAAAATCCACCTGGACTTCCAGTAATAAAATTTCCCCTGGTCTCTAGGTAGTGAGATCGGACGCCCGTGTGTATTGTTGCGCACGTAAAAAATCCCTTGGCAGTTGGAAATCGAAAAAGAGTAGCCTAACGGCACTGCCCGGGCAAAATTTCGAGTTAAAAATCTACCCAAAGTATTTCAGGATCCTCGCCGATGCAACGGAGTTCGTGCATTGAGCTGAGTTTCTCCAGACTCAGTTTTGAGTTGGGAGGAAAACGGAGCACTTATAGGTTAAACCGTGTGCCGTGATGTTGATCCAATGACTAAACTAAACTAAACTATATATATATAATTAATCTATTTCCTTGTTATGGATTAGCCACGTGTGCAGCTCACCGCCTCGTAGGTACGCGATTGAAATGGGCCATAGGTTTCAAAGATTAACTCATGTCCGGTTTCAAAAAGGAAGTCGTTTCCGATTTCAAAGTGGAAGTCTTTTCCGGTTTCAAAGTGAAATTCGTTTCCGGTTTCAGAGTCGAAGTCATTTCCGGTTTTAAAGGTCAGGATTATATTGTGGTTTCGTCCAGGATACGATTTTCACATTAATCAGCACGAGTTGGGATCGCATGTAGTAAATAAGTTCACATGTGTTGATCGGGACTCGTGAAGCACGTAAATAAGTAGCGATCAGACGAGATGCCTTGGAATATAAAACCTTAAAACCATAGTGTGACCAGGACGGAATTGTGCTCTAAACAATGACATCAGCGTTTCGCTGAAGGAACTAATGGCCAACTAACAGCCCTGAGTTAGTTAGTTAGTCGACAGATCATCCTCATTGCACATCGAACCATTCAGTCCATAAGTGCTCGGATCCCCTCCTCGTCAAATCCCGCAGCGTGTAGCGGCTAACGACGCCATTTCTGTGTTGGTTTATCAATCTTCTTTGGCTTCCTGCGTAGTGTTCTTGTTTGGCCACCCCTCTTTTAATTTTCTGTTCTCGCAGTCTGGCCATGGTTGTAGATTCACAGTCATCACTTGGTTCACGCAAGAGTCTTACTTCTCGTAGAGCATTCAGAATGTCAGCCTGGTCCATGGCGCGTCCGCCCTCCACAGTAGCCTCACCTGCGAGCTTGTCAGCCCGCTCATTTCCTTGTACTCCCGCATGCCCTGGCACGAAGATGAAACTAATCTTTGTCAGCCGAGACCGCCCCAGAGGCAGCAACCATTCTCTTCGGATGGACCCCTCCTCTATCCTCTTGATCATGTTCATTGAGTCGCTAAGGAAACATGCCCTAGTGAATGTCTGTGTCTCGAGCCATGTTATTGCTTTACTTACTGCCATGACTTCCATAGTCAGGCTACTTGTGGTTTCAGTGAAAGCACCAGAGTCCTCCTTCACAATTCTCCCTCCGGCCCGAGCTGTAAAGGCCCATGAGCTTCTCACATGTCGGACGACCGACCCATCTGTGTAGATGACCGCATCACCGTCTAGCGAATTCTCGAAAATCAACTCTTGTACTTCAGCCTCCACAGCAGCCGGATTTTCTTGTCTGCATTTTCTATCTAGTTGGATGCAAACTGAAAAAGATGTGCAGAAATCTGTTGGCACTTGCATCCACTCCTCGCCAGGTTCTAAGTCCTCAAGTGAACACACTTGTTGAAGAATGTCTTCGGCTTGACCCATCCACGACCGTCCTCTTTTTAACCTGCTGCCCTTCAACTTCATAATTTCACTATGCAGTGGATGTTGTGTGTTTGCGTTAACTCTGAGGTAGGCGCGTGCCCTGCAAACTTGTATTCTCTCTTCAATGGTAACAGCCCTGAATAAACAGTGACTTTATTAGTAAGGTCTATCAGCAATTTGAGCCACGACTATGGAATGTGGATAGAATTCGTACCCAGCCATTCAGATACCATCATTGCTATCTGAAATGTATTTTGACCAAGCATAGGTCATTTGAGGAAATGTGATAGCGTAGTCGGCCGGGTAATAATGGGTTCGAATTCGTATCGAGACAGATTTGTATAACTGACCCGGGCTCTGAAATCGACCGAGCCTAAAAAGGGTACCACGAAATGTCTTAGGGGGTGGAGGCGACCGGTGTGACATTGACCGAACCACCCACCCAGGACCACCGATTGGTCTATACAATTATGACTCTAGCACCATATCCCCAATACGCATTAAACTGTCTAAAGGTATTCTTTTACGTTTGTAAACATGAAACTACGGATCAAATAACAGCCACGTGAAGACACCGTTATGCCTAGTACAGTACAAACGTTCAAAGACGAGACGTGATTGGCTTGTTCTGCTGTATGATGCGTAATACAAAAAAAACAAAAACAAATAGCAAATGACAGGAAAGCCTTTCGTTGATTGGTTGGTTGTTTGGTTGGTTAGTTGTTTGGTTGGTTGGTTTGTTGACTGGTTGGTTGATTGGTTGGCTGGTTGTATGGTTGGTTGGTTGGTTAGTTCATTGGTTGGTTCATTGGTTGGTTGGTTGTTTGATTGGTTGATTATTTGGTTGGCTGGTTAGTTGGTTAGTTGGTTGGTTAGCTGTGTTGATTGGTTGGTTGGGTTGCTGTGCATATTGTTTGGTTGGTTGGTTGGCTGTGGTGATTGATTAGTTAGTTGGTTGGCTGTACTGATTGATTGGTTAGTTGGTTGGCTGTGCTGATTGGCTGGTTGGTTAGTTTACCGTGCTGATCGGTTGTTTGGTTGGCTGTGCTGATTGGTTGGTTGGTTAGTTGGTTGGCTGTACTGATTGGTTGGTTTGTTGGCTATGCTGATTGGTTTATTAGTTGATTGGTTGTGCTGATTGGTTGGTTAGTTGGTTGGCTGTACTGACCGGTTGCCTGGTTGATTTGTTGTGAATCCCCTGGAACATAGTGAGTTTTCACTCTTAGGTCCTATTTAGTGGCTGAGCATTTGTTTCTATAGACGTAAGGTTGGTGTAGCGAAATGTATCACCAACCGAAACCCATTTACCATCTCCAAGGGTGCCGCCTTATACAGCTCTCGTCCGGCTCTGCAATAACTTCTTCACTGAGTGTGCTAGAACAGTGCTGAAATTTGTCATGTTTAGTTTAGTTTAGTTTAGGTTAGTTTAGTTTAGTCGATGGACCAACATCACGGCACACGGGTGTAACCCATTAATGCTCCGTTCTCCTCCTAACTCAAACATGAGTCTGGAGAAACTCAGCTCAGTGCACGAACTCCGTAGCACCGGCGAGGATCCTTAAATACTTTGGGTAGATTTTTAACTCGAAATTTTGCCCAGGCAGCGCCGTTAGGCTACTCTTTTTCGATTTCCAACTGCCAAGGGATTTTTTTACGTGCGCAACAATACAAACGGGCGTGGAGAAGCAAGAACATCCTTGGAACATTGCTGGGCTGGTGTCCCTGATTTGCCTCACGAGAGCAATTTGCCTCATCATCTTGGTCAGTTTGAGACCTGGTCTTGCCACTTCGTCACCTCTACTTCAGGTGTTTAAACCTGGCCCATCTGTCGCAGTAATCAAGAACACTAAACATTATGCCATTGTATCTTCCGCCGGACCTGCTCTTATGCTATTAGAAACCATTGTGAACAGTCTCGACAGCACCAAACTTAGCACCAGAGTTAGTAGTACTTATAAGCTACTAAAAGAGCCAAATGGAAATTCCCAAAGAACTAAAGTTAGATGCATATCTGTTACGGGACATCGCAGTCAAACCTAGCATGTTTTGGCTGTTTGTTATCTCTTGGCAAATTTACGTTCAGTAGTTTGCCATTATTACACATTAATGTGGTTTCTGAGGAAAATGCAAAGAATACCATGGACAGCCAGAAAGACCAATGAACAAGTCTTTCAAGAAACAAATGAAGATCGTAAACTGATTAGAGACATTAGACGTAGACAGTCAAAATGTTTTGGGCATGTTATGATAAGAAATGAATTGGAGAATTTGGTTACGACTGGCAGATCGAAGGGAACAGACCAAGGGGAAGACCGAGAAGTAAATACCTGGATGGCTTGGCCTCGTGGCATGGTCGAGACAGAAACACGGAGCTGATCCACGACTCTGGTGATCGAGTGAGATGGCAAAACATGACCCTACACGCTTACCGGCATGGCACATGATGGATGGAGTTTGCCATTAGTTTCTGAACGACTGGTACCCATACCATTTTATAAAAACCCAACGCAAGGCGGTCTACTGCTAAATCGCCAGCAGCTGTCTTTTGAAAGCGGTATGTAGGATTACGAACTGCGAACGTAACCTTTCGCCACGGAGCAGACCAAAGAAATACTACAGGTAAAGTAGGTGACATTTCTTGGCAGGCGAATGTCATAAGCACGGTCCGACGCGGGTTCTATGACTTGACTCGTCAATTGCCAAAGTGAAGGAACGATTGGCGACGTATTCCTCCTTGTTGTTGTTGTTCTTCTTCTTCGTTCGTCCGGAATGTTTGTTGTGGACGTAATTGCGTTGTGCTGCTATTTACAGCACATCTGCGAAATTTGCTCCTTTCGGCCGACACGTCCGAATTCTTCAGGCATTTGTTGACCGGGTTAACTTTCCCGTGTTCCTCCTTGTTATAGACCTACAACATGTGATTCCGCGATCAGGGTTAACCTTTCCGTGTTCCTCCTTGTTCTAGACCTACAACATGTGATTCCGCGATCACACCACAGACCAGTAGCAGGAATCTGCTTCAGAAATAAACACCTTTCTGTCACGACCTGAGACGGATTGGGTAGATGGTGTTCGCTGCCTATTTATATAGAACAACTTGCACTCAATGGGTGCTGTAGTCAACACCACCCCGGGCGCATCCACTTCTCAAGGCATGTCCTGGTACCCAGGCTAAGTGGCGGGGTCGACCTGTCGGTCAAAGTCAATGTAACAATCTGCATCGATACGATTCGAACCCGTAGCCAACAGAGCGGTGGGCAGATGTGCTAACGGCTACTCTACCGCTCCTTCACTTGACAACATTTAAAACATCACAATAAACAAAACAGTATACAGACATATAGTTGTAAGTTTTAAATGGAATGTTTAATAAATTCTTATTACTATTATTATTATTATTATTATTATTATTATTATTATATTATTATTATTATTATTATTATTATTATTATTAGAAATAATGTACAAAAAGTACTGGAGAGTTTTGACTATCATGACCCATATCTCTAGTAAGGGAAAATCCCAGCTGCACCTGCCAATGGTAGAGGATAGGAAACACACCACGGTGTGGCAAACGCAAATCTGATGATCGTGTATAGGTGTGCACCTCTGCAGCTGAGCAGAGCAGTGCCCAAAAACTGTCCTGACAGCTAGAAATGGATCTCAAAAACAGAGGTGAAAGACCCTCGTGTAGGTGTAGAAGCAAGGAGAACTCGCCACATTATCTTCCCAAGAATTTATTTTATTTTCCCCCGCTAAGTGTTTGTGCAATGACTGCACACAGTTTATTATTCAGCAGATTAAATCTGTCGCAAACATCAGATGCCCATTATGCTAAGCTAAATGTTAAACAAAAATTATGAGCGGCCTATCCATATATTAAATTTTCTTTGTCAGTAGGGACAAAGAAACGTTTCTGGTGCTCTATTGCGAGCTATTTCTCTTGGGGAAACATAGTTAGTTAGTTAGTCGCGGTTCCAACTTCACGGCAACGGGTCGTCCCCATATTGCTCCGTTCCTGTGCCAGTGAATATCACACAAAATGCTCCTCACTGCTCTATGTGAACAATGGAATAGACAGGAGTGTCAGCAATCCAACAGCCCGCACAGGTACACTGTGCATAATGCCGCCGCCAGAATGCCAACACAAAAGTCCTCCACGAAAAATACAGTTCATCGTCGATGGAAACGGCAGTCACATAACAGAATGCAATGCTATATGTATTAGATTCTCTCTCTTTAGTTTTCCGACCATTTTCTCCCTCTTTCTCTCTTTTTACTTCGTAAACAGAATGGTGTATTTGGTGTGAATAGTGCATGTTCAAGATGTTGTTTATTTGAATATTTTCTTTGTGTGCTACGGAGCATTGCCATATGTAAGTTTTTTGGGTAACGTGTGAAATTTAATTTCTTACAAACTCGTGAAAAAGACTAGTAGAGGTATTTACTATTATTTTCTTACATACAAGATGGTGAAGCCGATACTCCTCGTTCGCCGGCATAGCATATGATGATAGCGTTTACATTATAAACCATTCGTAACATTTATTCCAATAGACCCTACGACGTAGGGTCTGAAAATTAGTTTTTAGACTCATTATATTGCTCCTCTCCACGGAAATCTTTATTTATTTTTTTTTAATTTTTTTTTATTGTTTTTTTTTTTGCATTTTTGTAACCCTCAAAAAGTGACTCTATATTTATTGCAATCCCAAAGAAATCAGGAACCTTGGAATGTGATCAACACAGAACAATTAGTATAATGAGTCACATCACAAAGATTTTGCTAAGAATTATCATGCAAAGAATGAGGAAGAAGATACAACCTGAAATAGGGGAAGAACAATGTGGGTTTGTAGAAGGAAAGGGTACAGTAAATGCTGTGTATATGCTGCGAACAGTTATTGGACGTGCTATAGAAGTAAACAAGGATATACATCTTTGCTTTATTGACTACACAAAGGCTTTTGATAGCGTTAGACATGTCAGCATGGTGGATATGCTAGCAGATCTACAAAGTGATGGGAAAGACAGTAGACTTATAAAAATCATATATTGGAAACAACAAGCTGCAATAAGGATTGATAATGAAGTGGGACATTATCAGCCAATTAAGAGAGGTGTTAGGCAGGGATGTGTAATGTCTCCAGATCTTTTTTCCCTGTACAGTGAAAATATTTTCAGAAATGTAGAGGATATAAATGGAATCAGCATTGGAGGACGAAACATCAATAACATTAGATATGCAGATGATACAGTATTAATTGCAGACAATCCGCAGGACCTGCAACAATTAGTAGATGCGGTTGTTGTACACAGTGAGCAGCTGGGGTTAGAATTAAATTGTAAAAAGACTCAGGTTATGGTCGTCAGTAGGAAGGAAGAAGTGCCTCAAAGTAATATACAAGTAAATGGAAATATTCTTCAACAAGTGAATCGGTACAATTATCTTGGAACAGTTATAACATCTGATGGGAGATGCCTTGAAGAGATTAGAACAAGAATCGCCATGGCGAAAGTAGCCTTTAGCAAGATGAAAAACATTCTGACCAATAAAAAGATGTCAATTGAAACGAGAAAAAGAGTGTTGAGGGGATACATAGAGCCTGTTCTTTTGTATGGATGTGAAACTTGGACAATGAACAGTCAAGCTGAAAAGCATCTGATGGCTGCAGAAATGTGGTTTCTGAGGAGAATGCAAAGAATACCATGGACAGACAGAAAAACCAATGACCAAGTACTACAGGAGACAAATGAACAACGTAAACTGATTAGAGAAATTAGACGTAGACAGTCAAAATTTTTTGGACATGTTATGAGAAGAAATGGATTGGAGAACTTAGTGACAACTGGCAAGATTGAAGGGAACAGACCAAGAGGAAGACCGAGAGGAAAATACCTGGATGGCTTGGCCACATGGCATGGACGAGACAGGAACACTGAGCTGATCCACGACACTGGTGATCGAGTGAAATGGCGAGTCATGACCGCCCACGCTTTCCGGCATGGCACATGATTGATTGATTGAACCCTCAAAATGGCCCTATCTGTAAGTGCCACGGTTGAAACAGTTATTACCATGGATGAAGTCTTGAAAGCAGTAGCATCGTTTCTGGAACCCGTGGGTACGACCTTCACGACAGTTTTGCGGTACTTCTTGAGTATTTCACCGCCCGATGTCTCCAAAAGAGAAGTAACGACTCAGACAAAACAAGTTATTGCGATTTCTTTGAAAGAAGGATCGGTCATCAAGAAGGGCCAGCGATATTACTTGTCATGTGAGATCGAGGACGATGATGGCCCCGTTGATATAAGGAGAAGACGTCAACAGCCACGACCTCCTCCAACTGAAACTACCAAAAGTACGGGGAAGAGGAACATCAGCGATGATAGAAAACATCCGGAAAAGGCGAACATTTTTTTTCCTATTTAAATTGTGGCTTCCCAATTTATTTATTTGTGTGTGTGTGTGTGGGGGGGGGGGGGGGGGGATTCCATATGCATATATTCATATAAATACCTGTATATCAACACAAAGCCATAATTATATTTCCATAAATACCTACACGAATTCACCCATACATGGCTACCCATATATAAATACCATACATGTTAGCCTTTTGTATTCTACAACAATGTTTATATTCATGCTGGGGAATCGTGTTTAATTTAGGTAAAGGGCAAACCGCTGAACGCAAAAATTGCCTAGTGACCACCAGCCACAAGACGGTCTTACAGCGGACACGCAGCCAGTTTTCACAAAGCCTTTGTGTGTCTAGGCCAGAGGAGCTATATATCTCTCTTTAAAGTTGTTGGGGGGGGGGGGGGGATTTGTGATTCAAAGCACGCTGGGGAAGAATTGCGACGTGTACTATCTGCGCTCTCCAATGCTTGCTACCACCTAGTGAGAAGTGCTCCCAAGTATTAACAAAATAAGCCACACACAGGGCTCGCGAGACTAACACACGTTCTAAAATTTTTCACAGCAGGGGTTGTAGATTATGTGCCCTGCAGCAGAAACCAAATATCGTCTGTCAAGAAGATCGGGTGTAAAACATCTTTATGTTTTTGATATTATTAATTGTTTTTTTTTTTTTTTAAATTAACAATAATGACATTTTTCTAATTGCAAGAGTAAACAAAATTAAGGAAATTTACACATTTCAGTCCCAAAAAAAAAATAGTAGCTAGTTTGTATTTGAACATTAGTAAAAATAAGTTTCTGTTGTATGTAAGGGAGTTTAACCTTGCCTTGATTCTGCAAGTCCAAACTAATTTTCTGTATTCCGCTAGTGTTTGAAGTAGTTTTGTGTGTGTGTCTTCGGATGTTTTAGGAAGAGTGTTAAGAAAGATTGCCTTCTAAATGTCTGTTTGTTTGCTTGTGTGTGTTTGTATTATTTGTTGTAGAGTTTCCACTGCATCTGTGACTGTTTGACATGTGAAAAATATGTGTTCTTCTGTCTCTTTTGTGTTGTTCCTGCATAATTGGCATTTTCCTATTTGTCTGGATCTGAATGCTAATTTGGGTATTATGGGAGTTATATTAAAAATTAGTCTGTAAGTTACTTCTTTCGCCTTAGATGTGATGTGTTTGTTGTGTAAGTTGGAAAAGGTGGATGTGTATTCTGACATGAAATATGTTTGACCTCTTTTGATTCTCAGTTTAAGCGATGGTGCTTGTTTACTAACTAATTGTTTGTATATTTCTCGTGTTGTTTCATTTATTAAATGTTAATGTCCTTGTATTGCCTGTATACATGTGTGATAGAAAGATGGTAGTATGCCCTGATAATGTGCTGCTGCATTGTTTAGTTTTGTGAGATGTTTTATTTTGTGTGCTATATAATATAATGCTAATCTATGTTGTTCTGAATGTCTGATAATATTACTTATGTGGCTGATTCTAAGTGCTTGTATTTTTGTTTGTATGTCCTGAAGTGCTATTCCTTCTTTCTTATCCTGAATGAGAGTTTTATGCTGTATGCTGTGTATTGTCTTTCTAAATATGAAATGTCTTATCTGTTTACTTATGTCTGTGATTGTCTGTTTTGGAGGGTGTAACACTGTCACCAAGTATATTATTTTTGGTATGATGTATATGTTAACTATTATGCTTCTACCAAATATTGTTTATGTTTTGTATTTATACCTATGTAGCATGTCTGTGATTTGGTGTATTAGTTGTAGCCATGTTTCTCTGTGTGTTGTTCTGGGATCACATGGAAATGTGATCCCACACAGTTTCACATTGTGTGTATGTGT
The DNA here is from genome assembly GCA_014155875.1 of Cepaea nemoralis. Lineage (NCBI taxonomy): Eukaryota > Metazoa > Mollusca > Gastropoda > Stylommatophora > Helicidae > Cepaea > Cepaea nemoralis. The sequence goes on from JACEFZ010023361.1 coordinate 18,429, forward strand.
TAGGTCTGGAGGGAAATCAGACTTTTGTTTCCACTTTCCCGGGCCCATAATTTGTGATTTTTGTATATTAATTTTGGCTCCACTGCCTTTCCCAAAGTGGGAGAAGGTGTGCAGTATGTTTCTGATAGATGTGTTGCTTGTAGGGAAGAATGCAGTATCATCTGCATAAGCAATGACCTTTTGCTCTCCTATTCCCTGTATGAACGTGCCTTTAATGCTGGTATCTTGTCTGATCTTTTCTAGTAATGGCTCTAGTGTCAGTATATACAGAATTGGTGATAGTGGGCACCCTTGTCTTACAGATCTTGTCAGCCTGAAGCTAGCAGTGAGTGAATGGTTCACTAAGACCTTGCTTTCAGGGTTGTTATACAAAATCTGTATCCACTTTCTGTAGTACTGTCCTATATTGCAGTGTTCTAGGGTTTTGTGCAAACAGGAGTGTGCGATTCTGTCAAAGGCCTTCTCTTGGTCCAAAGACAAGAGGGAGGATTGACAGTATTTCTGGTGTGTGTACGTTATAATGTCTCTAATGAGGTGTGTGTGGTTTTGTATATTCCTGTGCTGTACACTACATTGCTGGTTTCGGTGTACTAGTTTTGGTAGGAATTGTATGATTTTGTGTGCTAGTGATTTGGCCAGAATTTTGTAATCCGTGTTAAGAAATGAAATTGGTCTGTAATTTTTCAGTTGTGTCTTGTCTGTCTTTGCTTTGTGTATAAGTGTTATATACGATATGTTGCAACTATCAGGGAGTTCTTGTTTGTCAAAGGCTTTTTGATAGACTTTTAGAAGAAGGTTACCTATGATAGGGAAGAATTGTTGATAGAATTCTACTGTTAATCCGTCTGGTCCTGGTGTCTTGTCTTTGTTCATTTTACTAAGTGCATGTGTTATGTTTTCTAATGTCAATTGTGTGTCCAATATCTCTTTGTCTGTGTCTGATATCCTTTTTGTATATTGTAAGAAGCTATCTTGTATGTGTGTGTTTACTGTCTCTGCCGTAAATAAGTGTGTATAGTATTGCTGGAATGCTTCTGTTATACATGTGGTTTCTGTTTGTGTGATTCCTTGCATGTCTATTATTGTGTTTATGTTTGCTACGCTGTATGTTTTGTTCTATTGCCATGTATTGTTTGCTGGGTGTCTCTTGTGTGATGGTGTTGAGTTTTGTTCTAATTAGTGCACCCAGGTATCTGTGCTCTTGGTGTTGTTCAAGTTGCATTTCTAATGCATGCAAGTATTGTGAGTTTCTGTCGGTTTGTTGTCAGTTGGTATACTATCAGTGTATGAATGTATCAGGTCTGTCATATATTGTATATATTCTGTGTTTTGGAGTAATGTGTTGTTAAATTTCCAGTGTTGTGATCGTTTGAAAGGCTGTGTGCGTGTGTTATGTATAGTGATGTGTGCTAGTATTGCTTTATGGTCTGTATACTGGAGAGTTTCTTGTAGGTGTTTAGCTTGTGTTATGTGGTGTGTTGTTGTTACGTATATTCTATCTAACCTAGATAATCTGTTATGTGCATGATGTTTGTGCGTTGTATCGTGACTATTGGTGTGTTTGTGCCTGAATGCGTCTACTAAGTTATGTGCGTCAATTATGTATTGCAATGTATCGAGTTGATTCATGTCGTCTCGGCCAGCTCTTCTTAACTGCGTTTTCACTTCCCCGCCTATTATGTCAGCCGAAGATAAACAACAATTAAAATCACCTGCTAAAACAACATGCCTCCCTCTGAATGTCTGTGCTAATAGGTTTTCTAAGTGTTCGAAGAATTGTGGTAGGTAGCTGTAATTTGCTGGGGCATGTATGTTGACTAAAGCGTATGTGTGTGTGTGTTGTGTGTGTGTGTGTGTGTGTGTGTGTGTGTGTGTGTGTGTGTGTGTGTGTGTGTGTTTCTTACGTGTATGATGGTAATGTCTCCTTGGTCGTCCTTGTGTGTGCCAGTAATTTCCCATTTGTCTGAAGTCTGCAGTATGGCGGTTCCAGAACCCGTACGATGTGTCGACAGACTGAAGCATGAGTGTCTGAGCCCTAATTGTGTAATGATTTGCTTTGCGTGTGTGTATTCGCATATGTTTGTTTCTTGTAGGAGAATGAAATCGGGTTTGTATTTGTGTATGAGTGTGACGATATGTTTTTGTTTTGTGCGTAAACCTGAAATGTTCAGACTAATAATAACAATATCATTAGTCATAATAAAGTAATCAAAACAAGCAAATGATATTGTTGACTAACAGTAATAAGAAATCAGAGACGAACGAGGTTGTCTAGTTGAGATAGTTATTTTTTCTTGTTGTCTTAGTGCAGACGTGATCTGATTGTAGATGTTAAAACAGTAGGCCATCTTCTTCGGTGTCAGTGTCAGTGTCAGTAGTGTTCTTAGATGTCAATTCTGATTTAGTTATATGATGGTTTCGTCAGTATTTTCGGTTTGTCTTTCCTTCTTTTTTTGGCGTTGATTTGGTTGGTGAGGTTTCTTCTTCTTCTTCCTTAGTACTGCTTGTTGAGTTTGGACTTAATCCTCGTAGTTGTCTTTTTCTGGTTTTGGAGTGGAAAACAGTTGTAAAGGGTTCTTCTGTTTGCGTTTCCAGAATGTAGTTTTCTTGATTGTCTGTTGGCGTATCCGTTTGTTGTTTTTCTTGTTGTGTGGGCTGTTGTTCAAATTGTTTTCCGCGTTGTTCGTTTTGTTGATGTTGTGCTGGTCCTTGCCTTCTCAGAGGTGGAAAATGTATTACATCTTCTTGTGCCACAACAGGCTTGTTTGTATGTTTGGCTGGACATTTGTTGGACCAGTGGTCGTCCATACCACACACATGACAAGCAGTTCTCCTGCTGGGCAATGTTATCAGAATTTTGTGAGTGTTTTTGGTAACCCCTGTTATGTTTAGATTTATGTAATGGGGGATGTCCTGGACGGGGTTACATAAGGCTCCCCATTTACCTCCAGAGTTTTTTTAGTGGAAATACCTCCACATTCGGGTCCCCAGTGGCATGTACGGCGATTGCCTTAACACCCTCTATCTTCATTGCCGCTGGGATCCAATGCAAAGTAAGTTTTTGCCTTTCTTTGTCTACATGCTCCAGACAAATATTGATGTCCGAATTCGGTACTTGTAACTGTACCCGGTGTAGCCTATCGTACAGTTTGACATGCATGTCTTCTGTTAAAGTCACGAACCACCAGTGTCGGTGACTCATACCTGTGTAGACTGGCTATTGCACCTAGCGGCACGCCAGGCCAGTCCAGCGTGTGCGCTCGCTATGAACGCTGGAGTCGACTTGGCGGCGGCTCCAGGGCCGGAGAGAGACACAACAATTGTACCTGAGCGGTGGAGCAGGTTTCCGTTGAGCACATCTGACGTCAGTGTTAGAGATGAACTTGTCATTTTCTATCAATATCCTTTAGAATAACACACTTGAAAGTTGATTCGACAAAAATTACAATATCCTTTAGAACAGTGGTTCTCAACCGGTGGGGAATTCCCCCCCCCCCCCCCCAGGGGGAAAATTGAGGGTTTCCAGGGGGGAATGAAGACATTGTCAAATTGGCTTCAGGACCACACAAAACATGATCGGGATATTAAGCGTATTCGTGACGTTAAATCCCCCGATTATTTCAAGATCGCGTTAATACAAGAACCGATTACTTGATATTGTTTTCCCTCCATAATATACGGTTCTTTTCCTTCTACAAAGCCTCTATGATTTAGGTTGCCGTATTTTACAGAGATTTTGTTTACGGTAACTTACATTTTTTTGTTATTGCTTCTCCATTTTAATGAGGTTTAGAGTACTCATGTTAAATTTCCCGATTATTTCAAGATCGCATTAAAACATCCCTCCATTGTTTACGAATCTACACGTCTCAGCTTTTTAAAATATTATTTTTGCGGAGGTAAGGAGACTGTCTTTTTAAGACGTAAGTTGACTCGTGGATATATATATATATATATATATATATATATATATATATATATATATATATATATATATATATATATATATATATATATTGCATATCCTATTTACAGGGCATTGCAGTTAACACCAGCATTTTACAGCTGCTGTTGCTGTCTTGGCAAGTTGTATGTTCAGTGGTTTGCTATTGCTTTCTGAACGTCCGGCTCACATACTTTTCCATAAGAAACTGATGCAACGCGATCCGCTGGCGAATCTCGCGCAGCTGTGTTTCGTACCTGTGTATACGGGATTACGAACAGCGTCCTTAACTCCTTCATCAGGGAGACTGGCATATATATATATATATATATATATATATATATATATATATATATATATATATATATATATATATATATATATATATATCACCGTCTCCGTGGCCTAAAGGCTTGCCAGCGGTGACTGATTTAACTGCAGACCACATTGTGCTGGGGTTTTAGCGTGTTGGTATTGGAGCCGGTCGTTCAGAAATCAATGACAAACTACTGAACGTAAAACTTGCCCAGACATCAACAACAGCAGTAAAATGCTGGTGTTGACAGCGATGTACTGTAAATAGGATATGCAATATAATTGTGTGTGTGTGTGTATGTGTGTGTACGTATATATGTGCGTGTGGGTGTGTATACACGTCTGTAGGTGTTTATGTGTGTTGATCTTGACTTTATCGTTTTATATTTATAAAATCTGAAGCCCATGATGAGTGTCAAGAAACGAAAGTATGACCTGTCTTATTTGAATTATGGATTCACAAATATCGTCATCAACGGAGAAGAACGACCTCAGTGTGTTATTTGTAGTAAAAGTTTGTCAAATGATTCTATGAAACCGACACAGTTGAGGAATCATTTGTTGAATGTTCATCCTCAATACAAGGACAAGGACAAAACCTATTTTGAACGTCTTGGGAATGCTGTCAAAAGGATGAGACAGGATTTAACAGGGGTATTCCAAGAAACAAATCAAAAGGTTACTGAAGCTTCCTATGTCGTAGCACTGGAGATAGCGAAGCAGAAAAAACCACATACAATCGGGGAATCTTTGATCAAACCTTGTTGTCTCAAGATGGTGGAAATTGTGTTGGGACATGAATCAGAGAAAAAACTTGCAGCGGTTTCACTATCAAACGACACTGTTCAAAGGAGGATCAGCGATATGGCAGATGACATCAAGGATCAAGTTGTGCAAGAGATCAAGTCTGCAGCATTTGGGCTCTATTCAATTCAAATTGATGAATCGACTGATGTGGCATCGTGTTCTTAGTTGATAGTGTTTGTAAGGTATGTGCATTCAGGATCATTTAAAGAAGAACTTCTTTTTTGTTCTCCTCTTGAAACAACTACAATGGCCTCTGATATTTTGGAAAAGGTTTCATCTGTCCTTGAATCAGAAAATCTTTTATGGGATAATATGTGTGGGTGCTGTACAGATGGAGCACCAGCTATGTTGGGGACCAAAGAAACGTGCCCCAAAAGTGAAAGGCATTCATTGCATGATCCATCGTCAAGCACTGACCTCCAAAACACTTCCAGCTCCTTTGGGGAAGATTTTGGATCAAACCGTTCAGATAGTGAATTTTATCAAAGGAGGAGCTCTCAACTCACGGCTTTTTAAGCAGTTATGCGTTGACATGGATGCAGGCCACCATTTGCTTCTTTTCCACACAAATGTTCGATGGCTGTCAAGAGGAAATGTAACCGCGCGAGTATATGAGCTGAGAGACGAGCTCAAATTATTTTTTGAAGTTCAGGGTAAGATGGACTTTTTCGCCTGGCTGGATGATGAGGAATGGATCATGCGCCTTGCCTATTTAGTTGATATTTTTGAGCAGTTGAATAAACTCAATCTTCAGATGCAAGGAAGGAATACAAATATCATACAATTTGTGGATGCCTTGAGAGCTTTTATGAGCAAGCTGGAAAACTGGAAAAGAAAGGTCAATATGACAAATGTTGCAATGTTTGAGAAGCTGTCATCCGTTCTCGTTGTTGATGGTAAAGACCAAGTACTTCCACAATTTGCAAAAAATGAAATTGTGCAGCATTTGACAGCGCAAGAAAATGAATTTGAGCGATAGTTTCCTGAACTTAGTGATGAGCTGGATTTGGTGCGAAACCCATTCAAATTATCAGTTGAAAAAGTTTCTGATGATTGTCAAGATGAATTTCTGGAGATGAAAAATGATTCGGGGGCAAGGGATGTGTTCAGTGAGAAACCAGTCATGGAACTTTGGCCTTTAATGTGCGGTTCATACCCAAAAGTGGCAGAAAAAGTAATCCGTGCATTGCTTCCATTTGCGTAAACATATCTTTGTGAGTCAGGCTTTTCAGCTCTGCTAGAAATTAAAACGAAACGACGCAACAGATTAGATGTTGAAAACGATTTCCGTTGTGCCCTTTCAAGCACTCCTCCGCGTATTTCAGAATTGCTGCGGGAAAAACAATCAGTGTTCTCATTGATTACAATTTTCATTTAAATTACGAATCTACAATATCCAGGTTTTGTAATGAGCGTTTTGTTTGATGAAGCATAATTTTCTGGCATCCTGGTGTCGTATATTAAGCTACAATTCTTTGACGTTTTAACAGTTTGTTTATTGTAGTATGATTAATGTGGTGTTTTAATAAAATATTGCGAATGTAAAAATGCTTCTATTTAAGTTTTAATATCCATCAGCATATTCATTTGCTATTAACTGTAGAAAACTACACTATAAAATGTATCTTTACATGTGAAGGTTATGTACAACTATGGAAGAAAATAAGTATTTTCACTATTATAGGCATGTTTTTGGAAAGTTGGAGGGGGGGGGGGGGGGGGGGGGGGGGGGGGAATGACGTTCTGAAAATATGGTGAAGGGGGGAACGGGCCAAAAAAGGTTGAGAACCACTGCTTTAGAATAACACAATGGTTCCCAAAAAGGCGAAAGATTTGTTCGTTTGTGATTTCTACGTTGTGAAGAGAAATCAAACCCCAGCTCGAGATTTGTTATTTTTTTTTTTTTTAATACGTTTATTTTATACAAAGCAATGTATATTTACAAGGTGCAATGCGTGTTTCTTTGTTTGTGTATATTACAGAGCGTTGCCGTTTGTTAGTGTTATGTCATATGCGTTAATGAAAACAAAAACATACATATACAGTTATGATAATGGCGTACGCTTTCAGTCATCCCATTCTAACGTGATTGATGGTAATAGTGATGATAATGGTGATGATAATGATGATGATAGTGGTGATGGTAATGGTGATGATAATGGTGATAATAATGACGGAGACAACAACGACTATGGTGTGGTGATGATTCCTTCCGCTCGTTCATTCTAAACCCATCTTTCTCACACGCTTATAAACCTTCAACACACAGCACGCGTTCTCTTCCACACCGAAGATATATACATTAAAGGAAATGTTGGTGTCAAGGTCGAAACGGCAAAAGCCGCCCCACGTTTTACACTGCAGGCAGTCTCATGCAAGCTTACTTCCTGTAAGTGGAATCAAAATTATTGCTGAATGACAGCCCTCGACTTAATCGCGAGTGCCCAGGATTTGCTTGTGGTGGGGTGGGTTGAGACCAGGAACGCGGTCAACACGGAGGGAGGGAGAGAGAGGGAGTTGGGGAGGGGGAGAGGAGGGGGAGGGATAACGAGAGAGCGCGCGTAAACAGATTGGAATTTGTTAAGTTGTCCATTGCGAATTCAGCGTATACATAAATATCCCATTTATTATGTACAAAAACAGGCTTTTACATTGCGAATACAGCGTATAGTCATTCATGTTTGGGGTGGGGGGGGGGGGAGAAAGAGAGAGAGAGCGAGAGAGAGAGAGAGAGAGAGAGAGAGAGAGAGAGAGAGAGAGAGAGAGAGAGGGGGAGAGAGAGAGCTGTTCAGACCGAGGTCAAACTTCGGTCGACAAGACCACTGACTCACAAAGGCCACCGTCCCATTGTTCTGTCTAGATTGGGCTCCAGGACTCAGTAACAAAGAAAAGACATTTATTCAGTTATTTGGCGCTTTGTTCCTCAATGATTGGGCTTAGTGGTACACATGCGGAGTATAGAAATATACTGTGAGAGTGTGTTTGAACATGTATGTTATGTAGTGTGAAATTTGATGGGAGTGGCTCTTGTTTATTAATCTGCGAATAGCTGGGCGATTTTTTGTTGAAAAATCTTTGCTAGTGTGTGTGGTTGTATTGTTTGGTGATTGTGTGTGGCCGAGTTTCTACTCGACCATATTACGTTTCTATACTCCGCCAGTGCAACAAGAAGTTTAGTGTGTTTGTCTTTTGTGGCTGTGGGTATTGTATTTTAAAAAATGGCCTTATAAGCGTCAGTTTTCTTGTTTGTGTGTGTTTCTATTAATTGTTGCAGTGCAATCTTAGTGGCTGTGATTGCTGGGCATTCATAGAAGAGATGATCCTCTGTTTCCTGAATATTTTGTCTACATAATTTGCATGGGGCTATTTGCTTGAATGTTTGTGCGGCTCTCTCAGTTGTCGGGGTCATATTATAAATTAGCCTGTATGTTATTTCTTTGGATTTTGATGTGATATGTTTGTTGTGTAAGTTAGTGAAGGTGCAACTGTAGTCTTTCATGTGATATTTGTATCCTCTTTTGATTCTCAGGTGTAGTGGTGGGGCTTGTTGTTGTACTAAATATGTGTATATCTGCTTGGTTGTCTGTTGTATTAAGTGTTCATTACCTTGAATTGCTTGCATACATGTTCTGTAGAAGTGCGGTAGTGTGCCGTAATAGTGCGGTGTCGTTTTGTCTATTTTCTTAATTCTGTGTAATCTAATTGCAATATAGTATAATGCTAGCGAGTGTTGATCTGGATGATTGATGATGCGTCCTATGTGGTTGATTCTTAATGCTTGTATTTTTGTGTTAAGGTCCTGTAGTGAAAATCCCCCTCTAGTCTTCTCTTGTATTAAAGTCTTGTGCTTAATACTGTGGGTTGTGTTTTTAAAGATGAATTTCCTGATGTGTTTGTTTATGTCTGTGATTGTTTGTTTTGGTGGGTCTAACACTGTGGCTAAATATAGTATTTTAGGAAAGATGAAGGTGTTAACAATAGTGCTTCGTATAAAAATTGTTGATGTCTTGTATTTGAACCTATGTAGTATGTCTATAATTTGTTTTGTCAGTGATTGCCATGTTCCTGTGTGTGTTTTTCTGGGATTGGATGGAAAAGTGATCCCATAGATCTTCATGTTATCTGTGACTGTTAGATCCGGGGGGAAATCTGCTTTATTCTTCCACTTCCCCAGACCCATTATTTTAGACTTCTGTATGTTTATTTTGGCCCCACTTCCTTCACCAAACTGTCTGAAGGTGTGAAGTATGTTCGTTATGGAAGTGTTGGTTGTAGGGAAGAAAACGGTGTCATCTGCATAAGCAATTAATTTCCGCTCTCCAGACCCTTGTATAAATGTACCTTTAATGTTAGTGTCCTGTCTAATTGCTTCTAAGAGTGGTTCTAGTGTGAGTACATATAGGACTGGTGATAGTGGACACCCTTGTCTGACAGATCTATTGATTTTGAAACTGCCAGTGAGTGAATGATTCACCAGTACCTTACTTTCAGGATTTTTATACAATATTTCTATCCACTGTCTATAGTACTGTCCTATGTTACAGTGTGCTAGTGTTTTGTGTAAGTATGAGTGTGAGATTCTGTCAAAGGCCTTCTCCTGGTCTAAAGATAAGAGAGAGGATTGACAGTCTTTCTGGTGGGTGTATGTAATGAAATCCCTAATGAAGTGTGTATGTTGGTGTATGTTTCTGTGTTGAATACTGCACTGTTGGTCTGGGTGGATGAGTGATGGCATGAAGTTTTTAATTTTGTTTGCAAGTGATTTTGCTAGAATTTTGTAGTCTGTGTTTAATAAGGAGATGGGTCTATAGTTTTTCAGCTGTGTTTTGTCTGTGTTGTCTTTAGGTATGAGTGGTATATATGACATGTTGCAAGTGTTTGGGAGTTCTTGTTTATGAAAGCTTCTTGGTAGACTTTTAGAAGGAAATTGCCTAGGATAGGAAAGAAGTGTTTGTAGAATTCTACTGTGAGTCCATCTGGTCCTGGTGTTTTGTCTTTTTGCATTTGATTGAGTGCATGTGTTATGTCGGCTAATGTAAGCTCTGTGTCTAGTGTGTCTTTATCTGTGTCTGACAATTTTTTGTGTATTTTAGGAATCTATTTTGTGTTTGTGTGTTGGCGGGTTCTGCTGTATATAGGTCAGTGTAGTACTGTTGAAATGTTTCTAGTATATGTACTGTCTCTGTTTGTGTGTTTCCTTGCATGTCTGTTATTGCTCCTATTTGTCTGTTGCGTTGAATGTTTTGCTCTAATGCAAGGTGCTGTCTATTGGGACTTTCTTCTGATATGTTAGTAAGTTTAGTTCGAAGGAGTGCACCGCGGAGTGTGTGTTGCTGGTGTTGTTCTAATTGTGATTCTAGTGTGTTTAGGTGTGATGCATTCCTGTCAGTCTGTTTTGTGAGTTGTATTGCTGTCTGTGTGATATGTTCTTGTTGTAGTCTGTCTTTATGTATGGTGGATGCTAACTGTTGTGTTCTACACCGTATTGTATTCTTTAGTAAATCCCAAATTTGTGTTATGTTGTCCGTGGGTGTACTATTAGTGTATGTTAGAATAAGTTGTGTCACATGTTGTAAATAACCTGTATGTTGGAGTAAGGAGTTATTGAACTTCCAATGTGATGTTCTTTTTGATGGCCTTGTGTTTGTAGTGTCTGTAGTGATATGTGATAGTACTGCTTTGTGATCTGTGTATTGTAATGTCTCTTGTAGATGTTTTGTGTGTATTATTTGGTGTGTTGAAGGTGAGTATACTCTATCTAATCTGGCTGATCTATTGTAAGCCCTATTTTTGTGTGTTGTTGCAATGTTATTAGGGTGTCTGTATCGGAAAGCGTCTATTAGATTGTGTGTGTCTAGGGTATTCTTTAGTATATCCAGTTGATGTATTCCACTTCTGTCATTTCTCCTTAATTGTGTCTTGATTCCTGCTTTGCCTGCCCCTACGATATCCAAATCTGAGAGTACAAAATTGAAATCCCCTGCAAGGATAATATTTTGCCCTCTGTATGTTTGTATAAGTAAGGTGTCTAATTCTTGGTAAAAGTTTGGTTGGTGATTGTAATTTGGTGGTGCATGTATGTTCACTATGGTGTATGCTTGTATAGTGTTTTCTACCTGTATTATGGAGATTCGTCCATGGTTATCCGTGTGTGTTTTAATTATGTCCCACCTGTCTGATGTATGCAGAATAGCTGTTCCTGACCCAATTTTGTGTGTGCCTAAACTAAAGCATGAATGTCTGAGGCCTAGCTGTGTGGTGATATGTTGTGCGAATGTTTTTGAACATATATTTGTTTCTTGTAGTAGTAGAAAATCTGGTTTGTGTTTGTTTATTAGTGTGATAATATGTTGTAATTTTGTACGTATACCACAAATGTTTAAAGTAATAATAACTAAATCACTAGTCATTATAATTTAAGTAAAATCAAATGAATGAGATATAATAAGTGTATAGAATCACACGCAAAATTATTATCCTTGTTGAGTACATTTAGGCGAGCAGGTCTGTAGCGTCAAAGGTTTGTGTGGGAGGATCGTCTTGTTCCTCGTTCTTATCACTTGTGTCTGTGTCTACGAAAAGAGTGTCTGGTATGCTGTATGTGTCGTCTTCGTCTTGTACTTGTGTCTCCTCTTGTTGTTCTTGTTCAGTTGCCTTTGTCTTGCCTATAGTGTTTTTGACTTTTTCTTTCTTTGGCAGTGATAAATCGTCTGTTTCTGTGTCGTCGCTGTGTTTTGACTGCGGTCTTCTGTTAGCCCATGTTCTCTTCTTTGGTTTGCTGACGACTTGAAAACCGTCAGAGTCTTCATTCCTTGGATTTATGTCTTGTGTATTAATTTCTTGTGTGTTATTTTCTTGTGTGTTGATTTGACCGTTGAAGGTTTGTGTCAGTTCAATCTCTCCCTGTGGAGAGGTTTCTCTTTCGAGCGGTGGGAAATCTTCTTGGCTTTGAACCCTTATTGTTGCTGCTATTGGTGTCGTCGATTGTCGTCGACTAGGGCATTTATTTGCCCAGTGGTTGTTTTGGCCGCAAGCTGGACAATCGGTCTTTCTCCCCGGCATCGTGATCAACACTCTGTGGTTATTGTTCGTTATACCGGGAGTGTAGATCCGTATGTAATGGGGAACTTCCTTTGTTGGGTTGCAGAGCGCTCCCCACTTGCCAGCCCCATTCTTTATCCTAAAGACCTCAGCCTGGTCGTCTCCTGTAATACTGTGCACCAGTTTTTTAACTCCTTGAGGAGCAATCGTGACAGGTAGCCAGTGGATGGTCAGCCTGTCCCTTTCTTTGTCTAGATGTTGTAGTGATATGTCTATCCCTAGACTTGGTAGCGAAAGTTTTTTGCCGTGTATCTTGTCATACACGGCTTTCTGAGCCTCTGCTGACAGGTGAAAGTACCACCTAGTGGGAATTTCGAACCTATGCAGGTCCACGACTCCCCCAAAGGGTACACCTCCTGGGCGTTAGGGCACTCATAATAAGTGCGGGTGTTGCTTTAGCAGCCGCCCCGGGACCAGTTATGGAACACACTATCGTTCCGGACTGGTGGAGTAGCTGGACATCGTAGTCATTTATCGAGATCCCGACATCAGTGATATTCGAATACATATTGAAAAATGTGTTGTTTCAGGTAATAATTCCGGGGAAATATCCAGAAAATCAAAAAAAAAAAACAATCCCTCCAAGGTGCTACCGGAAGTTTGTTATTACCACAGAACTGGCAGCATTTGTGGTTTCTACGTTGTGAAGAGAAAAACGAATATTCGAACTGCCAAATGGCAAATATCCCTCAAGGTCGTGCAGGTGTTTTATACTTTTATTACATTGCATTATACTGAATTTAAAATATAAGTAATAAAGAAACAAAATACTTCATCCACTTATTATCTTTACATTAGAACTATCATGATAGAATTTGAGTATCAGATTCCAGTATGAGTTATTAAACAGTGTAATATCAAATGAAAACATCCGAAACAAATTCTGGGAATTATATCCCTTATTAACAGTTAAATAAATATTATGTCCCCTCTCCTTTACAAACACACACACACACACGCGCGCACACGCACACACTCTCTATCTATCTATCTATCTATCTATCTATCTATCTATCTATCTATCTATCTATCTATCTATCTATCTTTATAACTCGCGCACGCGAGCGCGAAAGCGACTTCTGTTTTATGACATCGTTTCGGATCTTGTTAGGTTTTGTCCTCATCTCATCTCATCTCATCATGTTCCTCTTGTACCTTGCGGTATCGAGGTGAAGTATAAACATAGTGGGAGTGCCCGATTATGGGCATCATGTATCGATATTCCCATGGACTCTGCTATTCCCTCCGTCCAACGTTTACGTAGTTGGCCTCTTCCTCTGTTTCCTTCTGGTCTGTACATCATTGCTTGTTGTGGAATGCTGTTGACTGGTAACCTACTTGCATGGCCAAACCATTTGACTTGCTGCTTTCCAATAAAAACTAGTGCTGCTTTAACCCCCACTTTAGATCTGATTTCTTCATTTCTGATCTTATCTCGTCTTGATACGTTGAGTATTCTTCTCAGGAATCTCATTTCTGTTGTTGTGATTTTCTTTTCTCTTTTTCTGTCATCGTCCTCAAAATATTATGAAATCACAAATAATATTTTGTATTCTTAAAATTAATTTCCTAACAATGGAAGGCATTTTGCATAATCAAAAACATGAAAGATATTATTGGAGGAAGGTGCTATAATGAAGAGGTGGGATGAGTATATAAGAGAATTATAATTATATAATGAAGAAAGAGAAGAATTAACAGAAGAATGTAACTTAGAAGGCCCACCTATTCTAAAACAAGAAGTCGCAGACACTGTGAAACATGTGAAGAAAGGAAAAACAGCTGGGCCAGATGAAATCACAGTAGAAGAATTAGAAGTTGGGGTAGATATATTAACCAAAATGCTGAATGATATTTACAACAGTGGATATTTACCGAGTGATATGCTGAAATCTGTATTTGTAGCACAGCAATGGACTCCTTCTTCAGACATATGCCGAACACGATCTCCTGATTACCAACACAATTTTCCGTCTCCCCATGAGAAACAGGACATCGTGGATGCACCCTCGATCGAAACACTGGCACATCATTGACTATCTCATCGTCAGGAGGAGTGACAGACAAGACGTTAGGGTGACAAAATCTATGTGTGGTGCCAAATGTTGGACAGACCATCGTCTCATTATCTCGAAAATAAACATACACATCAAACCACCACGGCGTCCTCAAGGGGTGAAAATGCAAAAAAAAAAAAAAAAAAAAAACTAAATGTCATCCGCCTAAACAGCAAAAAACTGCAGCTGTCGTTTGAAAATATGCTGGAAGACCGCCTCAAGCCTAATGCTGCAGCTAAACAGGATACAGAAACAGAGTGGAGAGCCCTAAAGGACATAATTTACAACACTGCTATGGAAATCCTGGGCCAGCCCCCCGAAAGCATAAAGACTGGTTTGATGAAAATTCCGAAGATATCAACCTATTGCTGGCCGAGAAACATCTTCTCCTCAAAGCACATCTGAATGACCCGAAGTCAACATAAAAAAAGATGCCTTCATGAACATTCAGAGAGTAGTGCAGCAGAAACTTCGGCACATGCGGGACTCCTGGCTGAGCAGCAAAGCTGATAGAATTCAAGGCTTTGCTGACAGACATGATATGAAAAACTTCTACGACTCACTGAAAGCGGTCTATGGTTCTACATCACCAGGCACAGTTCCCCTCCTCAGTGCAGATGGGGGAACATTGGTCACCGATAAGAAAGAAATCCTTCAGCGCTGGGCAGAACATTTCACCAACATCTTAAATGCAACTTCCTTTTTCGATGATGAAACCATCAACTGCCTTCCTCAAGTTCCCATCAATGAGACACATGATGACCTGCCAACCATAGTGGAAGTAAACAAAGCCATCCAGCAACTCTCCAGCGGCAAGGCTCCTGGTCTGGACTCCACCCCAGCAGAGATATACAAGGCAGGTGGGCCAGTCCTAACAGAGCAGCTTCACCAAGTCTTTACAAACATATGGGTGAACGAGACCATGCCACAAGATTTCAAGGACGCGTCAATAGTCCACCTTTACAAACGTAAAGGAAACCGCCAATCCTGTGACAACCACCGAGGCATCTCCTTGCTTTCAATTGCAGGGAAGATACTCGCCAGAATTCTTCTCAATCGCCTCACGGCCCATCTCGATCAAGGTCTTCTTCCTGAAGTCAATGTGGCTTCAGAAAAGAACGATGGAACTGTTGACATGATTTTCGCTGCAAGGCAGCTGCAAGAGAAATGTCAGGAACAGAACTTCGAAATTTTCTCCACTTTCATTGACCTTACCAAGGCTTTTGATACAGTCAGCAGAGAAGGACTATGGAAGATTATGGCAAAATATGGCTGTCCAAGAAAGTTTTTCCAAATAGTGCGGCTATTTCATGATGGCATGCAGGCAAGAGTACAGGAAAATGGTGAACTGTCTGAGCCCTTTCCTGTCACCAATGGAGTGAAGCAAGGATGTGTCCTGGCACCAACACTGTTCAACCTCATGTTTTCAGCTATGTTGACGAATGCCTTCGAGAACAACAACATTGGAATAGACATCAAGTTATTCAATCTCAGAAGGCTGAAGGCTAAAACCAAAATTAACAGCGACACCGTCAGAGAGCTCCTGTTTGCTGATGATTGCGCTCTATACGCCAACTCAGAGGCGGACATGCAACATAATGTTTCAGCTTTCTCACATGCCTGTGCCAACTTTGGGCTCAATATCAACTTGGAGAAGACTGTAGTTATGTACCAGCCAGCTCCAGGGAATAATCACACTGTGCCGAATATCAAAGTGAATGGTAATAGACTAAGTGTTGTGGACAAATTCACCTATCTTGGCAGCACTGTGTCACAAGCTGCCACAATTGATGATGAAGTGAATGCAAGAATCTCCAAGGCCAACGCGACCTTTGGCAGACTGTACAAGAATGTATGGGACAGAAATGGAATAAGCCTGCAAACAAAGCTGAAAGTCTACAAAGCAGTTGTATTATCCACACTGCTATATGCTTGTGAAACCTGGACTGTTTATCAGCGACACGCTAGGAAATTAAACCACTTCCACACAGTCTGCCTTAGGAAGTTACTGAAGATTAAATGGCAAGACAAGATCCCAGACACTGAAGTCCTAGAAAGAGCGTCCATGCCCAGTATCCACACTCTACTAATGAAGAATCAGATTCGCTGGGCTGGTCACTTGACTCGCATGCCAGATCACAGGCTCCCTAAACGAATTTTTTACGGCGAGTTGCGTTGTGGTAAACGCTCCCAAGGCGGCCAGAGGAAACGCTTTAAAGACACTCTGAAAATCTCACTGAATGCTTTTGGAATTCATTATGACACCTGGGAGACTGCAGCCAGAGACCGAAATTCGTGGCGTGCATCATTACGCAAGGGTGCAGTCACATGTGAGGCAACCAGGACTGCAAGAACTGTGAAGAAAAGACAGAACATAAAAACCACTGCAGAAAACCCTGCTCCAGAAACGTCAAGCATTCTTTGTCCACATTGTCAAAGAACACTTCGAGCCAAAATAGGCCTTATCAGCCATCTTAGAACTCACGGCTCCATACCTTCAACCCCACTGGATGAAATGAATGGTCATCATCATTCTTGATGGACAAACAACATTTATAGCAATACCAAAGAGACCAGGAGCAATTGAATGTGAAGATTTTCGTACAATTAACCTCATAAACCATGTCACTAAGTTTCTACTCAGAATTATAATGAGAAGAACAAGAAAGAAAATAAAAATTGAAATTAGTGAAGAACAGTATGGATTTGTGGAGGGAAAGGGCACAAACAATGCAATACATACATTGTGGACACTAACAGAAAGGTCAATAGAGAAACAGAAAGACATATATTTATGCTTCATAGATTATACTAAGGCATTTGATAAAGTAAAACATGATGAGCTGATTAAAATATTGGAAGATATCAACATTGATGGGAAATATTTAAGAATAATAAAGAATATTTACTGGAACCAAGCAGCAGCAATTAAAATGGGAAATAAAGCGGGTAGTTACGTTCAGATAAAGTTCGAAGTATGACAGGGGTGTGTCTTGTCATATAGCGAAGTAATAATGCTAGAGAGAAAGAGATGTAAGAGAAGCCAGGAATACTAATAGGAGGATATAATATAAACAACATACGCTATGCAGGAGAACTTTTAATCAGATAGCGGTGGGAACGATTAGTAGTATGACTCTTCGCTGGCTGTTGAACGAGGGGACGGAGCACCTATGGGAATATCCTGAATGCAGTGATGTCGGTTTTTAACTGAACTCAACTCAACAACGTTATGCAGATGACACAGTATTGGTGGCGGATAATGCAACAGACCTACAACAATTGTTGGACATTGTAGTAACAGAGAGTGCACAGAAAGGACTCTCCTTGAATATAAAAAAAAAAAAAAAAAACAGTAACAATAGTGATATCAAAGAAAACGGGGACACCAAAATGTGATATAGAAGGGGAAATTCTCAAACAAGTGGATAATTTTAAATACCTAGGGGCGCTTATAACATCGGATGGAAGATGTACAACAGAGATTAAGAGCAGAATAGGGCAGGCAAAAGCCGCATTTCAGAAAATGAAGAGTATTTTATGCAATAAATCGCTATCAATGAATGTAAGAAAGAGAGTGCTAAAATGCTATATAGAACCAGTTTTGCAGTATGGCAGTGAATCTTGGAATGTAAATGAACAAATTAGGAAGAACTTAGAAGCAAGAGAGATGTGGTTTTTAAGACGAATGTTGCGAATTCTTTGGACTGCCAGCGTAACTAACAACGATTGCCTGAAAGAGGCTAATGAGACAAGAACACTATATACAACAATAAGAAAGAGACAAACAGCTGTCTTTGGTTATGTGATGAGAAGAGAAGCATTGGAGAACATCGAGACAACTGGAAAGATCGAGGGTGATGAGAGGCAGAGGCAGACCAAGAGAAATGATGCTGGGCGGATTGAGACGGTGGCATGGAGGAATATCAGCAGCAGAGTTGATCCAGAAAACCAAAGACCGAGATCTGTGGAGAGCCATGAACGCCTACGCCAGCTGGCAGGGCACTTGATGATGATGATGTTCTGTAAAACTGGCATGTGATGAAAACATTTAGAAGAGAGTGTTGTTATTTCCCTTGATTAAGGTAAATTCTCTATGTGCTTTCCGAGATCTGTGGAGAGACAGGAACGCCTACGCCAGCTAGCAGGACACATGATGATGATCATCATGATGCGCAATTGGGTTAAGAAAATGGTTTGCATATCTTTTACAGGACATCGCTGTCAACATCAGCATCTTTCAGCTGATTGTTGATTTCTTGGCAAGATTACGCTCAGTAGTTTGCCATTGCTTTCTGAACGACCGGCTCACATACCCCGTAACCCGTAAGCTACCGACGCGTCTAGAACCGCTACCGATTCTCGCCGTCGTCACGTTACTCACGAGAGTATACGAGATTACGAAGAAAGTCGCTAAATCTAGGCCAGGGAGCGCTGCAATGGGTAAAGACTTGAGTGAAAATTTAACAATGAACTCCAACTGAAAACGTAAGGGACATAATTGTTTGCTATCCCAACACCATTAATTGGTGTTTTAGATTTATTTCCCCTTAAAATTTATAATTATATTTCATACATTTGTACAAGCATTGAACTGATATTTGCATGTGGATTCGCTTTCCCCATTACCAGTGTCCCTCGCCATCAGGCGAACCCACTCCGAATTCTGAAGTATTTGTAATTGACGTTCCGAAGTCAAGGACGAGAAGATAACATTTTAAACCACCTGACCCTTGTAGGGGTTGAACCCGCTACTTCGGCATCAACACACCGGATGTTTGAGAAAAGCGGTCCTATCCATTCGACCAAGTTGACTTCTTTGTTAAAATTTACAAAAGAAATTCAACTGAAAACCTAAGGGCCATAACTGTTTGCCAATCCAAAACCTATAATCAGGGTGTTACTGTTACTTTGGGAAATCATGAGAAATATGGGCTTTCCATCACATGTAATACAACTCATAAGAATGCTCTATCTAGACCAGTGGTTCTCAACCTTTTTTGGCCCTTGCCCCCCTTCACCATATTTTCAGAGCGTCATTCCCCCCTTCCTATCAAAAATTTGGCCCGTGCCCCCCTTCACCATATTTTCAGAACGTCATTTCCCCCCCCCCCTCCCTTTCATATTTCCTATCTAAAAATCCCCCACTCATACACAATATACGTAAAAATGGAAGGTAAATGTAATAGCATATACTAAAACAAGTCTAGACATCCACATAAAACGTGATTTGTGGGTCTACTTACTTTATAAAATGAGTTTTAGAAGGATGAGACGTACATAACTGTAAAGTATGAAGGGAAAACAATATCAAGTAATCGGTTATTGTATTTACGCGTTCTTGAAATGGTCTTCATTCCCCCCTAGAAACCCTAAAATTTGGGGAGGAATTCCCCACCGGTTGAGAACCACTGATCTAGACCAACAAGCAGCGGTTAGAATAGATGGCGAGACGTCAGATCGGTTTGACATCGTATGTCACATTTGTCATCAAGGAAGGAGTCCGTCAGGCATGCGTGCTGTCCCCCTATTTGTTTAACCTGCACGCCGAAAAAATAATGAGAAATGTAAGCGATGATACAAACAGGGAGATATATGATGCTCTAAATATCGGTGGTCATGACATACCGGAGATTCGGTATGCTGATAATACAGTATTACTATCCACAACACAGACTGGTATAGGAAACGGATAGCCTCAACCTAATTGAATAGTGAAAATCACAACTTATATCTTAACATAGCAAAAAACAAAGATAATGTATACAGATAAAACTGCTATGGAGAAAGAAATATATGTTAATGAGGAAAAATTGGAGGTGGTAGAAAAGTTTGAATATCATGGGTCATTGATTACCAACAACGGTGACACAACGAAAGAAATTAAGCGACGACTATCAATTGCTCTTCAAAGACTAAAACAGCTGAATAAATTATGAATTGGGACAAATAGAACTACAAAAATTAGATTTTTAAGAGCATGCATCTTTCCCATTGAGACCTGTACACTTACTAAGCAAGCTGAACAGCGCATAAATGCCTTTGAATATAAATATTAAAGACAAGTTCTAAGAATATCTTGGGTAAAGAAAAGAACAAATGCATCCATACTTCAAGAGCTGAATATAGAAGAAGGTTGACTATTAAAGACGATAAAACAAAGAAAGTTGAAATATTTTGGTCACTTGAAACGTTACGAAAGTTTGGATAGAACAATAGTTTAGTTTAGTTTAGTAAATAGATCAACATCACGGCACACGGGTGTAATCCATAAGTGCTCCATTCTCCTCCTAACTCAAACCTGAGACTGGAGAAACTCAGCTCA
Source organism: Cepaea nemoralis (assembly GCA_014155875.1). Lineage (NCBI taxonomy): Eukaryota > Metazoa > Mollusca > Gastropoda > Stylommatophora > Helicidae > Cepaea > Cepaea nemoralis. Next base: position 38,977 of record JACEFZ010023361.1, read on the forward strand.
GTGCACGAACTGCGTAGCACCGGCGAGGATCCTTAAATACTTTGGGTAGATTTTTAACCCAAAATTTTGCCCGGGCAGCGCCGTTAGGCTACTCTTCTCGATTTCCAACTGCCAAGGGATTTTTACGCGTGCCACAATAGTCCGATCTCACTACTCAGAGACCAGGGAAATTTTATTACTAGAAGTCCACGTGAAAAAAATCCCGGTCCTCACCGGAGCATTAACCAGGGACCTCCAGCACTCGAGGCGGACACCATACCTCGAGACCACCCAGCCCCCTAATTACTCAAGCAACCAGTCAATCAATCAATCAATGAGTTAATCAATAAAAAAAGTTAATGAATCAAGTAATTACTTGATCAATCAATCAGTTAGACAATCATTCAATCAATTAATCAAGATAACATGAAATACATGGAGAGAACAATAATGGAGGGGTATATGCCTGGGAAGTGAGGAAGAGGAAGGCCAAAGAGAAGATGGGTGCAGGATGTGGCGGATGATCTCCAGATGGGTGTATCGGACGCGGGACATCTTGCTTTTGATCGAGAGGTATTCCTGAAGGTTGTTATGGGAGCGAGGTTCTGCAAAGGACGTGCTACTGAATAAATGAATGACTGTTATTTCCCCTCATAATTTATCATCGTGTGTTAGTTCATTGTAACCTGCAATACAAACAAGTGACAAATAATAAACCAGGTGGGAAATTAGCAAGGGGGAGACAAAGAGGTAAATACCCGTATGGTTCGGCCACGTGACATAATCGGGAGAAGAACACGGAGTTTATCCGAAACTTCAGTGATTGTGTGAGGTGACGAACCATGGCCACCTACGCTAATCGGCATGTCATTATTGAAGACTGTTTAGTGAAAACAGTTTGCTGTTTTTCCAAATTTTTCACCAACTCAAGGCATTTCCTTTCCTTCTCTTCGGTCGTTAAATTGTACCAGAAATCGGAATGTTTTGTTTGATAATGTCTTTTTAAATTGTACTCCTTGAAGACAGCCACTAACTCACGACACAACAAGCAAACTGATTTGCTACCAACTTTTATAAAACAGTACTTAGTTGTCCATTCATAATTAAAAACAGGGCATTCATCTTCAATCTTGCGTTTGTTATTTACACTCATCATAACGGTACATGAAATTCTGTAAAATTCAACAAAATAACTTAAAAACGAATTAATAGTATTAATTTCTAAATGCCCTCGCTGGCCGCATAAAATCACTTGGCGGGCCGCACGCGGCCCGCGGGCCGTAGTTTGCACACCCCCTGAAATAGACGATGCAATATTCGTGGACTAATTCAGTTATCTATTTGAAGTGGCTGAAAAGTCGACATGGTCGAATTCATTGCACCGTGTTTTATCCCATATGGCTCGGTCTCTTCCCGCACCTCGGAAAGCGTCGCACAAAGCACGAACTCCGTACCTCTAGCGAAGACCCACAGGGATCTCCGAAAAATTTCACGCCTAAACCGAAAGGCGCGGCCCGAAATCGAACCCACAACCTTCGGAGCTCGAGTCAAACGGCTTTACCACTTCGCCACGGAGAATCAGTTATCTATCTGAGGAGATTGGTGCAAATATTGAGGTATCCATGTGACATGAAAGTGATCCTTTCGAAAACAAACGGATGCATGTTGTAAGAAATCATGAAATGGACATTAAAATAAAATTGATTGATTGACTGATTTAAGAATCACATCATAGCACACCGGGCAAGCCCATAGATGCCCAATCTCCCACAGCAAATGGCGTAGACGTTAATTGTTGTAAACACGTCGTATTTTCCCCCATACTTTTCTTCTCGAAAGACCCAATCTAAAAACCAACATCATATTACCTTTCCCTTTTTTTTTAAAAAAAGCTGAGAGCTCTCATCCAAATTTCTCTCCAAATGCACCGATTTTTTTTTAGTATACACTACTGATACAGAGGTAACGGGTAAAATCACTACGTCAGTAAGTTGAACTAAACTGTTGACTTCTCGTCCTTGACTTGCAGGCGTAAATTGCAAGTGCCTCAGAAATCGAAGTGGGTTCTCCTGACGGCGAAAGCCACGTATAATAGGGAAAGCTAAGCCACACGCAAACATCAGTCCAGTGCACTAGAATATGGACTACGCTTGAGTTCAATGCGAACGCAAACAAAAGTTTGCAAACGCAAAAAGAAAACAATCAGTGTACACTGTTGCGTCATCTCTCCGGGAATTTGCATCAATCATATGTTGGACCTCTAATTCTGCCAGATCATTACAGCACTCTCTACACCAGCTGTCCAGTGTAACGCTGATCTGGTAGAAGTTCCTCTTGTGTGCCGCTGTCGATCTATCCCTATAAACCGTGTATCTGGTTGACCGAAGTCTCCGACCTGATGGCATCTGCGTATGCTTTCAGTAACTTTGCTCTCTTCAGTGATTTACCTTGAAGTTGGGGCTGAGTGGTCTCGATGTATGGTGTCCGCTTCGAGTTCTGGGGATCACTGGTTCAAGTCCCGGTGAGGGCCGGGATGTTTTCTCATGGACCTCTCGTAACAAAATGTCCCCTGGTCTCTTGTTAGTGAGATCGGACGCCCGTGTGTATTGTTGCGCACGTAACAAATCCCTTGGCAGTCGGATATCGAAAAAGAGTAGCCTAACGGTGCTGCTCTGGCAATATTTCGAGTTAAAAATCCACCCAAGTATTTCAGGATCCTCCGGTGCTACGGACTTCGTGCATTGAGCTGAGATTCTCCGGACTCAGGTTTGAGCTAGGAGTGGAACGAAGCACTTATGGGTTACACCCGTGTGCCGTGATACTGATCCGTTGACTAAACTAAAAACTTTAAATCATTCATGTTACCGAGCAGTGGATGGCTGTCATCATTGGTAACCCGCAAGTAGGCGCTGGCCTGTGCCAATGCCAGTATAAGCTTCACCAATGTTCAATAATACAGATGCCGTCTCCACAATAAAGGTTGGCTGCAATGGATCTCCAACACTGTCTGTCTCTCGCCCTGACTGTACATTCTGTCAGACTGATGTTCGTCCAGCTCCTGATGTTATCTTCCCACTTGTATCGTTGTCTACCTCTTGCTGGCTTGCCTTACATCTTACCCACCTCTATGTTTTATATAAGAGTTTTATGTCTTTTAACGTGGCCGAAGTATTTCATCTCATCCTTTTTTATGTCTTTCATCAACTTGCTTGTTATTCCCAGAATCTATGTATTTGATTGTTTTTGTTCCCATGAAATGCGACATATTTTTCTGTATATCTACATCTCCAGGGCTCACCAATGTTAGCCCAAGCATATGTCTCCTAGTTCTCGTGTACAACCCAGGGCTATTCGTATTCCCGCATTTTGAAGCGTTCAAGTTCTCAACAATTGTGAGGAACACTGTTGCATGAGTCAATGATGCATGACAGAGATGGTGCTGGAACAAAATCCCCATGCTATAATCAACAACTAGGAGGAAGAAGGTTGCAAGAGTGCATGAGTCAGTGATGCATGACAGAAGGAGTTGGAAACTTACTGAAATAAAATCTCCATGCTATAATCAACAACTAAGAGGAAGAAGGTTGCATGAGTCAATGATGCATGACAGAGAGAGTTGGAGGTTCACTGAAATTAGCAATGTTTTCCCAACACGTTTTAGGTATTTCTTTGTGAGCAGACTCCACCCCAATGGCAACATAGACACCAGCTGCAAACGCGAAGCTACATAGATGAGCACATCTATGTACATTGCCCGATATAACATAACATTAATCAATCAGGTACCCTCTTCACAATGAAGGTTGGCTGCAATGGATCTCCAACACTGACCAGTGACCTCCTCTCGCCTTAATTGTACATTATATTAGACTGCTGTTCTTCCTTCTCTTGATGTTATCTTCAAATTGTATGGTTGTCTACCTCTAAACTTGCTCGCTTGCCTGCAACCTTAACCACCCCCCCCCCCCTTTCCCCCCAGAATGATTTTTATAAGAGTATTGGGACGCAGAGGTGTTTCCAAGGCACCAGGGTTATATACTGGCCAAGACCTATTGACGCGTCCTCGCCGAGCGTCCTGGGCAACAGGTCCCTTCGGGGTCCTGGCTGAAGTCAATAGGATCGCCGATTCCTCCGAAGTCGGAGAGTGTCTGCCTGTATGGCGAGGAACCACCAGTCTGCACACCAATAAGCCAGACATGGGACAACGGATACTCACGCAAACCTCAGGTCCTGTATGACATCACACTGATGTTGGACAACAGGATGCCTTCATCCGACATACAGGACTTTGCGTTGGAGCTCAAGCCAACGAACACAAGCAAGCAAGCATAAGACTAAGAGTATTGTCTTTTAACGTTGCCGAAATATTTTTCTTGCCTCTTTATTATTTCTTTCATCAAATCTCTTTTCATTCCCAGTTTTTCTAGAACCTCTGGATTTAATAGTTTTTGTTTCCATTAAATATGACATAACATAACATAACAAACACAACATAACATAACACAACGTATTAACATCACATAACATATGGGAAATAACTGTAAATAGCCGCTCAGAGTTGTGTTCCCTCATGTAGCAGACTTGATATTTGTGTTGAGGTTGGTCAAAGTTCGCTACAACCCGACGTCGAAATGGCCAGCTTCAGGCTTCTCTCGGTCACTGGCAGCCTTCCGGCAACTATATTTCATCGCAGCTGTTCTCGTGAGTAGTTTATTTATATACACAACAACTAACAGTTTTGTTCTTTCTTGAAAGTTGCAAGAAATTAATTTAGGAATAAACTTTAATCGGGAAATGGTTTTTCCAAACAAAACTTTCCACCCACAGCAGACGATGGGCCATCATGGACATTGAACTTAGACTTAGAACTTTGAAATTGATCTCGTTTGAACGAATTTTAGTTACTTTCATATCCATAATTAATTGATGACATCATTATTTGAACTAAATGGCCGTTACTGAAACATTTTTGTTGATTTAATAAATAATTCACATTTGCGTCTTTGTTAAGTCAACAATGTCTACTATACATAAAATAAACAAAGAAAATTGAAAGTTGAATAAACTTAACACATTTATTGATGGTTCCGTCGCCCTGCTACTGAGTGAGTGCGTGGTGCGACACTGTGAGCTGTGGGTTTCATGTGAAGTGCTTTTGAATCGGCCCAAGTTTTTATTTTTAGAACGTGGCTGCATGTTCGGAGCGATGGCAGGTGGCTATGTCCCAGAGTTGACCAGTTTTTGCCTTATGCAGAAATGCGTGGCTGCTGGGCTTCTGGTTGACTGCCACTGCCGTCGGTGATGAACTGTATGTTCGTGGACTGTGTAGGTGAACATCTAGGAAACATCCAGATAGGAAAATGACTGCTGATTCCATCAGAAATGAATTGGGTGTTTCGTGGGGAACTGGTGTGTTGACATTCTGGCGGCGGCATTATGCACAGTGTATCTGTGCGGGCTGTTGTTTGTTGAGACTCTTCTGTCTTTTCCACTTTTCACATTGGGCAGTGAGGAGCGTTTTGTGTGATATTCACTGGCACAGGAACGGAGCATAATGGGGACGACCCGTTGCTGTGAAGTTGGAACTGCGACTAACTAACTAACTAACTAACATTTATTACAAAAGATCTTTTCAAATATGGTTGGTCTATGATAATGGTACATAACGTCTTTTAGCAGACTAAATTTTTAATATCCTAATGGTCCCCATAGATAGTACAGAATTCAACAACAATTACTTTGAACCAAAGCATGTCCAGGAAGCCAAATCACATTGGTGCAAATTTAACAGTATAAAAAGTAACCCTGTTTATTCCCGTGACATATTGTGTAATTATTTACTCACATTTCATCAGTACATTAATTATTTCCATGTATGTCATGTTCACACATTTGACCTTGATTGTCCATGGCTACCACAAGTTTGTATCGGGTTTAACTCCTTCTGTCCCTAGCAACATGTCATATGTTATATGCTGTTCTCCATGTGTACCAATCAACATATTATATCTAATTGTACTTCGGACATTTAGCCAGAGCATGCTACAGAACATTTGCCATGTATTTGTTTTATACAAGGTGTATAGATAATTTTCAGAATTATCTTGGAATTGTTTGGGAAGGAAACAAGATGAAGAAGGGAACTGACCATCCAGTTGTGTCCCAAAATATGTGATTTGTTAGGCTGCCACATTCTTATGACAAAGGCAACATCCTTAGAGTCCTTATACATATACACATAAACAAATGCCTCTCTCTTGCTATTGTGTCTACTGAAAATTAATCTGATTACCACCCACTACTGCTTTGGGAACCCTTGCTGTAACCACTACTGTAGAACAGACAAGACTAAACGAAACTGTAAATATCTCTAGGGTAGACAAGGTGGAGCTAAAAAGACCAGAAAGAACCTCAACAAAACAAGGTAGAAGAGGAAAGGCTAATGCTAATACTGATATACAGTGGGAGCTTTATATTTTACCTCTAGTCTCAAATGTTGGAGCCACTCAAGCAGAGCTTAGGGAAATATTTGAGCCACTTCAATTGACACATGATATGCTAACAGGTATGATGGCTTCACACACCAGAGTTGAAGACAGGCTGTAAGGTTGAAGAGGGAAAGCTTCCTGTGGTAGAAGAGAAAAGACTAATATTACTGTCAGATACCTCAGTTCAGTTCAGCTTATCGTCATTGCACTCCAGACACATCCATAGATGCTATGATCTCCTCTATAGTAAATCCATCAGCGTACAGTGACTAGCCATGCTTATATAGTGTTGACTGACAAAACCCCCCACATGCTGGAAGGACCCTGCAATTTGCTGATGACATTCTTGTGAATTGACAAAGAGACAACAGAAATAATATTACAAGTTTGATGCAGAATCAATGACCATATAACCAAGCAGAAGCCTTGATAGAGTAGGGATTAGACACTCGCCTGCCAACCAGGAGGTCAAGGGTTCGATCTGCAGCTGATGAATTTAGACTTTTTAACAATTTGACTTGGGTTCCCAGGTCGACCCAGCCTAAAATTGGTACCAGCACTGTCTTAGGAAGTAAAGGCAACTGGGGTAATACTGAATTCATCACTTAACGAGTGCTGATTGGTTTATAAAAATATGGGTCAAGCACCATATACCCAATGTGCCTTAAGGCATGAAAATGGTTCTGAACTTTATATAACCAACCGATGCCATCTGTCTACAGGGCTGGTCAGTCGCACACATGCAGCAGTGACGTGGTTTTCTATAAACAGTCACTTTCTTTCAGGCAGACATACCCACTGGGAAACTGAGCAGAGATGAGACTATCAGAACCAACTCTGTGTTATACCTGAGAGGTGACATTGAACCACAGCCTTTGTGTCAGAGAATATATCAAGCATGTCATCATGAACACCCACAAAGGTCCGGGAACAGTGAGAGTGATGGCAGTTACCAACTTGAGCAGCATCTGCATGTTCTTCTGTACCAAGCGCTCGTCCTCTCAACCATGGAATACACCCTTCCCATCAACCATGGAATACACCCTTCCCATCAACCATGGAATACACCCTTCCCATCAACCATGGAATACACCCTTCCCATCAACCATGGAATACACCCTTCCCATCAACCATGGAATACACCCTTCCTATCTTCACTACAATGCTAACGAAAACTGCCAAACTGGAGAGAATACAAAGTGAAGCTGCACACATCTTCCTCAGGTGCACTAGCAATAAACCCTAGCACAGTGAGATTTCACCTTATTTCTCATCATGCAGCATAGAATGTGGATGAGCAGACTTGTGCATATTTCAAAATAAGCGTCAAAAAGGAGCACCAGTTGCACAAAGCGCTCAACAAAAGAAAAGGAAAAGACTAACGATGGGTAAATCATGTCTGGGTTGGCCTAAAGACATCATCAAACTTGTATATAAGTCTTTGAATATTGAACTGAACAGAGATTGTTTTTGAGTGGAGCAGGACTTGGGGAACTAAAGGCATTATCAAACTTGTATATAAGTCTTTGAATATTGAACTGAACAGAGATTGTTTTTGAGTGGAGCAGGACTTGGGGAACTAAAGACATCATCAAACTTGTATATAAGTCTTTGAATATTGAACTGAACAGATTGTTTTTGAGTGGAGCAGGACTTGGGGAACTAAAGACATCATCAAACTTGTATATAATTCTTTGAATATTGAACTGAACAGAGATTGTTTTTGAGTGGAGCAGGACTTGGGGAACTAAAGACATCATCAAACATGTATATAAGTCTTTGAATATTGAACTGAACAGAGATTGTTTTTGAGTGGAGCAGGACTTGGGGAACTAAAGACATCATCAAACTTGTATATAAGTCTTTGAATATTGAACTGAACAGAGACTATTTTTGAGTGGAGCAGGACTTGGGGAACTAAAGACATCATCAAACTTGTATATAAGTCTTTGAATATTGAACTGAACAGAGACTGTTTTTGAGTGGAGCAGGACTTGGGGAACTAAAGACATCATCAAACTTGTGTATATGTCTTTGAATATTGAACTGAACAGAGATTGTTTTTGAGTGGAGCAGGACTTGGGGAACTAAAGACATCATCAAACTTGTGTATAAGTCTTTGAATATTGAACTGAACAGAGACTGTTTTTGAGTGGAGCAGGACTTGGGGAACTAAAGACATCATCAAACTTGTATATAAGTCTTTGAATATTGAAACTGAACAGAGATTGTTTTTGAGTGGAGCAGGACTTGGGGAACTAAAGACATCATCAAACTTGTGTATAAGTCTTTGAATATTGAACTGAACAGAGATTGTTTTTGAGTGGAGCAGGACTTGGGGAACTAAAGACATCATCAAACTTGTGTATAAGTCTTTGAATATTGAACTAACCAGAGATTGTTTTTGAGTGGAGCAGGACTTGGGGAACTAAAGACATCATCAAACTTGTATATAATTCTTTGAATATTGAACTGAACAGAGATTGTTTTTGAGTGGAGCAGGACTTGGGGAACTAAAGACATCATCAAACATGTATATAAGTCTTTGAATATTGAACTGAACAGAGATTGTTTTTGAGTGGAGCAGGACTTGGGGAACTAAAGACATCATCAAACTTGTATATAAGTCTTTGAATATTGAACTGAACAGAGACTATTTTTGAGTGGAGCAGGACTTGGGGAACTAAAGACATCATCAAACTTGTATATAAGTCTTTGAATATTGAACTGAACAGAGACTGTTTTTGAGTGGAGCAGGACTTGGGGAACTAAAGACATCATCAAACTTGTGTATATGTCTTTGAATATTGAACTGAACAGAGATTGTTTTTGAGTGGAGCAGGACTTGGAGAACTAAAGACATCATCAAACTTGTGTATAAGTCTTTGAATATTGAACTGAACAGAGACTGTTTTTGAGTGGAGCAGGACTTGGGGAACTAAAGACATCATCAAACTTGTATATAAGTCTTTGAATATTGAACTGAACAGAGATTGTTTTTGAGTGGAGCAGGACTTGGGGAACTAAAGACATCATCAAACTTGTGTATAAGTCTTTGAATATTGAACTGAACAGAGATTGTTTTTGAGTGGAGCAGGACTTGGGGAACTAAAGACATCATCAAACTTGTGTATAAGTCTTTGAATATTGAACTAAACAGAGATTGTTTTTGAGTGAAGCAGGACTTGAGGAACTAAAGACATCATCAAACTTGTATATAATTCTTTGAATATTGAACTGAACAGAGATTGTTTTTGAGTGGAGCAGGACTTGGGGAACTAAAGACATCATCAAACTTGTATATAAGTCTTTGAATATTGAACTGAACAGAGACTGTTTTTGAGTGGAGCAGGACTTGGGGGACTACAGCTTTCAGTATGAGAATGGAGGTAGAGGTGGTCATTGCAGCTCTTGAGATTACTTTAGAATGGAGCATTGCTTACAGAGCAACAACTTGTGGTATGAGAATGAAGGCTGAGGTGATCACTGCAGCTCTTGAGAATGATTTTGAATTGAGTAGATCTTACAGAATAGTGTGTAGTGTGGACATAAACATAAAGGCAGTTACTGTAGATATAGGTTCATTGTTTCTAGTCATTACTAACTTAAGCAGTTAATGTGATTGATCTTCTCTTCTGATGGAATCCATGTTTCCCAAGCTGGAACATTGATATTTAACTGTTCTTCTATGAAGTCACCCATCTCCCCAAAGCACCAAATATAAGCAATCAGAATATATTATTGTTTAAAGTCCTGAAGCAGTATCGTGCTACAAGTCTATGAAATGTCGGGACCATCACATATTGTAGGCCTGAATTATGGAGGAATCGGTGATCAGTCTTTCCCTTTGTTAGTGAACAGTAAGCGCTGGTGCTGAACTCTCATCCAACCATGCTCATGACAATATCAGCATACTTTTCTCAAAATTAAACCAATTCACCTGCTAGAGTATATTATACCTGATCTTTATTGATATGCATTGTATTTACTTATTCCTTCTTTCTCAGTTTCTTGATGTAAACTTTCTAGCATGTTTTTGTTAGTTTACTGATAAGTAATTAAAGGTTAGTTTCAACAATGTATAAATTGATTCTTATATTTTACAGTGAACAAGTTTGCCAGAGCATTTTCCATGGCGCATGTAATGAGTGGTAAGAAAATTTACTTCTTTAGTTGTTATATTTCAATTGAGACTAAGATGCAGACAGCAACTAACAGCTTGACTGCTTGCATCAAGACAGAGTTGACCAAAAGTCAAACTGAGAGAGCAAGGATCAGTCAAAGAGAGCAACTCGCTCCCATAAATGCTGTGCTCAAGTCGACTGTATGGAGCCCTGGTCATGCAGCGGCTAGCATGCTTGCCTACTGGCTTGGTGCTCGGGTGTTCAAACTCCCATCGAAGCAGATTAAAACAATTGACCTGGACTCAGAAGTCAAGCCTGGCTAACATGGGCTCCAAGAAATGTTGTGGGAAGCAAATGCACCTGGTGTGATAATGACAATAATGACACATAGATAAAGCCAGTACCAAAAACACAACATACATAAAGACATGTAAGTGTGTTGTCTTCTTCTGACTTTCATCTCCCAGTGGAGTATAGCCCCTCAGTCAACTCACACCAAGTCCTTTCTAGGATTGTTTATTATTATTCAGAATTTGCAGCTAAAGTTTTCAACAAGATGAGGTATCCAGTCTCATGCCAACCCTCCTTAATTGCCTCTTAGACATGTATGGTGCTTGCTTGCTTGCTTGCTTGTGTTCGTTGGCTTGAGCTCCAACGCGAAGTCCTGTATGTTGGATGAAGGCATCCTGTTGTCCAACATCAGTGTGATGTCATACAGGACCTGAGTTTTGTGTGAGTATCCGTTGTCCCATGTCTGGCTTATTGGTGTGCAGACTGGTGGTTCCTCGCCGTACAGGCAGACACTCTCTGACTTCGGAGGAATCGGCGATCCTATTGACTTTAGCCAGGACCCCGAAGGGACCTGTTCCCCAGGACGCTCGACGTGGACGCGTCAATAGGTCTTGGCCAGTATATAACCCTGCCCTGGTGCCTTGGAAACACCTCTGCGTCCCACATGTATGGTATTTTACAGTGTTACTATTCATTGCTAACTTTATGGACCCCCGTAGCACATTGGGCATGCTGACAATTCTCCAGCCTGTGTAGCTGGTGTACCTATAACTGGTTCATGGGATGTCTTCATACTCTCCTTGTATGGTCTCTTGGAGGAGAATGGAGCACTTGTAAGGTATCTATCTATGTGCACTGAACATGATCTTTTACAAAAGCAAGCCAAGTCTTCCGTAGCTTATGTGAAATAGTAAGATTTGTATACATATCTGAAGGATCAAAACTCTAAACCTATGTCAAGGATAATAACATTTTCTAATGCACATCTAAGTCAAGGATTATTTGTTCTAATACAGATCTAAGTCTATGTCAAGAATAATATTTTCTAAGGCACATCTAAGCCTATGTTAAGGATAATAACATTTTTTAATGCACATTTAAACATACGTCAAGGATAATATTTTTAATGCACATATACACCTATATCAAGGATAATAATATTTTCTAATGCACGCTTAAGCCCATTGCAAGGATAAACATGCTTTCTAATGCACATCTAAGCCTGTGTCAATGATAATCAGATTTTCTAATGCACATCTAAGCCTGTGTCAATGATAATCAGATTTTCTAATGCACATCTAAGCCTGTGTCAATGATAATCAGATTTTCTAATGCACATCTTATTTCAGGCAAGTATGTGAATCTTGAGGTCAAGAATGGGGTTGCTGTAGTTCACTTTGACAACCCAGACTCTAAGGTAACTAGAACTTTGGCATGAGAGAGAGTGTAGTTCACTTTGACAACCCAGACTCTAAGGTAACTAGAACTTTGGCATGAGAGAGAGTGTAGTTCACTTTGACAACCCAGACTCTAAGGTAACTAGAACTTTGGCATGAGAGAGAGTGTAGTTCACTTTGACAACCCAGACTCTAAGGTAACTAGAACTTTGGCATGAGAGAGAGTGTAGTTCACTTTGACAACCCAGACTCTAAGGTAACTAGAACTTTGGCATGAGAGAGAGAAGCAGTATGATGCAGTCAAAGCATCCTTCTCCTCCTCCTACTACTTCTCCTCCTCCTCTTCTTGCTCTTCCTCCTTCTTTTCTTCTTCCTCTTCTTACACTTCTTTTTCATCCTCCTCCTCCGCTTCTTCTTCTTCTTCTTCTTCTTCTTCTTCTTCTTCTTCTTCTTCTTCTTCTTCTTCTTCTTCTTCTTCTTCTTCTTCTTCTTCTCGCCCCTTCTCTTTCTCCTTTTCTTCCTCTTCTTCTACTGCTTCTGCTTTGGGTTCCTGTTCTGGAGCAGTCATTGGTAATCTAACTCTCCTCTCCTTTCTACTGCCTGATATCTTGATGAAGTTGGTGTTGCTTGTATTGTTATTTGCTGCCCAGCTGTTGAAGCTTTCCAAATACATCTTTCTGTCTTCCTCCTCCTCTCCTGCCAACTAGTTTTTCACATAAAACCAATTTCTCTTTTTCACTTCTTGATATGCCCCATACATTTATTGTATCTCATTTGTTTATGTCCGCTACATCTTCAATATGTTTGTTATGATTGGTTGCAGGTCAATACGTTGTCAGTTGCCATGCAGACAGAGTTTGAGGAGGTTATACAGAAAATACGAAGCAGTGACAGCATCAGAGCCGCAGTTCTAATATCCAAGAAGCCAGGATCTTTTATCGCTGGAGCTGACATTAAGTAATTTTGTTGCTGTTGTGTGTTGTCTGTTGCTTTGAACTAAAGCATAGTCCATACATGTGCTACTGGTCTGATTTTTGCGTGTGGATTAGCTTTCCCTATTACATGTGTCCCACGCCATCAGAAGAACTCACTCCAACTTCAAAGGTACTCATAATTTACAAGGGGGCTTCAAATGAAAACCTTAGGGAGACCCTTGTTTGAATCATTGGTAAAATGTGAAAACCCTAACCTGTACAGTTCGTGACGAATGCACTAGCCAGGCGGCCTTAATTCCTCAGGCTCAAGACCCCCCTGCCATACACCGCATGGTACAATGGGCAGTACTTGTTCATTTCATCTGCCCTCCCACATGTCCTGGCATAAAAAGGAAGCTGATTTTGTCAGCCTTGACCTCCTTAGAGACTCGGTTTGGAGACAGTTAGGCACTTCTGACACTCTCCAGTACTATTAGAGGATATGATATAAAAATCTCTCACAGCCTGAAATTACTTCACTATAGTATCATCATGATTGTGTGATTGTGTTGCAGCATGATTGAGCAAGCTAAAACAAAAGAAGAGGTGCAGAAGCTTTCAGAAAGTGGGCAGAATGCTTTCAAGCAGATAGAAGACAGCAAGAAACCATTTGTTGCTGCGATTATGGGTTCTTGTCTTGGTGGAGGTTTAGAAGTAAGCCACCTTGGTTTTTTTTGTTTGTTTTTTTGTTTATTTTCATGTTTTTACATTTATTTTTTTGATAAATATAACCATTCCTTCCTTCCTTCCTTCCTTCCTTCCTTCCTTCCTTCCTTCCTTCCTTCCTTCCTTCCTTCCTTCCTTCCTTCCTTCCTTCCTTCCTTCCTTCCTTCCCTCCCTCCCTCTGTCCCTTCCTTCCTTCCTTCCTTCCTTCCTTCCTTCCTTCCTTCCTTCTGTGAGTCACAGTTTGAGGGTGCTGCTAAGACATGAGAAACATTGTTCTATTTAAGACTCACGCTGGAACAGATCATCACTAAAGGGGAAAAAAGAAATGGATTCTTTCATTCATCTTTTACTCTGTAATGTAGAGTTTCTTACTTTCATGCATGTTCTTGCCTATTCTAGCCTGCACTATTGACTCATCTTAAGTTCTTGATAGTCTCTCGTCTACCTTAAAGTATAAAATTAATGTATGCTCATGTGTTGCATTTCTCAATTCACTCCAGTGTGTTCAAGTACCACACCTTCTTGTTTATCCTAATTCTTCTATCTTGTGGTGTAAATGTGCCTATGATCTTCTAGTTTTTTTTTTTTTATTTAAACTGCACTCCATTAAACAAGTAGTATGAACATTTATTTATGGGCAGATTTTTTCCTCCTCTTTTTTTTCATGCATTGGTGCATCTAACACAACATCGTTTTATTTCCAGCTGCTGGGAATGTTTTAAAATGTGTATCATGCTCTCCAGACTGAGTTTGTAGCCATTTTTGTGAAGGTTAGGTATTTGATCAACAATCAGAAGTATATTATTCCTAGTTTCTGAACTCATTCATGTCCCATCAACAAACCCATGGTATCTGCACCCGCTTGTTCTTAAACAGCCGTGTATCTACCCCTAACCTAAATAGTCTTGATATATTAAAGGGACAAAATGTCAAATATGGATCATAGTGTGAAAATCTACCTCTAAGTCACTTTGGTCTCACATCTGAAAGCTATTAATGTTTGTGTCTGTCTTCCAATCTGAGGTGTATAAATGTTGATGTTTCTTCTCCCATCTGAGGTCTATAAATGTTGATGTCCCTCCTCCCATCTGAGGTGTATAAATGTTGATGTCTCTTCTCCCATCTGAGGTCTATAAATGTTGATGTCTCTACTCCCATCTGAGATGTATAAATGTTGATGTATCTGCTCCCGTCTGTAAGCTAGAAATGTTGATGTATGTCTGTATGTCCTTCCCTCAGTAATTTATGAATGTATATGTCTGTTCCACACCTAAAAGCTATAAATATTTATGTCTGTCCTCCAATCTGAAGGTTACAAATATTTATGTCTGTATTTCCATTTATGTCTGCCCATCTGAAAGCTGTAAATGTTGATATCTTACTACCCATTTGTAAGCTATAAGTATTGTTTAGCTGAAACACAGTTTCTGCCGCTGGGTTAGAGAGAGAGAGAGAGAGAGAGAGAGACACGCATGCACGCACGCACACACAGACAGAGAGAGAGAGAGAGATGATAATAGTATTACAAGGCACTTATCAATAACCTATGTATGTGAATGAGATGAACTGTAGTAAAGAAATACAACATCCTAGCAACTACCAATATGAGCATTTACTGTGAATGTGATAGTTATATAAATGATATAATTTTCTTGTTCTACTTGCCTATATAACTTTTTTGCACTCTCAAGGAATTCATAGAATTGTAGCACAGTAAACTACCATGTATGTTGCTAGCCAACTAAGGATGGCTTTCCTGGGGCGTGCTGTCCCCTTCCCAAGGAAACTTTGGCTGCAAAATCCAACCAGCTATGACCAAGTCTAAAGATAAGGAAATAAGGTTAATTCTGCCAACCAAGATATAAGAAAGCTCTTCTAGAAGAAATATGGCATGATGCGAAGAAAGCAGCAAAGTATTCTGGATTGGCAGGCTTATCTTCTTTTACTTATGAGAATCTCCATAACTGACATCTGGAATGTTAGAACTGTATATGAATTGGGGAAGACAGCACATTGTGATAGAGAAGTAATAACACAGATGGATTATTGGGAGGACATGGAGGGAACTGCAGGAAGATAGCACAAGGTAGGACAGCTTGACAGGAGTTGTTTGAAGGACCTGTTCTCCGATGCAGGATAAATGGCAGAAAAGAAAAAGAGGATTTGATTTTTGCCAACTTTGTTTATGTGTTAAAGACCTAAATTGTTTATTTTAATGCTGAACTTCTTTGTTTAGACAGCTCTGGCCTGTCACTATAGGATTGCTGTCAGCGACCGGAAAACAGGACTGGGGTTGCCAGAGGTCCTACTTGGACTTCTGCCTGGTGCAGGAGGCACTCAGCGTCTGCCAAGACTGGTATAACATTTGAATGTTTGTTTTGTTACAAACTTTTTGTATTATCTGGCTCTTCTTGTGCTTGTTTTTTTTTTTTTAAACTTTATTTAGAACCATTTTGTGTGTGCTCTACTACAAAATGTCTAGAGATGTACTGAAATTATATGTGTAATTATGTAACAACTGACAGCATGTTATTGTGAACAGTCACAGATTCTAGTGGTGAGTTAAGGTTTTAGCGGGGAGTTAGAATTAAGGTTTAACATGGTGCTAGCATTAAGATTTTAGCGTGGGGTTAAGAATAAATTTTTAAGCATGGAGTTAAGAATTAATGTTTTAGAATGGAGTTAAGAATTAAGGTTTTAGCATGGAGTTAAGAAGGTAAGATTTTGGCACGCAGTTACAGTTAACATTTCAGCAGAGGGTTAGAGAAATGGTTTTAGCATGCAGTTAAGATTATAGCATGGAGCTAGAACTAAGATTTGAGCATGAGTTAAGTTAAGGCTTCAGCATGGAGTTAAGAATTAAGGTTTCAGCATGGAGTTAAGAATTAAGGTTTTAGTATAGAGTTAGAGTTAAGCCTATAGCAGCGAGTTAGAGTTAAGGTTTTAGCATGGAGTTAGAGTTAATGTTCTGTCTAACATTGTATCATGACCAACCAAGGTTTGGCATACATCATCTGGAGAAAATATTCAAATTTTAGAATCCTGCTGTAAAAAGGTAAAAGCACACTAAAGAAATGTCTTTTAAATAGCAACAGGTCTTTTGTATGAACATCATCTTCTTCTTCTTCTTCTTCTTCAGCATTCCGAGCCATTGAGGTTCTTTGCTGCAAATACAATCTGTCTCCATTCGTCTCTCTGGTGGACCTTCTCTTGCCAGTCGTTGATTCCAAGTGCTTGTAGGTCTGTATGTATATTATCTCTCCACCGCCTTCTTGGTCTACCTCGGGGTCTACGGTCATTTATTTCCTGAGTGTAAGCGAGTTTTGTTTCCCTATTATCTTCCATTCTTTCTATATGCCCCAGCCATTGTAGTCTATTAGCCTTCATGATACCAGTGATTAGCGGGGACTTAAACAAATCATAAATGTCTTTGTTACTTCTTCTTTTCCACTCTCCACTTTGTGTATCCCTAATGGGTCCAAAGATGCGTCTTAAAATTTTGTTCTCAAAGGTTTGTAACAAGGCTTCGTCTCCTTTCGTTGTACTCCAGGTTTCAGAGCCATACAGCACAACTGGTCTGATCAGTGTTTTGTATATTGTGATTTTGGTGTTACGAGATAGCGCCTTTGATTTTAGTAGATGTTGTAGTGCATAGTATATCTTATTTCCAGAGTTGATTCTAGTTTGTATTTCTTCCCTTATGATGTTGGAGCAGTTGAAGATTGTACCCAGGTATTTGTATGTTTCTGTTCTTTTAATGGTCATATTATCTATTTGTATGTGGCCAGAGTTTTTAGCCATTCCGTCTCTTGAAATTACCATATATTCTGTCTTATCTTGGTTGATAACCAGCCCCATCTGTTGGGCTTTTTCCTTTAAGTGAGTCAATATTTCTAATGTCTTACATCATACAGTTATAATTCTCCAACTACAACCTGAAATATTAGGTTAAACACAGTATTAATTAACAAATTTCAGCGAATCCTGAACAGTTAGTAAACAGGTGAAAAAATACCTAGAAGCCTTGGAGATGTGATTTTTATAGAAGAATGCTGAAAATTAATTGGATAGCCAAAATGAGCAATCTGGACATTTTGGGGGAAGCTGAGTCGCAAAGACAACTTATCACAAACATCAGAAAGAAGCAGTCATAATTTTTAGCCACATTATGAAAAGACAAAAACTTTAACATGTGACAACCGGAACAAAATGTGTGCAAAGAGAGAGGAAAACAGTGATAAAATTCTTGTAGTCTTGTGTCATGGCATGGAAGGGAGTCGTCACATGAAATGCTCATTGCCTCAGAGATCGCAGTTTGTGGAGAGGCATGATCGACAATGCCAACCAGCAAGGCACTGGATGATGATGATGATGATAAGTCAAGTAATGGACCCAGTTACATGTTTTGAGGCTTGTAGGTATATGGTTAAGTAACTAAAGTAAGGGTCCATTGAGGCATGTTTTGAGGCTTGTGGGTATATGGTAAAGTAACTAAGGTGTCTTTTACAGCCGAAAGCCACATTGGGCATGTGTTGTTAAAACTATATTTTAATAGACCAATCAACACTTATGGGCGATGTGCTCAGTATCTCGCCGGCTGCCTTTGCTTTCCCAGGATATTTCATAATGCCCATTTAAAGCTTGGTCAATCTGGGAGAATAGACCGGTTTGTAATATTTGATTCCACCCCAGTACAGATCAAACCCCTGACCACCGGGACAGCAGGCGAGCATCTAGCCACTGTGCTACCATGGCTCTTGGGGTGTATAGTTAGATAAAAGTTAGTTGCATATCCTTTACAGGATGTAGCAGTCACCTCTACTTCAGCATTTTTTGGCTGTTCATGATTCCTGGGCAAGTTTACGTTCAGTAGTTTGCTATTGCTTTCTGAACGACCGGCACCAATACCATTTCAGAGAAAACTAACGCAATTGTGGTCTGCTGCCAAATCACCCACAGCTGTGTTTTGAACGTGTTATGGGGGATTACGAACTGCATCCGTATCATGGAGCCGGTGGGGTGTACAGTACTAGCCCCGTATTTCGCAAACGAAAGAAGAAGAAGCCCCCATATTTGTATAAACCAATTTACAGTATGCCACGAGTTAAAGTCCATTGTTTTGTCTTCTTGCCAGATTTCATTACCAAATGCTCTAGACATGATGCTGACGGGCAAGACTCTGAAAGCTGACAGAGCGAAAAGATTCGGCCTCGTTGACCTGACAGTCGAACCACTGGGTAAGGCTAGGAGATATATTGTTTGCCACATTTGCACTACTATCACATGGTAACCCGGGCTCTTTACGGAGTGCCGGCCAAGGTTATGTAGCTGATGTGTTCAGTAAAGTAAACAACCTTGAGGCTTACTGGACATGCATTTTGGTTTAGTTTAATTTAGTTTAGCTTAATTTAGTCAACGGATCAACATCACGGCATGTGGCACATGGGTGTAACCCATAAGTGTTCCACTCTACTCCTAACTTAAGCCTGAGTTCAGAGAAACTCAGCTGAGTGCACGAACTCTGTAGCACCTGTGAGGATCCTGAAAATACTTTGGGTAGATTTTTAACTCAAAAATTTTGCCCGGGCAGCGCTGTTAGGCTACTCTTTTTCGATTTCCAACCGCCAAGGGATTTTTTACGTGCGCAACAGTACACACGGGCGTCCGATCTCACTATCCAAAGACCAGGAAAAATTTTATTACTAGAAGTCTACGTGAAAAAATCCTGGCCCTCGCCGGGGCTTGAACCCGGGACCTCCGGAGAACACCGTACCTCGAGACCACTCATTCCTCCCGGACATGCAGTCCTAGACCTATATTTTACTGACCAATCGACGCTTTAGAAGTCATGTGGTCAGTGTCATGCCAGACGCCTTTACTTCCCCAGACATTTCCTGGTTCCCAGTGTAGGCTGAGTCGACCTGGGAGCTCGGGTCTGTTTTAAAAGTCTGCTTCAGTGGGAATTCGAACCCGTGACCTTCGGGCTGGCAGGCAAGCGTACTAGCCACTGTGTTACTGTGGCTCCAGCTGATGTGTGCTTGGGGTTAAAGATGCAAAGGCTCTTTCCTGTGAGTAGTTGATGTACTCGGAGGTAGTATAAGGTGGTTGAGGATGTTTGTGTTAGAAAGCTGCCCTATCTTGTACTGCATGCTCCATAGTTGATTGTCCATGTATTTGTATGGTTATAATCCACATTTGCATCCACTAATCAATGGGTATTTATCTATGTTTGTATATGAAATTTGATAGGTGATTGTACCATCATTCATCTGCTAATTCAGTGATAGCTATCTGTGTTTGTTCACAAGTTCTTCCTTGGTAATTATGTTATGTCATTCATCCATCCTCACATTGTGTTTTCTCTTCTACGCTGAAGTGGAAAGGAACATTACCACTGTGTTTTATTTTGCTGCTATTCCACACACACAGTCTTTATCTGCCAGATCAATACTAACGAGAAGATTCATGGGAGCTGAACCCAGACTCCAGTAGCACCTTAATGTGCTGTTTCTCTGCCATGCTTCATTTCTGCACAAGCACCTGCTAATGCATAAACAAATCGTGCTAATGCTTTTTTGTTTCTTCTTCTTCATTTTATTCTTTTTCCTTTTTTTCTTCTTCCTGTTCTTAAACTTTTCTTTTTCCTGATCTTCTTCTTCCTGTTTTTCTATTTTCCTGTTCTTCTTCCTGTTCTTTTTCTTCCTCTTCCTGTTCTTCTTCTTGCTTTCCTTCTTCTTCCTGTTCTTCTTTTTCCTGTTCTTCTTCAGGTACCAGTTCTGAGGTAGACATCGCAGAACATGACTCTCCAGTTCTCACAGTCATGTGATATTTGATGTTGGTCTTGCACAGTTGTTTCAGCTTCCCACACACATCTTTCTCTGTTTCCTATGCCTCTCTGCCTAGTGTTTTCCCAAACATTGCTATTTCTTTATTTCACCTCTTCTGTTATATGCCGCATGTGTTTCATTCGTCATGTCCTTATGGTACTAAAGTTATATCTAAAGGAAAACTAACCCAGAAGCATACCTAGGCTGGTTCAGCCTCATTAAATAGGTACAAGAATATTTTCTTAGAGACAAGACGGCCAGCATGATCTGACCACATCAGCCATCGAGTGCTGTTTGGTCAAGAAAATACTGGTTTGCCACCATATCTACAATATACAATGATAACGTGAAAGGAAGGTCCTTCACCCAAGTGAAAGAGTATCATTTGTCTTTAGAACAACCATGCTTGTTTTCTGTAATATGCTTCTCGGTATGTGTACTTAGTTGACTTCCTAAACTAGATGTTCTTGTATACATTTATCAAATAGGACCTGGAGCAAATGAGCCAGAGCTGAACACTTTGTCCTACTTAGAAGAGGTAGCAGTTCAAGCAGCAAGGTATGCTGTATTCTGTGTTAACACTTTCTGATCAAACTCTGAAAGAAGACAATTAAAAAATGGTAAATCAACAGTGACCTGGCAGACAAATGACAGCCAGCAAAGAGACATAACATGTTTTATGTCCATGATATTCTCAACATCCTTCTTGAAAACCACTCTCCTTCATTGAGAGGGCAACCTCTTGCTGTCTTTACCAAGGGAAACCTTGCACATTGTTCACTACAGAGAATCTCTTCCTTTGTTTTCCACGGACAACCTCTTGCTTCATTTACAAGGGACATCTTCTTTGCTTTGCTTCAGCTATATCCATGTTGTACAATTTCTGTGGGGCATTGACTTGTGGTAAGCTTATTATATGACCACGCCACCTAATATGCTCTTACTTTTAAAATGTAGTCTAATATTGTTGCTGTCCCTGCTCAATCAATCATGTGCCATGCCGGAAAGCATGGGCGGTCATGACTCGCCATTTCACTCAATCACCAGAGTCGTGGATCAGCTCAGTGTTCCTGTCTCGTCCGTGCCATGTGGCCAAGCCATCCAGGTATTTTCCTCTCGGTCTTCCTCTTGGTCTGTTCCCTTCGATCTTGCCAGTTGTCACCAAGTTCATCAATCCATTTCTTCTCATAACATGTCCAAAAAATTTTAACTGTCTATGTCTAATTTCTCTAATCAATTTACGATTTTCATTTGCCTCCTGTAGTACTTGGTAATTGGTTTTTCTGTCCCTGCTTGCATCCATATATGAAATATATATATATTCTTCCACATTGAAATAAAAAAAATTGGGGCTTCTAAAAGGTAATACTATAAGAAGCTTTTAGAATATCGTGAGCCAAGAATAAGAACATTACTTACTGACATTAAAAATGAAAATTGTCAGATGTTGCGTATATTTAACACTACTGTATGGTATGGAAGCCTGGACATTGAACAAGCAACTAGAAAGTCCAATAGAGACCTTGGAGATGTGGATATACAGAAGAATATGTCGTATTTCATGGAAACATAAACAATCAAATACAGAGGTTCTAGAAAAACAGAGCATGAAAAGAGAGTTGATGAAAGAAATAAAAAAGAGGCAAGTGAAATATTTTGGTCATGTTAAAAGACATAACACTCTTATGAAAACCATACTGGAGGGTAAGGTTGAAGGCAAACGAGCAAGAGGTAGACAATGATACAAGTGGTAGGATAACATCAAGAGATGGACGAACATCAATCTGACAGAATGTACTGTTATGACAAGAGACAGACAGTTTTGGAGATCCATTGCAGCCTACCTTCATTGTGGAGATGGCACCTGATTGATTGATTGAAACAAGATCTGAACATGGAAGAATATGTGTTTGTAAACAGTATCATATCTGGGAAACTAAAATACTTTGACCAGATTAACCATCACAGAGGTTTGGAGAGAACAATGATGGGAGGCCTGGTTCCTGGTAGAGGAGGCACAAAGATGGGCAGAGGACATTTCATACATGCAGGACATGAGGGTGTATGAGGCTTGAGAACTGGCCAGGGATCAAGAGACTTGTTGGGCCTTGGTGACATGTTATGAGATGAAATGGACTTGAAAGTTCAGTGACAACTGGCAAGCTTGATGGGAAGAGAGCAAGAGGAAAACAAAGGGATAAATACCTTGATGATTTGGCAGCGTGGCATGGTCGGGACAAGAACACAGACCTTACTCGAGACTCTGTTGACTGTCTGAGATGGGGAACCATGACTGCCCATACCTTTCGGCACGACACTTGATGATGATGATGATGATGATGGTGGTGGTGGTGATGTTGATGATGATGATGATGATGATGATGATAGTAATGTTCTGCAGAGAACCTGCGATGTGATAATGACAATCATACGTACTATATTTTGCTTAAATCCCTTTCAAGTTCATCAGGCAGAGAATATGATGAATGGCTTCTCGGTATCATGGCTTCTAAATATCATGGCTTCTCTGTATCATGGCTTCTCAGTATTAAGTCATGCATTGTTTTGAAAACACCTCAAATAACATAATTCACATATTGGGGAAAACATGGCTGAGAGGTTACAGTGTTGGCCTCAGGCTCAAAGTTACCAGGTACACATCTCAGCATATGAATGAATCGCCAGAAAACGAGAAGCTTTACTAGAACATGATTACAAGAACATGATTACAAGAACATGATTACAAGGACATGATTACAAGGACATGATTACTAGAACATGATTACAAGAACATGATTACAAGAACATGATTACTAGAACATGATTACAAGAACATGATTACTAGAACATGATTACTAGAACATGATTACAAGAACATGATTACAAGAAACAAAATGTACGTTGCAACTAAAGCCTTCATCAGCACAGTATAAACAAACACAAATCGATGCAGCTACATGAAAAAAACTACATGAAAATATAAATATAAAGTTACTTATCTGTAACCTTGTTGTGGTTGGATACATCTTAGATGATCAGCGCATATGATGACTATCAATGGAGTCTCAGCATAAGGGGTTGAGCATGTTTAGAAGAACCATTGGTGTCTAATAATATCAAATGTTCCCTTGATCATTTGGGTAGTGAGATCAGACACCTAGGTTTTTCAGATAAAGATGAACAACAGGAGATCTCATGTGCAAGTTGCTCATGTTTCACATCTCACGACAGTTGAAAATTGTAAAGAGTAGACCTTACCTTGCTGCCCAGACATAATTGTTAGGAAAGAAAAGCTAACCATGGACAGATAGAGGCCATTACCTTGGAGGGAATCTTTCTTAATGAAATAAATCTGACACAAAATTCACGTCAAAGTTGGACACACTGACCTTTGATGTGCATAACTAGGTGTGATGCACTACCCTTGAAAGAAGGAGGAAGAAGAAGAAGAATATTATATTAGAGATAATTCACATATTAGCTTAAGGAAGTTACCTAAAGCAGCAGACAGCTAGGATTTAGCCGGCAGCAAGTTGATCAATGCAGCAAATGGCTGTAGCTAATAGCACGTTGCCTGAACAGTAACCAGCTGTGACCATTGGCAAGTTACTCAAACAGTAGCCAGCTGTAGCCAGTAGCAGAAACTAATTGAACTGGAAGAAAATGGTTCCAGGAGGTGCAGAATCATTTCATCAATTGAAGGGAAATAAACAGTTTAATTCTAATGATTTGTTGGCCTCACCGTCACAGTGTGTTGGTGAGAGAAAATTATGATTGGTTGAAATGACATAGCATGTTGATGAGAGAAAATGATGATTGGTTGAAATGACATAGCATGTTGGTGAGAGAAAATGATGATTGGTTGATATGACACAGCATGTTGGTGAGAGAAAATGATAACTGGCTGATTATGACAGTGTGTTGGTGTCAGAAAGTAATGAATTGTTGAGTTGAAGAAAGTTAGTCTCAAAAGCAAAGTTACATTTGGCACCACTGAATAAGGATGCCCCTGAGAGAAGTTGATGGTTGATTAGGCTGAAAAAGGTGACATTTACTTAAAGTGGTGAATGGCTGAGCTGAGAAGAATATGTTTTTAGAGAAAGTGATGATTGGATCAGCTGAAAATAGGTGGAGATGAGAGAAAATGGTCACTGGGTGAGTTGAAAGGGATAATTATTACAGAAAATGTGATTGGTTGTACTTAAAATGGTTGTCATGAGAGAAAGTGATGATTGGGCTTGCTGATGAAAAGTGTGAAAGTTATGATTACATGAGAGGTCAGCATGGCCAAATGGATAATAGCACACATTCTTAAACATTTGGTGTGGTAATGCTGAGGTAGTGGGTTCAACCCAGCACCGGTCAGTTGAACTAAAATGTTGACTTATCATCCTAGACTTGGTGATGTAAATTACAAGTACCTCTGAAATTGGAGTGGGTTCACCTGATGGCGATGGGTTATTTTAAAGAGAAAGTCATGCTTGGGGAACTGAAAGAGCTAGATTTTATTCAAAATGATTATTTCATGAGGTGAAAAAAGGTGGTCCTTAGAGAATGTGATGATTGGGTAAGAAAAAAAAAGGATATTTTTATAGAGAAATTGATGATTAGACAAGCTGAATTTGATAGACATTGCTGAAAGTGATGACTGGACCAAAGAGATATTTTAGTTTTGAAGCAAAGTGATATATTTCTTTAAAAGAGATAGTGATGATTTTACCCATCTAGTGATTTCGTTAGCGGCAATATTGCCAAGTTTTACAAATCGTTTGTTAACTTTAAAAATACCACTGTGATATTATTCTAGGGACCTTGTTGACGGCAAATTGAAGAAAACGCCCAGGAAAAAAGGGACAGTAGACAGTAAGGAATTGCTTGTTTTCACTTTAATATTTGTGTATACTATGTACATTATTTCTATGGCTGTTCTATTATTGTATATGGGAATTCTGGTGTATTCAGTAACTGCATTTATAATGTCAAATATAGCATTCAAAACAATGGTTTGAATCTGAATGACGAACACTCTAACAATAGATTGCACAATTTATTGCCTGATATACTCCATGTAACCACTTAGTTGCTCCAAGCACAACCCCATATCAACCTCTACCCAAAACAGTCATGCAAGTCATTATATCATATGTTATGTGTCAGGGGCCGTAATATGGATCTTGACTCTGCTCCACTGTATGGATATGAATGCTGGACAATGAGTAAAGAAATTATGGGGTAAATGGAAATGTGGTGTTCCAGAAGAAAGTTGAGAGTAATGTGGAAAGAGAAGAAAATAGACTCTACAGTATTGATAGCTGCAGATGTTGGTTACTAGATAACTCAGCAAAACCAGAAACAGGAAAATAAAATGAATGGGGCACATCAGCAGAACAACAGAGAAATTAGCCTTTTGTGGAAAGTTCTTGACAAGAGAAACAAAGGAAGACAGAGAAAGATGTATGTGGAAAGCTTGAACAGCTGGGCAACAAATAATGATGTAAGCAACATTGACACCGTTAAAAAAACAGATGACAGAATAGAGTTGACCATCTGTAAAAAGACAACAACTGTCATTTACTACCTATTTATAGTACCTTGCAATATATGGCAGAGGGGTCTTGAGCCTAAGGAATTAAGGCCGCCTGGCTAGTGCAGTCGCCGTGAACTGTGTAGGTTAGGGTTTTCTTTTTGCCCCCGACAGAAAAAATCCACACCTTACTGAGGATTAGAACCCGGGTCTCCTGAAGGAGAATCCAACATTCAAGCCACTCGGCCAGTTATCAGTGGATCTTCATTATCAGCAATATCTGCTCTAGACCAGGCAACTGAAGAGGATTAAAGTACAGACAAGAGTGAGAACGTTCTGCTGCAGAGGAAGATCAGATGCTGGAACTGAGTGGATCTTCATGATCAAGAGTGTCTGTTTTAGACTAGGTAACAGGAAGATGAGAGTACAGGCAAGAGTGAGAACATCGTGACCACCAACGTTGGCTGTAGACGAGGCACTTGAAAAAGATCAGCGAATAGACAAGAGGTGCTGGAGGGGAGTGTGTGGTAACATGATCACCAATGTCTGCTGTAGTCAAGGGACCTTAAGAAGATCAGATGACAGAACAGAGTGGATCATCATGATATCACCAATTGGCTGCCGTAGACAAGGCACCTGAAGAAGATCAGAGTACAGACAAGAGTGGGCTGCAGTCATGATCACCAATGGCTGCTGTAAATGAAATGAAGCACCTGAGGAAGATTAGAGTAAAGCAAGAGTGGGCTGTGGTCATGATCACCAACGACTGCTGTAGGCAAGGCACCTGAGGAGGATCAGATGACAGTGAGACAGAGTGGACAGTTGTGACTTCCAATGTCTGCTCCAGACCGGGCACCCAAAGAAGAAGTATATAATACAACACAAGAGTGTGGAAATACTGATACACAAGTGTCGAGTACTGGACTGACCAAGACCTCGCTTCTCCTCCCTGTGGAGCATGCTGGTAACAGACACTGGTCGGTGTAACAGAATAAGGATCGAGCAAGGTTTCCTCTGTGGTGAAGCTTGTCATAAACTAAAAATGTATACACCTGCGAGATTGCAAGAGTCACACCAGTTACTAATAATGATGGTGGGTGAGTAAAACCCACTTCTTTCTCACCCCATATGTATGTGTACATATATATATATATATATATATATATATATATATATATATATATATATATATATATATATATATATATATATGTAGACCCAGACTCAAATGTGTACCAAGAAATGTCTTGGGAAGTACAGACAGCCAGTTTGATGCTGACCACATCACCCGCGAATGCCAATTGGTATATAAAAATATTTGTTTAGCACCATATGTCCAATGTCTTAGGCGTGTAAAAGTGACTTGTATGCGTACAGTATATTTTACAATGTCTTAGACGTGTAAAAGTGACTTGTATGTGTACGGTACACTTTACAATGTCTTAGGCGTGTAAAAGTGACTTGTATGCGTATGGTATGTTTTACAATGTCTTAGGCGGGTAAAAGTGACTTGTATGTGTATGGTACACTTTACAATGTCTTAGGCGCATAAAAGTGACTTGTGTGTATGGTATACTTTACAGTGTCTTAGGCATGTAAAAGTGACTTGTATGTGTATGGTATATTTTACAATGTCTTAGGTGTGTAAAAGTGACTTGTATGCGTATGGTATATTTTACAATATCTGAGGTGTGTAAAGGTGACTTGTATGTATATGGCATATTTTACAATGTGTTAGGCGTGTAAAAGTGACTTGTAAGCGTATGGTATATTTTACAATGTCTTTGGCATGTAAAAGTGACTTGTATGTGTACAGTATGTTTTACAATGTCTTAGGCATGTAAAAGTGACTTGTATGTGTACAGTATGTTTTACAATGTCTTAGGCGTGTAAAAGTGACTTGTATGTGTACAGTATGTTTTACAATGTCTTAGGCGTGTAAAAGTGACTTGTATGTGTACAGTATGTTTTACAATGTCTTAGGCATGTAACAGTGACTTGTATGTGTACAGTATGTTTTACAATGTCTTAGGCATGTAAAAGTGACTTGTATGTGTAAAGTATATTTTACAATGTCTTAGGCATGTAAAAGTGACTTGTATGTGTACAGTATGTTTTACAATGTCTTAGGTGTGTAAAAGTGACTTGTATGTGTACAGTATGTTTTACAATGTCTTAGGCATGTAAAAGTGACTTGTATGTGTACAGTATGTTTTACAATGTCTTAGGCATGTAAAAGTGACTTGTATGTGTACAGTATGTTTTACAATGTCTTAGGCATGTAAAAGTGACTTGTATGTGTACAGTATGTTTTACAATGTCTTAGGCGTGTAAAAGTGACATGTATGTGTACGGTATGTTTTACAATGTCTTAGGCATGTAAAAGTGACTTGTATGTGTACAGTATGTTTTACAATGTCTTAGGCATGTAAAAGTGACTTGTATGTGTACAGTATGTTTTACAATGTCTTAGGCGTGTAAAAGTGACTTGTATGTGTACAGTATGTTTTACAATGTCTTAGGCGTGTAAAAGTGACTTGTATGTGTACGGTATATTTTACAATGTCTTAGGTGTTTAAAAGTGACTTGTATGGGTATGGTATATTTTACAATGTCTTAGGCATGCAAAAGTGACTTGTATGCGTATGGTATACTTTACATGATATACAATATATGTCCTTGTGAGTGCATGTGTCCTCTTGTGTTGATGTATGTATTTATACATACATACTCACAAACATGCATCTATTTTTCGTTTTGTTGTCTTCCCTTTTCCTTTCCCTGCACCCTTTCTCGTTCTGTATCTCCCTTTTCAGTTCAAATTTCGATGCTCAAACTATCTCAGGTATCAAGATAAGCACTCATTTGTGTTATCCTTTATGATTTTATTTTTGTTGTTCCATTGCCAAAGATTTTGGTCAAAAAGTGTGCCGGTATCTGTGTGTGTTTTTCCATTCTTTGTATATCTGCGTCATGTTTTGTGTTTTTATTCAGGCCCCAGTTACTGCTTGTCAGCTGGCAACTCGGTATCATTTTAGTATCATTTTATTATAATTTTAACATAATTTTAGCCTCATTTTGGTATCATGTTAGTATAATTTTAACATCATTTTGGTATCATTTCAGTGTCATTTTAGTATCATTTCAGTATCATATTAGTATCATTTCAGTATTATTGTAGTAAGTACTGATAATTTTCCACAGAAATCATGGACTATTTACTCAAGTACAACTTTGGAAAGAACTTTGTCTTCGGCAGAGCCAAGAAGCAAGTGATTAAACTGACAAGAGGGCTATATCCTGCTCCTTTAAAGATTTTAGAGGTTTGTGGATTTTTTTTTATTTTCCCGTGTTTCCATCCTGTTTCAGGATATTGCGGTCAACACCAGCATCTTTCAGCTGTATGTTGATTCCTTGACTAGATTACGCTTTTCAGCACGCCACGACTTTCTGAGTGACCGGCTCCATACTCTCATAAGTTACTGGCGCGACTCGAACCACTTCTAATTCTCGTGCGCTCACGTCAACCACAAGAGTATTCGGGGTTAACGGAGAAAGCTGCTAACCTCTCGGCCAGGGAGCCGGCAGAGGTTTGTGGATGGTAGTTAATATTAATTTCTTGATATTACCAGGGCGTACTTGAAGGAGTACAAAATCTGAGCATTGAAGACACCTGTCTCTGAAACAGTAGCACATCTGGGAAACTGGATTACTTTGGCCATGTTAAACATGACAGTGGTTTAGTGGGAACAGACATGGAAGGTGTGGTTTCTGGAATAAGAGGAAGGGGTCAACCAGCATGAAGATGGACACAGGAGATGGCTGACACCTTGGGTACAAAGATGGGCACATGAGATGGCTGACACCTTGGATACAAAGATGGACATAGGACATGGCTGACACCATGGGTACAAAGATGGACACAGGACATTGCTGACACCTTGGGTACAAAGATGGACACAGGACATGGCTGACACTTTGAGTACAAAGATGGACACAGGACATGGCTGACACTTTGAGTACAAAGATGGACACAGGACATGGCTGACACCTTGGGTACAAAGATGGACACAGGACATTGCTGACACCTTGGGTACAAAGATGGACACAGGACATGGCTGACACCTTGGGTACAAAGATGGACACAGGACATGGCTGACACCTTGGGTACAAAGATGGACACAGGACATTGCTGAACCTTGGGTACAAAGATGGACATAGGAGATGGCTGACACCTTGGGTACAAAGATGAGAAGGACAATGCTGACGCCTTGAGTATGAACAGGCATGAGGCAAGAGATCTGGCAGCGGATTGAGAATCTATTCGCCAGGCCATGATGAGAGTGAAGCTTTGTAAAGGACTAGCTAACTGATGGTGTTGATGGTGGTGGTTGAGGGGTTCAGTTCAGGTAAAAGCTTTGTACACCAGATACACCCTTAGGTGCTTCCGTTTTCTGTGTGAGGAGTAAGAGCAGCAACCAACTGTGCCAGTTTGTGTGTTGGTTAACTAGTCTCACTGCACAGTTGGTGTGCTGCTCTTCTTTGGCTGCAGTCACTCTTTCAAATGGCATCTCTCATTGAAGTTTGGCTGTAATGAGCATGATCCAAAAGGTTGTGGTGGGTTCTGTACGTAGACAGTGGACTGAATCACTGCGAAGATCTGTTGTCCGTAGAGTCACCTTCATCTTCGTCCCGGGACATGCGAGAGTTGAGGGAAATGAACTAGCTGATAAACTTGCTGGCTCTGGATCCCCTGCAGATGATCAACCTATGGATCGTGACAATGTTAATAATGCCCTTAGAGAGATGTCGAGAGCGGAGGACATTGACACCAGTGAATGCCCATCGTTGTTCAGAATGAGGGACTGAGGAGTAAGAATTGGCACGGCCAGACACGAGAGGCACATCGGGAGAACAAGGGGCCTCGTCAACCAACACAGAACTGGCACTATTAGCCATTGGATGCCGCTGCATATGTTGGGGGAAGGATCTGACAATTTGTCCAGAGTGCAAAGATGATACCCCAACAGATTAACAGTGTCTTCAATCCCTCTGTCTTGTGTCTTGATGGTGCATTAATATAAACTTCCAGTCCATCTCTTCATGTTGTCTACCCACCTTGAAAAGTCTTAAAAGTCGAGAGGATCTACTTCATTGCCCCAGGTTTTATCCCATATGGCTTGGTCTCTTTCCGCAGAAAAGACCTGCTGAAAGCATTGCACAACGCACAAACTCCGTAGCTTTGGCGACAACACAACCTTTTGGATCATGCTCATTACAGCCAAACTTCAATGCAGAGATAGCATTTGAAAGAGTGACTGTAGCCAAACAAGAGTAGCACACTAACTGTGCAGTGTGGCTAGTTAACCAACGTATAAACTGGCATAGTTTAGCTTCCCTCAAAATGTCCAGATTGCTAATTTTGGCTGTCCAATTAATTTTCAGCATTCTTCTATAAAACCACATCTTCAAGTCTTCCAGGAATTTTTTCGCCTGTTTACTAATTGTCCATAATTCGCAGCTGTATGTTAAAATTGGTTCTATATAAAATGCAAGAACTCTCTTTAGAACTTTCAAGGACAATGACTTATTGCACAAAACATTCTTCATGTTTAGTTTAGTTTAGTCGACGGATCATCATCACGGCACACGGTTGTAACCCATAAGTGCTCTGTT
The DNA here is from genome assembly GCA_014155875.1 of Cepaea nemoralis. Classification (NCBI taxonomy): domain Eukaryota; kingdom Metazoa; phylum Mollusca; class Gastropoda; order Stylommatophora; family Helicidae; genus Cepaea; species Cepaea nemoralis. The sequence goes on from JACEFZ010023361.1 coordinate 70,923, forward strand.
CTACTCCTAACTCAAGCCTGAGTCCAGAGAAACTCAGCTCAGTGCACGAACTCCGTAGCACCAGCGAGAATCCTGAAATACTTGGGTAGATTTTTAACTTGAAATTTTGCCTGAGCAGCGCCGCTAGGCTACTCTTTTTCGATTTCCAACTGCCAAGGAATTTTTTACGTGTGCAACAATACACACGGGCATCCGATCTCACTACCTAGAGACCAGGGGGACATTCTGTTACTAGAAGTCCACATGGAAAAATCCCGGTCCTCACCGGGGCTTGAACCGGGGACTTCCAGCACTCGAGGCAGACACCATACCTCAGACACACATTCTTCATGTGATAGAATGCAGTTTTTCCTTGCCCTATTCTGCTCTTTATCTCAGTGCTTGCTTGCTTGCGTTCGCTGGCTGTGAACTCCAGCGTGAAGTCCTATATGTCAGATGAAGACATCCTGTTGTCCAACATCAGTGTGATGTCATACCGGACTGATGTATGCGTGAGTATCCGTTGTCCCATGTCTGGCTTATTGGTGTGCAGACTGGTAGTTCCTCGCTGTGCAGACAGATACTCTTTGACTTTGGAGTTTATCTCAGTGATACATCTTCCATCTGATGTTATCCATGTGCCTAGATATCCGGATTTCTGCACTTACCCCTGTACCCATATAGGTGGTAATTTGTACAGAGTCAGAATTCTACTGGTTGGAGAGGGGGAGGAATAGCTCAGAAAACAGCTCCGGTGGAAATAGTTCTTCGCTACCAGCCTCACTGCCAGAGATGCAAGCCCTTTGCAGGACTGAAGGGATCTGAAAGCCGTTCAGTTAAAACTCCAGCATCTGGTATTTTCTCCCCCTGTCAGCCTCTGTCTCTAGCATCCTTTATCTTTCAGGTTGTCACAACCTTCTCCAGACCCTCTTCTCTCATATTGAGACCAAAAAAATTACCGTCCTCTTGTCCTGATGAGTATAATCAAGCTTGTTAACAAATTAAACTCCTGTCTTGCAGTACATAGAATCAAGAGGTGTAGAAATGACACAGACTCTGGGTAGGACACACACTGAGAAAACCTGAGAATAGGATCACTAGAAAGGCCTCTGTCTGGAATCCACAAGGGAAAGGAAACAGAGGAAGACCCAAAAACACAAGGAGAAGACAAGTCGAGACAGAAATGACAAATACTTGGAGGACATGGACCTAGCTGAATGGGATAGCTAAGGATAAGATGACTTTGAGTGAATCGGTTGAAGATTCATGCCCCTAAGGGGGGGGGGGGGGGGGGGGGGGGGGGGAAGATGAAAGAAGGTGTAATGGTCTTAGCTATCCATGGAATGCTTATCATTCAGAAAAGACAGCACATCCCTGTGGCTGTTTCTTCCAACTTGCATTTGTTCTTTGCCACGGTTAAAGCAAAGCAAAATAAAGTGAATATTCTTAGTTCTGACATGACGAAGATTTAAAATATGGTTTTGATCATCTATTTGCAGGTTGTCAGAACAGGTCTAGATAAAGGTGTGCATGCAGGGTATAAAGCTGAGGCAGAGGTAAGTAATTTAGATGGTTGTAGTTTGTTTCTCTCTGAAGTGTGGCACATTCAACAACCAGATCTGTTAGCTTCAAGAGTGTTGGTAGTTGGAACATTCAGATGAACAAGGGAGATATTGTAAAGACTTACAAAACAATGTTTTCCCTTAGTGAATTTACACAGACACCATACACAAAACATTGCACGATTTGTTGCCTGACTTATGTTGTTGCATCTCATCAGGTACATGTTGTTATGTTGTTTGTCCATCAAGAATGATGATGACCATTCGTTTCATCCAGTGGGGTTGAAGGTGTGGAGCCGTGGGTTCTAAGATGGCTGATAAGGCCTATTTTGGCTCGAAATGTTCTTTGACAATGTGGGCAAAGAATGCTTGACGTCTCTGGAGGAGGATTTCCTGCAGTGGTTTTTCTGTCCTGCCTTTTCTTCATAGCTCTTGCAGTCCTGGTTGCCTCACATATGACTGCACCTTTGCGCAATGATGCACGCCACGAATTTCGGTCTCTGGCTGCAGTCTCCCAGGTGTCATGATGAATTCCAAAAGCATTCAGTGAGATTTTCAGAGTGTCTTTAAAACGTTTCCTCTGGCCACCTTGGGAGCGTTTACCACAACGCAGTTTGCTGTAAAAAATTCGTTTAGGGAGCCTGTGATCTGGCATGCGAGTCAAGTGACCAGCCCAGCGAATCTGATTCTTCATCAGTAGAGTGTGGATACTGGGCATGGATGCTCTTTCTAGGACTTCAGTGTCTGGAATCTTGTCTTGCCATTTAATCTTCAGTAGCTTCCTTAGGCAGACTGTGTGGAAGTGGTTTAATTTCCTAGCGTGTCGCTGATAAACAGTCCAGGTGTCACAAGCATATAGCAGTGTGGATAATACAACTGCTTTGTAGACTTTTAGCTTTGTTTGCAGGCTTATTCCAGTTCTGTCCCATACATTCTTGTACAGTCTGCCAAAGGCTGCACTGGCCTTGGAGATTCTTGCATTCACTTCGTCATCGATTGTGGCAGCTTGTGACACGGTGCTGCCAAGATAAGTGAATTTGTCCACAACACTTAGTCTATGATCATTCACTTTGATATTCGGCACAGTGTGATTATTCCCTGGAGCTGGCTGGTACATAACTACAGTCTTCTCCAAGTTGATATTGAGCCCAAAGTTGGCACAGGCATGTGAGAAAGCTGAAACATTATGTTGCATGTCCGTCTCTGAGTTGGCGTATAGAGCGCAATCATCAGCAAACAGGAGCTCTCTGATGGTGCCGCTGTTAATTTTGGTTTTAGCTTTCAGCCTTCTGAGATTGAATAACTTTCCATCCATACGGTAGTTGATGTCTATTCCAATGTCGTCGTTCTCGAAGGCATTCATCAACATGGCTGAAAACATGAGGCTGAACAGTGTTGGTGCCAGGACACATCCTTGCTTCACTCCATTGGTGACAGGAAAGGGTTCAGACAATTCACCATTTTCCTGTACTCTTGCCTGCATGCCATCATGAAATAGCCGCACTATTTGGACAAACTTTCGTGGACAGCCATATTTTGCCATAATCTTCCACAGTCCTTCTCTGCTGACTGTATCAAAAGCCTTGGTAAGGTCAATGAAAGTGGAGAACATTTCGCAGTTCTGTTCCTGACATTTCTCTTGTAGTTGCCTTGCAGCGAAAATCATGTCAACAGTTCCACGTTCTTTTCTGAAGCCACATTGACTCTCAGGAAGAAGACCTTGATCGAGATGGGCTGTGAGGCGATTGAGAAGAATTCTGGCGAGTATCTTCCCTGCAATTGAAAGCAAGGAGATGCCTCGGTGGTTGTCACAGGATTGGCGGTTTCCTTTACGTTTGTAAAGGTGGACTATTGACGCGTCCTTAAAATCTTGTGGCATGGTCTCGTTCATCCATATGTTTGTGAAGACTTGGTGAAGCTGCTCTGTTAGGACCGGCCCACCTGCCTTGTATATCTCTGCTGGGATGGAGTCAGGACCAGGTGCCTTGCCGCTGGAGAGTTGCTGGATGGCTTTGTTTATTTCCAATATGGTTGGCAGGTCATCAAGAGTCTCATTGGTGGGAACTTGAGGAAGGCAGTTGATGGTTTCATCATCGAAGAAGGAAGTTGCATTTAAGATTTTGCTGAAATGCTCTGCCCAGCGTTGGAGGATTTCTTTCTTATCGGTGACCAATGTTCCCCCATCTGCACTGAGGAGGGGAACTATGCCTGGTGATGAAGGAGCATAGACCGCTTTCAGTGAGTCGTAGAAGTTTTTCATATCATGTCTGTCAGCAAAGCCCTGAATTTCATCAGCTTTGCTGCTCAGCCAGGAGTCCCGCATGTGCTGAAGTTTCTGCTGCACTACTCTCTGAATGTTCTTGAAAGCATCTTTTCTTGATGTTGACTTTGGTTCATTCAAATGTGCCTTGAGGAGAAGATGTTTCTCGGCCAGCAATTGGTTGATGTCTTCGGAATTTTCATCAAACCAGTCTTTATGCTTTCAGGGGGCTGGACCCAGGATTTCCATAGCAGTGTTGTAAATTGTGTCCTTTAGGGCTCTCCATTCAAGGTACATACTGTAGAGTTATATATCATACGAAGTGAATAAATTAATAATACTTTGGCTGAAATACTAAATACATAGTCACTGATATTGTTCGATTGTGGAGTATGTTATACCCACGGAAATCTAAGATTTAACAGGAAGTCATGCTATGCAAACAGAATAACTTCCAGTTTAATCTTAGACTTTGGTGGGGATAACTTTCTCCACATTCGACACAATATCAGTGACTATGCACTTAGTAAATCAACCAAAGTATTATTCACATCTTTTGATATATATATAACCCTGCAGTTTGCACCTGATACAATGCAGCAAAACATACCAGGCAATAAATCATGCAATATTTTGTTTGTGGCTTCTTTGTTGACATTGTAAAGATTATTTATGAAGTGATCAGCACGGCTGTCGGGTTTAATGCACTGACGCTTAAACTTCTGGTGCTCTGATAGTGGGGTACAGGGTTCATTCCCTGCACCAGTCATTGTTGACTCTTCATTCAGAAAGCAATGGCAAACTACTGAAAGTAAAATGGTCTAGTAAATCAACCTGGGATGGGGTTGATCGCAAAGGACAGGCAATTATTATTATCTGTGAATGACTGCAGGTAGACGATACAGTAACAGGTGAAAGCACATATTCAGTGATGCTTAAGTTAGGATGTCTGCTTCCAGCAAGGAGGAACTGCAAGGGGGAAAATCTGACAATTTTTACAACCTGCGTGTTACTGGAACGATCAGCATCTAACATCTTACTTCATTTGCTTAAGGAATCAGAGCATCTGTGGCTTTGCCTGAAGTTTCTAATATATATTTTACATCTAAGTTTTGTTGCAGTGTCACCAGTATCGCCATAGAGGAAGCTCTCAGATGAGCAGTTAACTCTAGTGCATTCCTTATCTGTATGTTCTCTGATTATATAACTGTAAAATCATTGGGGTAACCAGAAAAATTTGCAGGAAGAGGGATAGAGGAAGACAGCTTGAGAAGATACTTGACAGTCTTGCGTCATGGCATGTAAGGGGATCAACACACAAATTGCTTCATGACGTCAGAGATCGTAATTTGTGGAGAGGCATGCTTGCCCCTGCCAGCTGGCAAGGCACTGGATGATGATGAATCATTGGGGCAGTCTGGCTTAGAGGTTATGATATCCACCACTAGCAATGGGAAATGAGTAAGCTTCTTACTGCTTTGTCTTTATCTCCCAGGCTTTTGGTTTTCTGGCAGCAACTAAAGAATCCAAGGCCCTCATTGGACTTTACCACGGACAGACTGCCTGCAAGAAGAACAGCTTCGGCAAGCCACAGAGACCTGTCAAGTTAGTAGTATACAGTGTAACTGTCTTCCTCTTATGCTGTCTTTTATTTCCCCCTGTGAAGCATATATTGGTACATATAACAAATGACGGTGGAAAGAACGCAGGCAATGAATTACCTGGGGATACGGTTTGATCGAAGCCTTGCTTATAATGAGCACATAGACCAGGTGATAACAAAGGCCAAGCAGGGTTTGTCTGCGATGCGGGTGATGGCGGCAGCAAACTGTGAGCAGCGTCATCTATGTCTTCTGTACGAGGGGCTGGTCATGTCTGTTTTTGAGTATGCGATTGCAATCCTGACTCTCAGCCGTAAGCAGATAGAAAGGATGAAAAGGATACAGAATGAAGCTATGCACATTATTCTTGGATGTACAAGAGATACAGCATGCAGGGCGATGCGCTACCTTCTTGATTTTCCAACCATTGAAGACAGAATACAAGTTTGCAGGGCACGCGCCTACCTCAGAGTTAACGCAAACACACAACATCCACTGCATAGTGAAATTATGAAGGTGAAGGGCAGCAGGTTAAAAAGAGGACGGTCGTGGATGGGTCAAGCCGAAGACATTCTTCAACAGGTGTGTTCACTTGAGGACTTAGAACCTGGCGAGGAATGGGTACAAGTGCCAACAGATTTCTGCACATCCTTTTCAGTTTGCATCCAACTAGATAGAAAATGCAGACAAGAAAATCCGGCTGCTGTGGAGGCTGAAGTACAAGCGTTGATTTTCGAGAATTCGCTAGACGGTGATGCTGTCATCTACACAGATGGGTCGGTCGTCCGACATGTGAGAAGCTCATGGGCCTTTACGGCTCGGGCCGGAGGGAGAATTGTGAAGGAGGACTCTGGTGCTTTCACTGAAACCACAAGTAGCCTGACTATGGAAGTCATGGCAGTAAGTAAAGCAATAACATGGCTCGAGACACAGACATTCACTAGGGCATGTTTCCTTAGCGACTCAATGAACATGATCAAGAGGATAGAGGTGGGGTGGATCCGAAGAGAATGGTTGCTGTCTCTGGAGCGGTCTCGGCTGGCAAAGATTAGTTTCATCTTCGTGCCAGGGCATGCGGGAGTACAAGGAAATGAGCGGGCTGACAAGCTCGCAGGTGAGGCTACGGTGGAGGGCAGACGCGCCATGGACCAGGCTGACATTCTGAATGCTCTACGAGAAGTAAGACTTTTGCGTGAACCAAGTGATGACTGTGAATCTACAACCATGGCCAGACTGCGAGAACAGCAAATTAAGAGGGGTGGCCAAACAAGAACACTATGCAGGAAGCCAAAGAAGATTGATAAACCAACACAGAACTGGTGTCGTTAGCCGCTACACGCTGCGGGATTTGCTGAGGAGGGGATCCGAGCACCTATGGACTGAATGGTTCGATGTGCAATGAGGATGATCTGTCTACTAACTAACTAACTAACTAACTAACTAACTAACTAACTAACTAATATCATAACAAATATATGAGGGGGCTTCAAATGAAAACCTTAAGAATGTGATAGAAATTACAATAACCATGCCATTGTCTTGTAACCTGTCAGTATTGTTGTTAAGGATATCAAGAGTGTTAAGCACATGACATATAGGTGCAGACAAACACAGTGACATCATAGTGGCAGTTTAAAGATGGGCGCCCCACCAATGACATGCACCAAAGAGGAGCAGCGTTCTGTTATTGGGGGATGAAACCTATAGAAATTCATCGGTGAATGAAGGTCCAGTATGGCAATGTATGCCTGTCAGTCCAGCAAGTGTATGAATGAAGTAAGAAGTTTCAAAATGGCGTGACTTCTGTGACAGACTGTTCATGACCAGGTCAGGCATACCAAGATAATTTTCTTTTCTGCAGAAATCCAAGCACTTTATTGGCGCTGGAGGACTTGCATTGAACGCAGTGGTGACTAGATTAAAAATGATACATTTGTTCTTTACTTTTTCAGACTATATTTGTTTTAAAAAAGCATTTAAGGTTTTCATTTCAAGCCTCCTCACACCTTAATCAGTTACTCGTTCAGTTCTCTTGAGTTTCTTCAGCACTGACAGTTATTACTTTAACATTTTTCTGACCAAGAATGTATTTTGTGAAAAAATAAAAAAGTCCTCAGATATCATCATCATCCAGTTCCACCAGCTGGCATAGACGTTCATGTCTCTCCACAGATCTTTTTTATTTTGTTTTCTGGATCATCTCTGCTAATGATATTCCTCCATGCCACCGTCTCAGTCCATCCAGCATCATATCTCTTGGTCTGCCCCTGCTTCTCTTCCCCTTGATCTTTCCAGTCATCACAATGTTCTCCAACGCCTCTCTTTTCATCACATGACCAAAGAAAGCTGTGTGTCTCATTCTTATTATTGAACATAATAATTAATATTATAGTTTCATTAGCCTCTTTCATGCAGTCGTTATTAGTTTCTCTGGCAGTCCAAGGAATTCACAACATTCGTCTCAGGAACCACATCTCTGTGACATCCACGTTCTTCCTAATTTGTTCATTTACATTCCAAGATTCATAAATAATTAAATATAAGATATTGTATTTTTCAGGACTCTAGGAGTCTTGGGAGCAGGTCTGATGGGTGCTGGGATAGCTCAAGTATCTATTGACAAAGGCATACTGGTGAGTTTTGTGAAGAAGTTAACATTTGTGCATCAGGTTTGTAGCAGGCCTGTGTTAGCATGGTAGTTGATGCACTGGCTTACTTACACTTTAGTCTGGTTCACAGTTATCATCAGGTTAGTCCAAAGACTGGTGTTGAAGCCATGTTATCATCATCTTCTTCTTCTTCAGCGTTCCGAGCCATTGAGGTTCTTTGCTGCAGATACAATCCATCTCCATTCGTCTCTCTGGTTGACCTTTTCTTGCCAGTCGTTGATTCCAAGTGCTTGTAGGTCTGTATATATATTATCTCTCCACCGTCTTCTTGGTCTACCTCGGGGTCTACGGTCATTTATTTCCTGAGTGTAAGCGAGTTTTGTTTCCTTATTGTCTTCCATTCTTTCTGTATGCCCCAGCCATTGTAGTCTATTAGCCTTCATGATACCAGTGATTAGCGGGGACTTAAACAGATCATAAATGTCTTTGTTACTTCTTCTTTTCCACTCTCCACTTTGTGTATCCCTAATGGGTCCAAAGATGCGTCTTAAAACTTTGTTCTCAAAGGTTTGTAACAAGGCTTCGTCTCCTTTCGTTGTACTTCAGGTTTCATGCCACTATTTAATATGGAGTTTAATTATCACATCATTTGAAATTTCCTTGTTATCTTCTCGATATGAAATTCTACATCATATTTGAATATCTTCCATCAGACCCTTTCAGCTATGAAATTCCATGAGATTTTAATGCTTTCCAGCAATATCCATTTAACATGAAGTTCCAACATTACATTTTTATATTACCTTTTCGATATGAAATTCCATATTACATTTTTCATGTTTTCTCATCATAATTTGTTAAATTGAAATTCCAATTTCACCTAGTTGTGTATTTCTTTTTTTTTTTTTTTTTTGGCGCTCGCTTGCTTTGAACTCAAGCGTAGTCCTTACACACTACTTTTAGTAGTGCTGGACTGAATTTTGGGTGTGGATTAGCTTTCCCTATGAACAGTGTCCCTTGCCATTGGGTGAACCCACTCCAACTTCAGAGGTACATCAAGGACGACAGGTCAACATTTTTGTCCAACCGACCGGTGTATGGGTTGAAGCCCTAACCTTGGTTTCAGCACACCGGATGTTTAAGAACACGCGTTCTTATCCATTTGACCATGCTGACCCGCGTGTATTTCTATATAAACTGTTTTTTCGTATGAAATTCTGTATAACATTTCCATATATTCCCATAATATTGTCTTAAATTGAAATTCTAATATCACACAGTTTTGTATATCTATATTTAAAAACAGAAGCCACACAGAAGATTGCACTCAGAAATGCAAACAGAAAGACTTTGTTCTAAATTTGTGATTACCATTGGCATCAGAAATACCGCACATTTGAACAATATCACTGACTGTTTCAAGTATTTCAGCCAAGATATAATTCATTTATTCACTTAAAATGATATCCACTTTTCACATTGGACAGTGGGGAGCATTTTGTGTGACATTCACTGGCACAGGAATGGAGCATAATGGGGACGACCCATTGCCATGAAGCTGGAACCTCAACTAACTAACTTAAATTGATATATGCCACTGCAGTATGCCCCTAATGAGATGCAACAAAATATTGTGATTTATTGGCAAGTTTACGTTCAGTAGTTTGCTATTGCTTTCTGAATGGCCGGCACTCACACCATTGTATGAAAACCAACGCAAGGTGGTCTGTTGCCAAATCGCCCGCAGCTGTATTTCGAACGTGGTATGTGGGATTATAAAAGCCAGCAAAATATGCCAGGCAATATATCATGCAACCTTTTGTTCGTGACTTCTGTATTTAAATTCACTAAGGGAATACATTGTTTATATATATATATATATATATATATATATATATATATATATATATATATATATATATATATATATATATATATATATATATATATATATATATGTATATATATGTATATATATATATATATATATATTGCCTTTATAAAAATGTGATAAAACAAAGAAATTGTAAATAATTTGGTCACTTGAAACGACATGAAAGTTTGGAGAGAACAGTAATAGAGGGGTATATGCCCGGGCAGAGAGGAAGAGGAAGGCCAAAGAGAAGATGGGTGCAGGATTTGGCAGATGACCTCCAGATGGGTGTATTGGACATGGGACATCTTGCTTATGACCGAGGAGTTTTCCAGAGGGTTGTTATGGGAGCAAGGTTCTGCAAAGGACATGCTACTGAATGAATGAATGAATAACGCCTTTAACAGTGAAATGTTCTACCTAAACCTGTGTTTTATTTGTTTAACAGACTCTGCTAAAGGACACTTCCATACAGGGTTTGTCTAGAGGAGAGGACCAGATACAGAAGGGCTTGGATGGAGCAGTGAAGAGGAAGAAAATTACCTCGTAGGTTTGGCTTTCTCAGATTTTTATTCAGTTGTTTTTTAAGTGGGTGGCTGGGAAGTTAGAACACCGGCCTATCTTATCTGGCGACATATGCATTTTCAATCCCAGTAAAGTAAAGGTTTTTATCTTACATCCATCATCTGCCATGCCGGAAAGCGTGGGCGGTCATGATTCGCCATTTCACTCGAATCGTGGATCAGCTCAGTGTTCTTGTTTCGACCATGCCATATGGCCAAGTCATCCAGGTATTTACTTCTCGGTCTTCCCCTTGGTCTTTTCCCTTCGATCTTGCCAGTTGACCAGTTTATTTCTTCTCATAATATTTTGACTTTTTAGTCTAATTTCTCTAATCAATTTACAATTTTCATTTGTTTCTTGTAGCACTTGGTCATTTTGTTTTCTTTCACTTCATGGTATTCTTTGCATTTTCCTCAGAAACCACATTTCCACAGCCATCAGATGTCTTTCTGTAATTTGGCGAGTCATAATAAACTAGGCACTTTTAAAGAAGGTAGTTTGCCGTTGCTTTCCTTCCTGGCAGTGGCCATACTGGGCGGTGACGCTAGCCATTGTCCTGTGAAAGAGATCTGCCTACTGTCGTGAGAAGTTGAGACCCTAACCAACTACTATCTGTCAGCTGCCCTCAAACTTTCATCCACCACCTGCCTTCTGTGGCTTCTTGTGAACAACTCCCAAAAACGAATACGAAATAACAACACATAATCTACAGAAAAACACTAAAAACAGCGTCTTCTGAAGAATGAGCGTTAGGTCATCGCTATTTTACCGGAAGTTCTTATATATCAGAAGTTAAATGTTATTTGCAGGAGGTTGCAATCAACCCTAAGTTGAATCTTTAGGCAATTGTACGTTTAGTAATTTGCCATTGCTTTCTGAATGAGAAAGTCCAACTTAATGCCGGTGTAAGGGTTGAACTGTCTACCCTGCCTTCAGCAGAGCTGAAGATTAAGCAAATCAATGTTTCGAAGCACAATTGAAGTTTCAAACCACAGCGCTGGTTTTTATAGAATGGTATGAGTGAAAACCAAGAATTGCATGATACCAGTAAAGGAATATGACCTGTGTACCTTAGTAATAGGTTTGTGGAAGTCAAGCAGAAGCCATCACATTATCTGGTCACAAATATGGAAGAGTGACATGTTCAGGAAGTTAATTCCAATCTTTGGATTGAATAACCGGTGTGACATGACAGTGCTAGATACTTGTGCTGTAAGGATAAGTTTGTAAAAGATATTCTTTTTCAGCTTGTGTAAAGGTGTGGAACCAACAGGGCAAAAGGAATAGAGGAGGACATAGAAACTCATGGAGAAGAGAAGTGAACAATAAGGGAGGGACATGGACAGAGCTGTATGGGTTAGCTGAAGATGGGAGGACTTGGGGTGAGTTGGTTGGGGGGCTTATATTCCAATGGGAGATAGAGGGAGAAAGATGAAGTAAAGGTGTATAAAGTGAGTGTGTTAGCGAAGCTGATAGAGAACTGCACAGATAATGTCAAGAATATGGTTAGATATGGGTTCAGTGCCAGGGCTCATTGCCTGCCAAAGTGAGCTAAAGATTGGCCATCTATTCTTCCATGCATTCAGGCCTGCAAAATGTGATGGTGCTACATATCACACATCAATAGCAGGAAACTGTGCCAGTGAATAACACACAAAATGCTCCTCATGTCTCATGTGAAAAGTGGAACAGACAATAGTCCCGACAAATCAACAGCTTGCATAAGGCTGCTGCTAAAATGCTAACACAACAGTCCGCCAGTAAAATTATAGTTCATCGTCAATGGAAGTGGCAGTCACTAGAAAAGGAGCAGTTGCACACACTTTACTGCATAAGGTAACATCAGCTAGTTCAGCAACTGGCCTACCACCATTTTTCTGAACATGCAGTTCACAATACAAACCACAGCTGACAGATGTAAAAGCATTCCTCGTTAAATCCACAGCTCACAGTGTTGCTCTCGCACTTTTATTGTGCTTGCTCACATTGAACTCAAGCATAGTCCACACACACTACTTCTGGTATCACTGGACTGAATTTTGCACGTGGATTAGCTTTCCTTATAACAAGTGTCCCTCGCAATCAGGCAAACCTACTCCGACTTAAGAGGTACTTGTAACTTATGTCCTCAAGTCAAGGACAAGAAGTCAATATTTTAGTCAAACTGAACAGTGTAGGGGTTGAACCCGCTACCTCAGCATCAGCACACCGGAAGTTTAAGAAAGTGCGCTCTTATCCATTCGGTCATGCTGACGTTCTGCTCCCGCGCTTAATTCAGTAGCTGGGCGACGAAACCATGTACTTGTTGTTTCTTCCACTTATGCTGTCAGGCGTCATGGGGAGAGTTAATTGAAGTTCCAGAGCCGCGACTAGCACCTTTCCTTCAATTTTCTCCATAAATCTTGAGCACTTTTAGGATCAAGTATATTCCCTACCGGTTTACTAGACCAGACGTAGGTTCCTTACCTACTTAACCCATGTATATTTGCTACTAACCACCATGTCACGTCCACTGGTCGCCTGCTGGATAGCTTCGTGCTATGCCAGGTAGGACTGACCGACCAACTTTGGAATTTGAAACTTGCCCCCAGAGTGTTTTTGGTCCAATTTCGGGCAATTCACATTAATTCACGCAACCATGTACTACCAGTCCAAAATGAGGAAAATGCGTAAGCAAACTGTAGCCAGAAGCAAAACCACCCCAGAGGCCTTAACAGCTCAACAGTCTAACCGCCATATTTGATTGGAAGTTTTGTTTCTGCTCATTTGATGATAATGATGATGTATTGAATTTGTGCTGCTATGTGACAGTTATCTTGGAATGTGAATGAACAAATTAGAAAGAGCTTGCAAGCAATGGCAATCTACTGAACATAAAATTTACCTTGGAATCACGAACAGTGAAAATGCTGGGGTTGACTGCTACGTCCTGTGAAGGACATGCAACTAAATTTTTGCAAGCAGCGGTGATATGATTTCTGAGACAAATGTTGCAAATACCTTGTATGGTCACAGTGTCTTTCTATTCTTTACTTGCCTTATGGGCGCCAGTAACACATTGGTGCAGATCAGCCAATAACTGTTTTAAAAAAGGCCTCTTTCTATGTACATATCCTTCTGACTGACAAATGTTTGTTTTTCTGTTGTCAGATTTGAGAGAGATTGCTTGTTGTCTAACCTGGAACCAACCGTGACGTACAACGGCTTCAACACTTGTGACATGGTGATTGAGGCAGTCTTTGAAGACATTAACATCAAACACAAAGTCATACAAGAGTTGGAGCAGGTGAGGCTTGTCACTGTTGTCTTGTCTTCTTTGTATCTATCTACTCAAAGTAGGTACTCAGCTGTTTTTAATCTTTCCATTCTTTCTCTTCCTCTTTTTTTCATCTACTTCTTACTCCTCAATTCTAGAGGTAATACATGCTTTAGCGCTTTTATTAGTTCAAAACCAATCGTTGTTGCTCTTTGTGGGAACTCAGCATTCTCACTGTGTTTTACTTAATTGTATGTTGTAAAGCTACATTACTTTGTGTTAATTTATATTGTTCATAAATCCTATAATCAAGGCACTATGTAAACATAATTCACTATAAGTTCAATACTCAGGCAGTGGATACCTCAGCAAACAGACTATGCAGCCGCCTTGCAGTTGCCACTGGGAGATGGAAGGGCTGTGAGAGACTACTCAGACAGAAAATGCAACTCATCCTGGTGAAGGCGATGTATGTCTGCTATGGCACCGACTTTGGAGAAAATAAGGACATTTGCATATCTACAGGAAGTCACAACTGCCCTGGATTCATCATCATCATCATCATCATGTGACAAGCCAGTTGGTATAGGCGTTTATACCTCTCCGCAGATCTCAGTCTGTGGTGTTCTGTATTGACTCTGCTGATTACATTCTTTCATTCCACTGTCTTAGTCCATCCAACATCATTTCTCTTGGTCTGCCTCTGCTTCTTCTCCCACTGATCTCTTGAGCTGTCATGTTTTCCTAAGCATGTCTTCTCATATACGACCAAAGAATGATGTTTGACACTTTCTTATAGATGTATATGTGTTGCTTTCATTAGCCTCTTCCAGCCAATCGTTATTAGTTACTCTGACTGTCCAAGGTATTCACAACATTCGTCTGTGGACCACATCTCTGTTGCTCTCAAGCTCTTCCTAACTTGTTTATCCACATTCCATGATTCACTGCCATTCAGAAAAACGGGTTATATGTAACATTTCAGTACTCTTGCTAACAAGATACTTTTTATGTTTTTTTAAATGCAGCTTTTGTTTGTTGTATTATACTCTCAACCTCTGTTACATATATTCAATCTGATATTTTGATTGTGTCTAGGTATTTACATTTATCAACTTTGATAAACATTTTCCCTTCTTTAGTTATGTTATATTTTGGTGTACTCTTTTTCTGTGATATAACCATTGTTTCTCTTCCCTTGATTTTCAAGGGAAGTCCCTTTTATTACTACAATGTCCAAAATGTGTTGTAGATCTTTTACATTTTCAGCCATCAATACTAAGCCATAAGCTTGATTGGTTATATTATAACCTCCAACTTGTATTCCTGTCCTCTCTTTGATCTCTTGAATTATTACTTTCCTATAGACACATCCTTGTCATACACCTTGCTTAATTGCCCCCTATATTTCCCATTGTAATTACTGCTCCTTGTTTCCAGTTAATATTCTCAATTATCCTGAAAGCTTCCCCAGCAATTTTAATATCTTGCAACATGTTCCCCTGGGCAACTATTTGAAAGTTCACAATGTGTCTTGTTTCCTGTTAAAGCCTGTACTGCTTTTTTCCCCTCAGTTTAATTAATGTCAAACAATGTTCAAATGATAATTAATTTAAACAATGCTAAACACTGATTAATTAAATACAGGAATGTCACGTTGTTTGCTTATGTCTCCAGAACATTTCACCAGATTGTATATTCGCGTCCAACACTTCAGCATTACCCATAACACAGATTGCAAAAGGCAGCAAACGGCCAGAAAAGGTGAGCATTTCATTTCTTGTACAATTGTTTTCATGATCATAGTCCGGCTTTCAGGAGATCAAACAGCTGAAGGTACGATACAGCAGGATCAGAACTATATGGGAGGATGCTTTAATACAAAGTTGTCTGGGATTCTCAAGGGCCAGTATTGGAATATTCTCAGGGAAGAGGCTCAACAATCAACAGTGCTGTTTACAGTGAGATGATGGTTACAGGGAGATGATGGTTAGAGTGAGATGATGGTTACAGTGAGATGCTCATTACAATGAGAATTAAAAGTAGACAACTGCTTTCCAAGGGCAGGTGACCTTGCATAACAACGCAGGTCCGCACACTTCTGCCCACACTGTTAAAACTCCTGAAAATTGTTGTGTTTCCTGAAAGTAGCTCTTAGATGTAGATCCAACTCCTGAAAATTGTTGTGTTTCCTGAAAGTAGCTCTTCTTAGATGAAGATCCACCTCTGATGAAGAAGTGAAGACAGCGGTGCATTCGTGGCTCACAGCTCAACCTAAAACATTTGTAGTAAGAAAATATGAAAGCTTTTTGAGAGTTAGACAAAGCATATTGGAAAGGAGGAGGTTATTTAAAAAAAAATATGTATTTGTATTTTTTAAAAGATTATTACAATAATTACTACAGTCAGAGTGCAGATAATTTGTTATTCACCCTTGTACATTTATATGTACGTACAAACCTAGTTACCTATTTAACTGTGTACATATATACGTGAATATATACATATATATATATGTATATGTATGATATACACCTTCCTACTTACGAATGTACATCCATGTGTGAAAATCATGCGATTGGGCATGCAGACCTGTCTTACATTCACACCTTCCAACCACATCAATTCGCACATCAATTATCTACTATTCCTGTTACATTGAAAAAAAAATAAACATTGTAAAATGAATGCTGTGAACATAAACAATACATATTACAATGTTCTGAGACAGGCAGGCAGGCACAGACACACATACATGCCTTCACACACACACACATGCAGATAGACACACTAGAGAGAGAGGAGGTATATTAATCTAGTTATTTATAAAACTACAGTTACTATTTGAAATATTTCTCTGAAATAATTAATGCCACCTGGAGTGGCTGCCAGTGTATATAGGTAGAGCTCTGTGCCATGTTAAGTGGTTTTTGTGGCTAATTAAGAGATATTTCATATGCCTTAATGTTATGTAATCAGGTTTACTTTGCCTTTGCTTCCAGCCAGTATGTTTATTCTATTACCAGGTATTTGATGTGCATGTTTTCAGGTTATAGGTATGCATTATTTCTCACCTGTGGACAAGATGCAGCTGCTAGAGATCATCACAACTGACAAGACATCCAAAGACACAGCAGGTAACCCCGACACTTTGTCTCCATCTTTCAGCATCCTACAATGGTATTGTAGTGTAGTTGTTGTTCTTTATGAACCCCAATGAAATTGATGGAATTGTATTAAAAATACGAGTAAATCAGCTACGTAACTTTAGTGTAATTGTATGTAGTTGTAGTAGTCTGTTTATTGTTGGTGTTGTGCTGTACTGTGCTGTGCTGTGCTGTACTGTGCTGTGCTGTGCTTAACCATTTTATTAAGAAAACAAAGATTTAAAAGGCAAGAAGATAGACTTCATTGCACCAGGTTTTATCACAAATGGTTCGGTCTGTTTCCACAGGGCGGCCTGCCAAAAATGTTTCACAAAGTATGAACTCCATAGCACCAACAATGACCTTCAAGAGTCTGAGAAAACTGCACTTGTGAACCAAATAAAGTAGCTTGGAATTGAACCCACAACATGAAGCACGAGGCAGGGGCCATAATCATTTCACCACGGAGACTTCCCCATTTTATTAATAATGCAATTGGAGTGGGGCTGTGTAGATCTGTGGCTAGCAGGCTGACCTACTGGTTGTGTGTTTGAAACCCCATCCAAGCAGGGATGGAACCAAATCATCATCATGTACCATGCTGATAAGCGTCGGCGGCCATGTTTCGCCATCTCACACGAACACCAGAGTCTGGATCAGCTCCGTGTTCTTGTCTCGACAATACCACATGGCCTAGCCAACCAGGTATTTACTTCTTTGTCTTCCCCTTGTTCTTTTCTCCTCAATCATGCCAGTTGCCACCAAGTTCTGTAATTTATTGCTTCTCATAACGTGTTAAAAAAATTGTGACCGTCTACATCTAATTTCTCTAATCAGTTTACAGTTTTCATTCCTTGTGTTTTAGCTCTCCATTTATTTTGTTTTTCTGGTGGGTTCCACTAAAAATACTTGCTAGTTAACACTAGTCTCAGCTTTTCTAACTGTCTATCCTATCCAGTGCCAATGTATATTATCAACAGTTCTAATGTAAGACATAATCAATAATTATCAACCATTATCTGCACATTTCCAGCATCTGCGGTAGATGTAGGCCTGCGGCAGGGAAAAGTTGTCATTACCGTCAAGGATGGACCAGGTTTTTACACCACCAGAATTCTGGCACCGATGTTGGCTGAGGCAGTAAGAGTACTACAGGTAACATGTTTGATACAGATTTGTTACCAGTGTGGGGGTCCAGGTTCGATCTCCCGTTGTGGCAGAAGTTTTTCCCCCAACTAATGTGGCTCTGGTGTTGACAGATAGATGCTCATAATATGGGTACAGATCATTTTCATCATTTTTTGGAAATTACCTGCAAGGAGAGAAAGGATGGTTGGTTGGTTGTGAATTCTCTGGAAGACTGAGTTTTAACTCTTTTAAGCCCAGTGCAGTTTAACTCTTTTTAAGCCCGGTGCATTTTAACTCTTTTAAGTCCAATGCATTGGTATTGAGTTGTTCTGAGCCCTGAAAGAGCTGGAATCTATGAGATTGAGGTTGACTTTCATAGACTGTTTTCCTGATCCAATACCGAAGTATAACACATAGAGGCAGACTGTTGCAGAGTTATCAGATCCCTCTCCAATCTCAGCAACCAACTGGGTCTGCCAGACTGGGACTGGAGCTTCACTTTTGTGGGCAGGTATAGGAGGATATGAGAGCCACAGTAGCATAGTGGCTGGACACTGGTCTGCCATTGTGATGGTCAGAGGTTCCATCCCCATTAGGGTGGACTCAGTCTACAATGGGCACAGGAAATGTGTTTGAATGTGAAGGTGGGCGGTGAGATATTGATCACATGATTAATCACATGACTTACAAGTCCTGATTGGTGGATAGGAAATATGGCTCTAGCAACATATGCCAAATGGGCCTTAACTGATTAATTGCATAGGATGATTAATCGCCTTAAGCCACTTCCTGTTTCTGCCAACAGGAACCCCCTTTAATTTGATATATTGTAAAACATGTCTGCTACCATATTAAAGACTTTAAAGTCATAACTGTGACACACCACTACTTCCCACTTTCCATCATCCATTTTTGCTGGGTCCAGACCTACTTTTTGTGTGCCACTGAAGCTCTTAAGGCTGTAACAGAGAACTTGACTTTTTACATTGATGTAACTGGGTCATGATTCAGCACAGGACAGACTGGCTGGGATTAGGCCTGGACTGGTCATGTTCCCTCCACAGGTGTTAGGTATTTCATTGTCAGCAGGCTCCATACCAATTCTTAGAGGAAGCTGTGAGAAAGGCAACTAGTCACCACCAATAATAGTGTGAGCAAGAATTTGTGAAGGCCTAACAATATTTGGGGAGCCACGGTAGTGCAGTGGTTAGCCTATGTGCCTATCGGCCTGGTGGTCATGTGTTCAAATGATATCAAGGTGGGTTTTTTCCATTATCTGGGTCTCCCAGGTTGACCCAGCTTGAACCCACCAAGGGGGTTTGAACATTTGACCTCCGAGCCAACAGGCAGACATGCTAGCCACTATGCTAGCATAGCTTGCCATCATCCATATAGAGACCTGTAATAGACAGAATAGACATTTAAGAAATTTCAAAGCAATGTTTTCCCCGTAGTGAATTTGAATAACGAAGACGCAAACTATAGTTTGCACAATTTTTGCCTGGCTGATTTTGCTGCATCTTGTCAGGTACATACTGCAGAAATCACACAACATAAACTACAGCAACAAGTAATGTGGTTAGAGTCACATGATTGATAGGGACAATCTGTTTCATGTGCTGTTTAACACACAAAATGTGTGCATGTTAACGCTGGCAGAGGCAATTGCCATTCATTTACAAAGGCCAACTTTGTCCAAATAAAAAGAAATGACAGTCAGTTTAAAATTACTGTGGTAGACAATTCAAGTTAGTGTGAAATTATGTGTGTTGTATTTTTCAGTGTGAAGAATTTATCTTGTTGTTGCGAGATGCAGCAAAATATGCCAAGCAATAAATCGTGCAACATATTGTTTGTGACGTTTCAGAGTTTTTTTAGTTTTAATCTACATTCTTAATAATTTCTTCAGGAGGGAACAGGACCTAAGCATCTGGACAAGTTGACCAAAGATTTTGGCTTCCCTGTGGGTGCGGCAACACTGGCAGATGAAGTGGGTGTGGACGTGGCGGCCCATGTAGCTGAGGATCTTGGGAAGGCTTTTGGAGAGCGTTTCAAGGGCGGTGATCCAGAGGTTTTGAAAGCAATGGTTGCTGCAGGCTTCCTGGGTAATTTTCTTCCCAAGAATGTCAATTTCATATTGGTTGAAACTGGCTTTTGACAATAATGTTTTTACGAGATGTGCTTCTGTGTTTTTTGTCTGCTTTCCATCGCATGAATAAGGACATGCATTGCACACTGCACATAATGTATTGTTAACAACAGGTGTACAAAATACATTAACTATCTCTATACAAAATACATTGACTATCCCTGTACAAAATATATCAACTATCCCTGTACAAGATACATCAACTATCCCTGTACAAGATACATCAACTATCCCTGTACAAAATACATTAACTATCCCTGTACAAGATACATCAACTATCCCTGTACAAAATACATTAACTATCCCTGCAGAAGATAAAGCAACTATCCCTGTACAAGATACATCAACTATCCCTGTACAAAATACATTAACTATCTCCATACAAAATACATCGACTATCCCTGTACAAAATACATCAACTATCCCTGTACAAAATACATTAACTATCCCTGTTCAAGATACATAAACTATCCCTGTACAAAATACATTAACTATCCCTGTACAAGATACATCAACTATCCCTGTACAAAATACATTAACTATCCTTGTACACAATACATCAACTATCCCTGTACAAAATACATTAACTATCCCTGTACAAGATACATCAACTATCCCTGTACAAAATACATTAACTATCCCTGTACAAGATACATTAACTATCCCTGCAGAAGATAAAGCAACTATCCCTGTACAAAATACATCAACTATCCCTGTACAAGATACATCAACTATCCCTGTACAAGATACTATCCCCAACAGAGGCAGGATTAGTTTCTTGACCAGTGTGGCTATAGTGTTGACCTGGCCTCATAGAAATAGGCACCAGACAATGTTATGGGAATTACCAAGGAATGAAAGGTGGTGAAGAAGGAAACTGGCCATGTCATCCCATGTACCATGGCCTAGAATATGTGAAGGTCTAAACCTCACAGCCCAGGAGCAGGATCTGTTGTGGAACTACCTTTACCTATCTCCAGAAGTTGTTTCTTTAATGTAATCAATGTTTGAGTCTGTAGGTTAAAATAATAACACTGGGGCACAACAGGTTACCGTAACAACTAGCATGAAGATCATCATCAGGTGGCAAACCCTTTGCAGGGCATCACTCTTATCCCTGTTTACCAAAGAGTCTCTCAGTCCTTCACCAGTGCCTCGACCTCTTGCATGTTCATGCCTAGGGTGTCTTTAATTCCCCCCCCCCCCCATCTTATCTTCTAGGTACTATGCCTTCAATTATTGTTCTTTCTAAATCATATGGGTGGATGCTTGTGTGTGTGTGCGTGTGTGCGTGCGTGCGTGCGTGCTTATGACATTTCGATGAAATCCCTATCATCTTCATATGGGCGTTAAAAAAAAAATCTTTCAGTTTGTGGCTAGTTTAACTTGAGTTGAGTTGAGCTAAGAAATGACATCACTGCACTCAGGAATTCCCATATCCGCTCCATTATCTCGCCACCGCTATTTGATTGAAAGTTCTCCTGGTCTTCCCACTTAATTTTGAGATTCTTCCAGAACCCTTGCTGATCCCCCTAAATCTCATTCTTTCCACATATGGGTTCTCAATCTGTTCCCCCACATTCTCCACTTGGTCACACAGGCTCTCAACTACATCTTCCTTATCCATAGATAATCTACCACCAAAAGGTGCATTCCCTGCCAGCCTATCAGCCATTTCATTCCCCTGCACTCCTGCCTGGCCAGGGCAAAAAATTCATACAATAACTTGAGTCATGCCACATTTATTGCTAGTTGAATCTTCTGGTTACTTGTGACTTTATGCCTGTTATAATTGTAACTGTTTCAATCCCTCTTGCCTGATAACATGTCCAGACAATGATGTTATTCTTACAACCTTGTGTCTTATGTCTATCATAACTGTACATGTGAAAATAAAATAGGGTAAATGTTTTTCAGGCATATACATTTTAGAATTATGTTTTTGTTCCAAAAGTCGCAAGATATATTCTTAACAAAAATAATGAAACATTCTCAGGGCTGTTGTAATGCAATTCACCTGTATTACTAAATCAGTGTTTGGTCTGACTTGCAGGCAGAAAGTCTGGCAAGGGCTGCTACATTTATGAGAAAGGCAGTAAGGACCGGCCAGAAAACCAGGAAGCTCTGGAGATTGTGAAACGATTTCAGCTTCCAGCTACAGGGTGCGCATGTGTCATTTTTAAATACATTGTCTTTGCATGTACTTGTCATCCCAGAGTATAGGTTTTCAGGCTGCTCCATCAGAGTCCATGGACTTTCATTTCTGGTGGTTTTGATTGTTTACCTTGTTAGTTAGATCTTAGTCACCTGTGACAATAAATCATACTACTTGCTTTCTATTATTGCTGAATGTTGGGTGGCGCTCACCAAACCCAACACCCCACATTGTGCCAGTGGCTTTGGGCAGTATTAGTTCAGTTAGGAAGGTGCGAGGAAATGCAATGTAAAGACTATCATGGCAGGGCAGACCAGGCCCTAAGCCTTGGTCTTCAACCTGTCTAGGATCAATGCTCCGACAGGCAGATGGTTATAACATTGCTTTGCTGATCTGGCAGCTTCAGCAGCTTGCCTTGTTCTAGAAGTATTGGTGTTACCTTTCCTCTGGGTTAAACAAGACAGGCCGAGAGGGGGATCATGCTGTATGGGCAACACATGGTCTCTATAATTGAGCCCAGGCTTTGTGTTATGGGGAAGTTATAATGACTTTTTTCAGAAGTACAGTGTAACAAACTATAGTCTATCAAGACAGTGCGGTGACACTATGTATTGTTATCATCATAATCCAGTCTATAGTCAGTAAGAATGAAAGTAAAAAGGCATCCTAGTATCCTAGCTGCACACTTGTTCATTTTCAAAAGTACTTATTAGTTTTCTCTCATAAAGAACTTATGCTTTATAACTCATAAAGAATTTCATGCATTTATATGTTGCCATTATTAGGATCATGATCTTCAATAGGTGAATTGTTGCTGTTTGTTCTTCTTTAGTTATAGTTTAGCAACAATTCACCTAAACGAACATCCCTTGAAACAAGTAAAGAGCTTCAAGTACCTAGGAAGTATAATATCATCAAATGGCAGATCAGAAGACGAGATCGAAAATAGGTGCAATAAGGCAAATCAACTCATTGGACAAATGGCACCAATACTAAAGAACAAACATGTATCAATAACTACTAAGAAAGCACTTTACAACACAATCTTCCTACCAACTCTGTGCTACCAATGCCAAACCTGGACAATGACAGAAAAAGAGAAAAGAAAAATCACAACAACAGAAATGAGGTTCCTGAGAAGAATACTCAACGTATCAAGAAGAGATAAGATCAGAAATGAATAAATCAGGACTAAAGTGGGGGTTAAAGCTGCTCTAGATTTTATTAGAAAGCAGCATGTCAAATGGTTTGGCCATGCAAGTAGGCTACCAGTCAACAGCATGCCACAACAAGCAATGATGTACAGACCAGATGGAAACAGAGGAAGAGGCCGACCACGTAAACGTTGGACGGAGGGAATAACAGAATCCATGGGAATGTCGATATACAAAGCCCATAACCGGGCACTCTCACAAAGTTTATACTTCACCTCGACACCGCAAGGTACAAGAGGAACATGATGAGATGAGATGAGAGATCTTCAATAGGATCCCACATTATTTCATCATTTCCAAAGAGATTCCTTATCCATACTGTCAAAGGCCTTGTTCTCAGGAGGTCATGCGTGCAAGTTGTACCTGTTAAAAATTCAACTGCAGTTGGAAATTGCAAAGAGTAGGCCTTAAAGCCACTGCCCTGTCAAAACTTCAAGCGGGAGAAAGAAACCTATCCATGGGTAGAGACCATTACCTTGGATGGAATCTGTTTATAGCAATTAAACATTACACAAATGCATGCCAAAGCCAGACACACTGGCCGCTGAAGTGCATAATTAGGTGTGACACACTCCCTTCGAAAGAGGAACAAAGAAGAAATGCCCTTATCCCAATAACTTTACTACAAGATTCCAGCAGGTCAGGTCGTATCAGCTATGTGATTACCTTCTTAATATGTAAACATATAATGAAATAAAGGAATGAAATACAACATAAGCTATCTATCAGAGCATGTGACTTGATCATTTCCTTGTTTTACAAGTTGTGTTTATTCTCTTTATCCTCCCAGCCTCACAGATGAAGATATCCAGTACCGCCTGGTGTCACGTTTTGTTAACGAAGCCATCTTGTGTTTGCAGGAGGGAATCCTGGCCAACCCTGTATGTTTTACAAGCTTTTAACTCTTTGTAAATGTGTTAACCCTTAGTGTATGTACTCAGAAATATGTTGGTACTTTTATAAAAGGACCTCCCAGCCATAAATGAGTCAATAAAAATAAGATGATGAATTAGAAAGCTTTACTAGGACGTTATCACAAGTTACAAAGTTGATGTTGCAGCTGGAGAATTCATCAGCACTCAAACAATAAACATGGACCAGTAAACTACATACAGAATCTACATGTATATACATACATAAGTTACTGACCTGGTGACTGGATAACTTTGTGTTGATCACATGGCCTTATGTGCTGGCATCACATCTGTCAAATATCTGCCCTATCAACTGTCGATGGTGTGTGACATTGTGGTTGTAACAAATACAAAACATATACCAGAAATGCAGGTCAGCATGGCTAAGTGGATAAGAATGCTTGTCCTTAAACTTCCTGTGTGCTGATGACTAGGTAACAGGTTCAACCCCTACACCAGTGGGTTGGACTAAAATGTTGACTTCTCGTCCTTGACTTGGGGACATAAATTACAAGTAGGAGTCACGCATTCCATTCGCAACTGTGAGCGCTAACAAGACAAGTCACCTGAACAAGTCAAGCAACCCGATACGGGGGAAAATGGCACTTTGCAAGAACACCAAAAGACACGTGGCATCCAAGATGTGCAGCGTGGCAGCCAACAAGAAGATGAGCGGAAAGAATGTACCGGCAAGCGGCAGCAAACAACAAGAACCTCAAGCAACCTCTAACGAAGCTACCACGAGGAAGGACGATGACAACCCACCACAAACAAGAGCTAAACCTACTGAGAAGCAGAGAGAGGAGAAAGACACCAGAGTCAGAAACACCGACTCACCGACAAGCAATTGGGTTGCCAAGCATATCCAAGAGGAGCTGACAGATGAACAAATCATGAAGCAGCTACAGGAAGAGAATCTCCACATCCGATTCTTGAAGGCGGAGCGGCTCCTCACCTACTCCTAGATACTTACAACCTTGGCGGTAGTGATAACAGAGGGCAGCGAGATGCCGACCACAGCAGAGCAGTATATCGCAGTAAGATGGAAATCTGCCGGTACTGTGCCAATTACCACACCTTCAAGGAGTGTCCGCTGGCCTAGCTGGACACGGACTTCCGAGCACCCAACAACAAAAGAAAGTGTTCCAACTGCCTGGACAAGCATGGAGCAAGAAACTTGGGTTTTCCGTACCTCCAAAGACACAGAGACATCTTAAAGACCGCCATTACCACAAAGACGCCATATAAGGAAGCAATGCAGAGGTGCGAGACAGCCACGTACATCTCGCAAGCTGTAAGAGCACAACTGCAAAGCGAGAATGATGAGTTAAAGAGACAAGTCAAGCTACTTCAAACACCGGCACCAACCAGCAACAATGAAAAGCTGCTTTCTTAAATAAAGGAGATACTGCAAAACATCAAGCAAGAAGTGGAACATATGGCCAAGATGAAGAAGGAAATCGAAGAAATGCTATGCACCATTAAAGCGGAGAGAGAGCTGTTGAAAGATGAAATGGAATTAACCCAAAACAAACCAACAGAAGCCATGCAAGAGACCACAGACAAGCTGCAAGGCGAAACCCAACAACAGACCGAACCGAAACCGCAAGATAAAGACAGCAGCCCAACCACGACGCCCGAGAAACTCAAGGAGAAACCAATATCCCGTCAGACATCTGAAGAAAACAAAGATGAATACCCTGATGACGGCATGGAGTGGACCAGGGCACCTACCTTGGAGGAGCGCGTGGAAGCATTAAAGAGGGACTCAGGCACGGGGATTCAGAAGGCAATGGGAAGGAAAAAAAAAGAAGAAGCCCAAGAAACTCAGGGGGGAAATCAATAGAATACCCTGAGATACACTATGACAGCAAGGCCAACCTTGAGTACTATATAGATGATAGAGTGGCCGTCCCATGGCTGACCACAGAGGAAGTAATCAAAAGACAGCAAGCACTCGAACGCAAAAGGGAAAAAAGGCGCAAGGAGGAAAATAACATCAAAAAGCTTCTACAGGCAATACACAAAATAGGAGGCAAAAATACCAAATAAATAGTCTGTATGAGGACTGCAACCAGTCAAGCCAGACAAGCCAGGAGCTTTCACTAACAAAAGAAACCACCAGAGGAGACGGGCACAAAAGACAGCCACCGACCAATTCCCCCAGCTGACGTCACAGACACAAACGCTCATGTAACCAGTCCGAGTTATGACTCACTCGTAAGAGCGCACAAGACAAGAAACAGTGTAAAAATACCCACAAAAACCACGGATCTCAACAATAACCAAAGCTGAAGAGGCAGGTTAAATGAGACCGAATTTGGAATGTTTGTTTTGAAAATTGGAATTGGAAGTAGGAGTGGGCTTCTGATGGCAAGGGACACTGGCAATAGGGAAAGTTAACCCACATGCAATAACCCGGTCCAGTGCCTTAGAAATAGTAGCGTGTATATGGACAGTACTTGAGCTCAAAGCAAGCAAACACACACACACACAAACATGCCAAAAATGGCCATATATTATGTCATAGAAAAGCATGTTGAAAGCCAATATGGACAGTACTTGAGCTCAAAGCAAGCAAACACACACACACACACAAACATGCCAAAAATGGCCATATATTATGTCATAGAAAAGCATGTTGAAAGCCAAATAACACATTATTTTGGTGAATATTTTCTATTTGTACATGTGATAAAGTGGTATATTGTGCCTATGCTTTTATGCATGTGAAACATGGGCAATGAGCAGACAAACCAGGAAACATCTAATGGCAGTGAAAATGTGGTTACTGAAGAGAATGCAAAGAATACCATGGACGGACAGTAAAACCAATGAGACTGTCCAAGATACAAATGAAAACCACATTAGAGAAATTAGGAGTGGACAGACGAGATTTTGAGACATGTTTTGGGGAGAAACAAACTGGCAAACTTGAGTAGAAAAGAATAAGGGAAAGGCAAAGAGATAAATACCTCCATTCATTGGCCACACGGTATAACAAGCACTAAAACACAGACCTGATCCAATGCTGTAGTGATCACATGGGGTTGTGAACAATGACCACCCGTGCTTCATTGGTTCATGATGACGGTAATGACATTTGATAACATCTTTCAAAGAAGTGGCTATTTTGAAATATATTGTTTAATACAATTTATAGCCAGATTTTCAAAATATCAATGTCAGAAATATTTGTGTGTCTTCACAGCTGGAAGGGGATATTGGAGCAGTGTTTGGGCTTGGTTTTCCTCCATTCCTGGGAGGTAAGTATCATACTTTGGTTAAAGAACCAACAGTCCTGTTACAGGGATCTGCTGTGAGTATGTAAAATGGTAGGACCATCAGATTCTGTAGGCCTGGGTACACGGAGGAATTGGTGGCCAGGTTTTTCCTCCTGCAGCCAAGTGTGAAAACTGACATGAAACCCTGGTCATATGTCTAATCCTTTAGATTTGGCTTTTTGAGGGATAAACATGTTTGTGATGCCAGTTTTCAAGTACAACTGTTTTTTAATGTGGTGTAGAACAATCCTGGCCATTGCCATCACAATGAAGCATCATTTGAGCTTTTCCCCTCTCTCACACACATACATTAATCCATCATCATGTAGCAGAGCAGATCCTTTGCAGGACATCACTCTCATCACGGCCCTCCAAGAAGTCTCTCAATCCCTTGCCAGTTCTCTCACCGCATGCATTGTCATACCCAATATGTCTTCTGTGTTCATCTTCTTCTTCTTCTTCTTCTTCGTTCATCCGGAGTTTTTTTTCGGATGTGATTGCGTTGTGCCTGTTTACAGCAGAGCTGCGTTCTTGCGCCGTTAGGCCGACACATCCGACTTCTGCGGGCATTTGTTGACCGGGTTAACCTTCCCTGGGGTTTCTTAGGACGTTTGACTCTCACTGTTGTGGTGTTATCTCCCATCCTAGCTGGCCCATATAGAACAGCCAAAGACATCCTGGTCAGCCCTCAAGGGAAGGCAGGGGCAGACCATGGGCATTCCCCGCCATCCAAGGAGGCTTCCATACTTGCAGAGCCAACACACAGCGCTCTGGTACTGGGCTCACCCAAGGAATCGTCACGTCCTGCACATGGCTGCTTAGCCTCACTTCCGTATATTGGGCCTTCCGTTCACCATAGGCTGTTCTTCCGGAAACCAGAAGAATGCAGTGTGCAGATGACATCCACACAGTGAGCTTTCGATTCGGAATTTCCGCACAATGGATTTGCTATCCGAGCAATATTCTATTTCGTGCCACTAGGACACTTTTTCCACCTTTTTTGAAAGCCCACACAGTGAGCTTTTGATTCAGACTTTCCACATAATGGATTTGCTATCCAAGCAATATTCCATTTCGTGCCACTAGGACACTTGTTCCACCTTTTTTGAAAGCCCACACAGTGAGCTTTTGATTCGGACTTTCCACGTAATGGATCTCCTATCCAGCAATATTCCATTTCATGCCTCTGGGAGGCTTTTGTAACCGACATACCTGTGGTATGAAGTGTGGCAGTCTGAATACTTCTTCATACACCTTTAAATGTCAACCTGTATGTAGTTAAAGTAAGCTACGGTCAACTTGAGCTTGTTGATATCTCCATAGAGCTTGTCCTCTAATGAAGCAGGTATGGGCCAAAATATTTTTCTCTGTTCTGCATATATTGGGCAATCCTGAAGCAAATGTTTTGCTGTCATTTTTCCAGTTCGACAATTACATTCATCGGTATCTCCTATCTTTAGTTTATTGAACAAGTGGTATTTCAGCCTGTTATGTCCTGTGCGGAGTCTGAAGATTGCTACTTGTTCTCTTCTGTCGAGTTTGTAATATGCATCATCCTTCTGGTGGCCTGGATGCTCTGATTCCCATTTGGTTCTATAGGTGCTTTTTATCAACCTTTTTGCCTCATTATAGGTTATGTCTATGTCAGGCTGTGGTAGTCGTCCGCCCTCTTTTGCCAGTCTGTCAGCCTCTTCATTTCCAGGTATACTGCAATGTGATCCACTGTATTACAACTTTTTTGGATTTCTGGCATAGACCATGGAGTGCTGCTCTTAGGTCAGCTATTTCTGTGCTGTTATTGCTCTTCAGTATTGAGACAGCTGACTTTGCATCTGTGAAGATAGCTATTTGCTTCTCTTTATTTTCCTCCATCAAGAGCATTTCTGCTGCAGTTTTCAGAGCCTCTACCTCCGCTTTGAAGTTACTTGAAAACTTTCCAGTTGCCACTGAATGTGTTTTTTTCACTCCATTTTTTAAATTTAGGAGAATTCCTCCTCCTCCATTCTCTATTGAATTTTTGGCTAATCCATCTGTATATGCATGGGTCCAATTGCTGCTTGGGTATTGTTCTTTTATGTAGTTTAGGGTTATATCTCTTCTTTCGGTTTCATGCTGAGTGTTCTTTTTCTCAATACCAGGAATGTTTTCTATCATCTCAGGCAGTTGCTGCTGTCTCCAAGCTGGGAACTTGTCTGCATTGTAAATAGGTTTGACTGTTGATATGTTAAGTATGGGATCTGCCCTAATCTTTCGTTTTGCAGTTTCTACAAAGTTGCTATGCTTCAGTCGTCCCTTTATAAAACCACTAAACCTTTTATACATAGGGTGGTCTGTCAATCTTCTAAATTTTTCTGCTTGTTGCTGGGCTCTGCTCTCTCTTCTATCCTGCATTGGTTGTAAACAAGTGATCTTTTCAAGTTCATTAATAGGCGTTGTCTTCAGGCTTCCAGTTATGATTCGCATTCCTTGATTTTGGACTCTACTTATTTTGTTAAAGTTTGACTTAGCTGCTGTTGCCCAAGCTGCAATGCCATATTCCATTACTGGCCTCACCCGTCCAGTATATAACTTCTTGAGAACTTTCTCATCTGCTCCCCACGTTGTACCAGCAAGCTTTTTCATGATTGCCATTCTTTGCCTTGCTCTTGTTCGATTTTTCTCAACCTGTGTTTTCCATGTCAGGCGACGATCAAAGGTGACTCCGAGATAGTTTGGATTTTCTTCATGGCGCAATATTTTTCCATTCAATACCAGCTTAGGTTGTTGAGTTTTATTTGAGAGGGAGAACACTGTGCATGTTGTTTTCTCCTCACTTATCTTCACTAGCCATGATTTTGACCAGTCCTCTAGTGCTAATAAGGCTTGCTGTATTCTGCTGTTAGCTGTACTAATATATTCTTCAGATGTCCATATGGCTAGGTCATCTGCAAAGGATGATGTGTGTACTCTGGCTGGAAAATTTTCTGTGATGTCGTTTATATATGCTAGGAATAATGTTGGTGAAAGAACTCCTCCTTGGGGGACACCTTGCTCCAACAGCATCATTTTGCTGGTTTGTCCTTGTACTTTTGTCCTGGCAGTTCTGTTCTCAAGGTAGTGGCTGATCCATTTGTACATTTTCCCACAAACATGCATTTTTTGCAGTTTTACTTTCAGTCCTTCCTTCCATACTTTATCAAATGCTTTTTCTAAATCTATCCAGACTGCTAGTGTGTGCTTTTTCTCTTGGAAGGCATCCTCTATTTCCTGAGCTATATAGGTTATTTGATCTTCAGTGGATCTGTACTTTCTGAATCCTGCTTGGTGTGGTGTTAAGAGTTTGTCTTCTTCCAGATGCCATGTTAGCCTGCCATTGATAATGCGTTCCATTAATTTCCTACACAGCTAAGTAGACTGATAGGTCGATAGCCATTTGGTTCTTCCAGGTCTTTTCCTTTCTTTGGGATTGGTATTAGTATAGCTTCCTTCCATGCCTGTGGGACTATTCCCCTCTTCCAGCTGTAATTTAGGACTGCTAGTAGTTTCTTTTTTGCCTTAGTGCCTAGTCCTATTAGCATTTCATTTGTGATTCCATCCTTTCCTGGTGATTTCTTCTTTTTTAGGGTATTCATTGCCTGTTCCATTTCTTCCATTGTTAGATTTGCCATCATATATTCTGCTGCTGTCTCTGTATTTGTATGATGTATCTGTTTGTCTTGATTGCTTTCTTCTGTTCGGTTGTAATATCAATGTGGTTTGCATTTGCATAGTGTTCCATTAGTGCATTTGCAGCCTTTTTTCCTGTAAGCAAGGCATTTCCTTGTTTAATTGTTATTTGTTTGTTGCTAGGTCCTTCATTGTTCATGGCTTTCACTAGTTTCCATAGTTTGTTTCCATCCCTGTCAAAATTCAGGTTTTCTGTTTTTTCCCCTCCAACAATCTCTTGTTGTTTGATTTACTGTTCTTTTATATTTTGCTGAGATGGCTTTGAGAGAGATATTTGCTTCAATTGTTTGTTCTCTCTCTGCTGTCTTCCTGGCATCTTCAACTTTGTCCTCCAAACTTTGTAGTTCTTCAGTCCAGTATGGTTTGTAATTTTTCCTCGCTCCTCTTGGAATGGACTCAGTGGCTGCCTGTATTATCGCTCTGTTTAGACTTTCCACCATTTGCTTTATGTTGCCATATCGTGTATTTATGTTTTCACAATATTTGTCTGTTAGTATGGCAAATCTGTCCCAATCTGCTCGTTTGTAATTCCAGCGGGGCAAGGGCTTTTGCTCCTGTGGAACATACTCCATATTCATTACAAGCTTGATTGGTCTGTGGTCACTACCTGCTAATTGGTTCAGCACATGGCGATCGATTTTGTGGAGGATGTCTCCTGTGCAGAAAGCTAAGTCTGGAGTAGAAGTGGTAAGCCATCTTCTGGAGTAGAAGCTCGGTGTGTCATCCGTTGTGTTGAGTAGATGGAGATTTGAGTCTATTTCCCAGTCCTCCAATTCATCTCCTCTTTTGTCAGTATCTGGGTATCCCCATCTTTCTGAACGGCTATTAAAGTCTCCGACAATAATGCAGTTTGTGTCAGTTATTTTCATGTTTGAGAGTGTAAGGTCCTTATCTGCTGGGCTATAAAGATTGTAGATTCTTATTTTCACGTCCTTTATCATTATATCAACACCTATAATTTCCGTTTGGTTGTCAGAGATCACAGATACTTCGCTGCAAGGTATTGTATTTCGTGTAAGTATTAGAACTCCTCCTTTGTGTCCTTCGCGGTCGAAACGTGTGGCCTGATATCCTCTGACTGAGAATTTGTGATTGGCGTTGAGGTGTGTCTCTTGAATGCATGCCACATCTATTCTATCTTTATGAAGACGCTGTGTTAGGGAGTCTTTCTTCTTGTAAACTCCTTCGGCATTCCACTGTAGTATGTTGAGTGTCCGGGGTATTTGGTCAATAGCTCTTAACCTACTCCTCTGTGCCTTGACTCCACAGCACAGGGGAAGGTGACCACCAGTAGTCATGGGTGGACCCCCTCGAGGCAGGGGGCCCGGCACTATCGCCGCCTGATGGGACTTCACGGGATTAGCACCATAACGATTAATTTTGATTTGTGACATCATGAATTAAGTTACGTTGCACTGCTTTGTCAAGCCTGTGGCTCAGTACATCCGATTTCGACAAGCATTTATTCGGGATGCTTTCCCTAGCCTTTGACTGTCCCCAGTCTACCTACAAGGCAGCAGGTTTTACGTTGCACTGCTTTGTCAAGCCTGTGGCTCAGTACATCCGATTTCGACAAGCATTTATTCGGGATGCTTTCCCTAGCCTTTGACTGTCCCCAGTCTACCTACAAGGCAGCAGGTTTGTGTGTCTCTTTGTCTGGTCCCTCTCCCTTGACCTGTCCGACATGGGTGGCCCTACCAGTAGCTGTGCTACCGTCGGCATAGCTCTTGGGGTCATTGGGACGCACAAGCCCCTCTACCTCGTCACGGTAGACACACAGCAGAGGGGCTGTGTTCATCTTTGTTCTGGTCAATCCGTTGCCTCTCTTTTCAGTAACCCTGCCTTTCATCATTGTTCTTTGCAAACAAACCACTGTTAGATTTAATATGGCCAAAGTATTTTAGTTTCAAGATATAGTGTTTTTTATGATCCAGTCTTTTACGATGTTTGGAACTTATAGAATGTTAGTTCTTCTTCTTCTTGTTCTTTTATTCACTTGAAATTTCTTGTCTATAAATGCAATGTTGTCTCTTGTATGAATTTCACTGTCTATGTTACGCAGTTATCCATAGAGTGTATTTTCCCCAGTCGTCTCTCTAGGCCAGAATGTTTGCCTAGATATGTTGTATTTTGGGTAGTCTTGGAGTATGTGCTCTGCTGTCTGCGACGCCAGTCCACATGTGCACATGGCTGATTCGCCAATCTTGAATTTGGTATTAATGTGGTTGCATCTGGGGTGCAGAATAATGATTTGTTTTGGTCTGTCCATAAAGTGGTAATTGTCTTGAGCTGGTGTTGGCGGTTTTCTGGTTGATTGATCAGAAAGTTGGTATTTTTCTCCTTCTTGGTCCACAATATTCTAAGAATTGTTCTGTAACATTTAAGTTCACAAACTCCCTGAATTTCTTCTTTAGTAGTTGCAAAATGGTCTATGACTAACATCCTTATGATGGCATCTTTCCTGTCAACACATATGGGTATGAGTCATGTATCATGTACATTCACAAAAGAATAAAACTGAGGTCTTTGAATTTAAATCATACAGAAAGATTCCTAGAATACCCTGGATGAATCAGACAAATGCTGATATTCTGCAAGATCTGAACACTAAAGAAAATTGGTTTCTAGACATCGCCATGTCTCAGAAACTCAAATACTTTTATAGGTAGTTGCGTATACTTTACAGAACTTTGCAGTCAACTCAAAAATTCTTTAACTGTTTGTGATTTATAAGCAAATTTATGTTCAGTAGTTTGCCATTGCTTTTTTTAACAACTGGCACTCGTATCATTATATAAAAACTGTATATGCAAGATTGCTAATTGCATTCGTAACCCCTTTGCCACAGCAAAGGTGCTTTTGTATGATACTTCGGCCACATCAAATGCCCCCGTGGTTTAGGAACAAGCAGTAATAGAAGACATGATTCCTGGAAGACGAGGCAAGGATTGACCACCATGGAGGTGGACAAATGGACGTTAAAGACACACTGGACAGGAAGATGCATGAGATGGGCATGGGCAATGGATCAAGAATCTTGTTGAGTAGGTTGTGATGATTTTTTATTTTTGAGCTCGCTCGCTTTGAACTCAAGCATAGTCCATACACACTATTCATAATAGTGATTGACTGAATTTTGCGTGTGGACTAGCTTTCCCTATTAATAGTGTCCCTCGACATCAGGCGAACCCACTCTGACTCCAGAGGTAGGTTGTGATGATGATAGTGAAATCAGCACAGAGGATGACGATGATGTGACAAAAAGTTACAATAACACAATAACAACAGTGTTCTATGCAATGTTGTTTGTCCTTGCAGGACGCTGCAATCAACCCAAGATGCAGGTTGGTCTTCTAGGCAATTTTATGTTCTTCAAGACAAGTTAGGTCTTAGATATGACTGAGCTACTGTATGACAGTAAACAGTACTACCTGCTTCTGTTAGTGCCGAACCCAACACCCCACATTGTGACAACAGCTTTGGGCAAAGGAGCATAATTATGAGTCATACTCTAGTGTGAGGAAATGCAACCTAAAGACTAAATGTCATGACAGGGCATACAGGCCACTAAGCCTTGATCGGCAACTGGTCTAAGATTGAAGCTCCAACAGGCATATAGTTAGAGCATTGTTTTGTTGATCTGACAGCTTCTGCAGCTTGTTTTGTTCCAGATGTATTGGTGTTACCATTCCTCTAGAGTAAACTAGACGGGCCGAGAGAGGGATCATGTTGCATGGGCAACACATGGTCAGACATTATTTGGCACTTAATGCTGAGCAGTAGGCCTGAAAACTTAGTGTTAAGTGGCAAAATTGACAGGAAAAAAGCCAGGGGAAAGCAAAGAAATAAACACCTGGATTGCTTGGTCACATGACATAATCAGAATAAGAATGCAGGGCTGATCTGTGACTGGTGGTTATGTGAGAGACGAACAGTGACCAGTCACTGTATTTTGGTATATCACTTGATGATGTTGATGAAGCTGGCTATGGGTCATCTATTTGAGACCAATGCTTTCCAGGGATTATTCATTGTATACACATGAATTATAATTATGTGCAGTCTGCATCATTAACATTTGCTATTCTTCAGGCCCATTCCGCTACGTTGACCTGCATGGGGCAAAACCTCTTGTTGATCGAATGCTGAAGTACAGAGACATCTACGGTGTGGCTTTTGAGCCGTGTCAGCTGTTGAAAGACCATGCTAACGACCCAAGCAAGAAGTTCCACTCTTGAATTGTGATAGAATTGTAGTCATTCCTTTATAAGACATAGTCATATCGTTCGTGATACGTGACCGATGTTTGTAACATCAGACACAAAAGTCCAATCATTTACATATTCTGTTGAGAGTGTTAATGTCTGTGCCATTTATCTGATAGTGTAACTAATGGGTGTCATTTGAATCTGTACATGATTCTGTATGTTAAAGCATATTTGTTTTGTTATTTGTGTGATTACTGACAACAAGGCCTTGCTTTGTGATTGAATGGTTTCGTTAGTGATTTGTTTTCTCCACTCGCTTTGGACTCAGGCGTAGTTCATACATGTGATACTACTTCTAGTAGTTTCCACTAGTGGGGAGTGCACTGGACTGTTTGCGTGTGGATTAGCTTTCCCTATTATCAGCATCCCTCGCCATCAAGTGAACCCACTCTGACTACAGAGGTGCTTGTAATTTACGTCGCCAAGTCAAGGATGAGAAGTCAGTATTTTAGTCGAACTGACCGGTGTAGTGAGAAAATTATTTTGTGCCCTACCTATACCATTTGAAAACAATCTCTATAGAGATATTTTAAAAAATCAAATTGACTGCTGTTTTCTTTGAATATATTCAGGTTGACGTCTAAAGTTAGAAGAAGATTTATATTGTATCTTTTTAAATATGGCTTTGAATGGCAATAAATACTCTGGCTGACTGTGTATGTACCTGTATGCTATTTTGTAGTAAGCAATGTCAACAAGAATATGCTAGTTGTAACATATTTCTCAATGTTTTCACATGTTAATGCAATTGTTTATAACGGAAAAATTATTTCAACAAGTGCATTATGGGACAGTTCTCCATGACAGTGTTACTATGTTTCCTGTCTAGACAGCACAGTTGTTGTTATTAAGCTGAAATTAGTGTATCATTTCATGACAATTAAATACAGTTATTTTCATTGCAATGGTTGTTATTATTGCTAGTCGTGTGAAATATTTTCTTGTGACGTTTATCTTTCATTCTTCGTCATCTTCTTGCAATCACTGCTGTGAAACAGTGAGATGAGTATTATGCATGTGATTATTCCTTCTGTTATGCCTCATTCTTAAGTGGGGATTACTGATCTGCCTGTCAAGAGAATGGCAGTGGATTTTGGGTTGATTCTGTACGTTTCTGATAGCCTATTTAGCTCTCTTTTTCTGAAAGTATGAGGCTTTGCTGTCTTGTTCTCATGCTCTTCTTTTTTCTGCTTTTTTGATATCAGAGTCACAGTTATAACGGAAGGATGTTTTTAAAATTATGTGGAAATCTAACAATGATTAGACCAGCTGATACTTCAGTTAATATGTATGGACAAGCATACGCAAAACGGGTTCTAAAATACACAGAAGACAAAATTATGTTACATAACAAGGTAAGTCAGTAAGTCACAAACTTATATAAGACAGCTGAGAAACGGTGTTTGGTTGTTTATAAAGATGTCACCATCTGGTATATCCATCTAGCTAGATGTTTATGTGTGGCAGAGGATAATTATCACTTGTGTATACAAAGTTTCACCCTCACGTGGTGTTAAAATGTTTGCCTTATTCAGAGAGTGCACTACCAATGAACAGCATGCTGTTGTGAGGTTTTATTTGGCCAGATAATGGTTGATAATGAGGCATTTATGATCTGATCCCTGCAACAATCCTATATGCTCACTGCATGCTGCCCGAGATCTTCCAATGAAATGTTCATTCAGTGATTCTTTGTTCTTCGGTCAATTGTCTAGGTGAGATTTTCCAATGAAATGTTCGTTCAGTGATTCTGTGCTCATCAGTCAATTGTCTGGGTGAGATCTTCCAATGAAATGTCCATTCAGTGATTCTGTGTTCTTCAGTCAATTTTCTGGGTGAGATGTTCCAATGAAATATTCGTTCGGTGATTCTGTATTCTTCAGTCAATTGTCTAGGTGAGATTTTCCAAGGAAATGTTCATTCAGTGATTCTATGCTCATCAGTCAATTGTCTGGGTGAGATCTTCCAATGAAATGTCCATTCAGTGATTCTGTGTTCGTCAGTTAATTGTCTGGGTGAGATGTTCCAATGTAAATGTTCATTCAGTGATTCTGTGTTCTTCAGTCAATTGTCTGGGTGAGATGTTCCAATGAAATGTTCGTTCAGTGATTGTGTTCTTCAGTCAATTGTCTGGTTGAGATCTTCCAATGAAATATTCAGTGATTCTGTGTTCTTCAGACAATTGTCTGGGTGAGATGTTCCAATGAAATGCTCATTCAGTGATTCTGTGTTCTTCAGTCAATTGTCTGGGTGAGATGTTCCAATGTAAATGTCCATTCAGTGATTCTGTGTTCTTCAGTCAATTGTCTGGGTGAGATGTTCCAATGAAATGTTCATTCAGTGATTCTGTGTTCTTCAGTCAATTGTCTGGGTGAGATGTTCCAATGAAATGTTCATTCAGTGATTCTGTGTTCTTCAGTCAATTGTCTGGGTGAGATTTTCCAATGAAATGTTCGTTCAGTGATTCTGTGTTCTTCAGTCAATTGTCTGGGTGAGATTTTCCAATGAAATGTTCGTTCAGTGATTCTGTGTTCTTCAGTCAATTGTCTGGGTGAGATGTTCCAATGAAATGTTCATTCAGTGATTCTGTGTTCTTCAATCAATTGTCTGCCTGAGATCTTCCAATGAAATGCTCATTCAGTGATTCTGTGTTCTTCAATCTATTGTCTGCCTGAGATCTTCCAATGAAATGCTCATTCAGTGATTCTGTGTTCTTCAGTCAATTGTCTGCCTGAGATCTTCCAATGAAATGTTCATTCAGTAATTCTGTGTTCTTCAGTCAAATGTCTGGGTGAGATCTTCCAATGAAATGTTTGTTCAGTGATTCTGTGTTCTTCAGTCAATTGTCTGGGTGAGATGTTCCAATGAAATGTTCATTCAGTGATTCTGTGTTCTTCAGTCAATTGTCTGGGTGAGATGTTCCAATGAAATGTTTGTTCAGTGATTCTGTGTTCTACAGTCAATTGTCTGGGTGAGATGTTCCAATGAAATGTTCATTCAGTGATTCTGTGTTCTTCAGTCAATTGTCTGGGTGAGATGTTCCAATGAAATGTTCATTCAGTGATTCTGTGTTCTTCAGTCAATTGTCTGGGTGAGATGTTCCAATGAAATGTTCATTCAGTGATTCTGTGTTCTTCAATCGATTGTCTGCCTGAGATCTTCCAATGAAATGCTCATTCAGTGATTCTGTGTTCTTCAGTCAATTGTCTGCCTGAGATCTTCCAATGAAATGTTCATTCAGTAGTTCTGTGTTCTTCAGTCCAAATGTCTGGGTGAGATCTTCCAATGAAATGTTTTGTTCAGTGATTCTGTGTTCTTCAGTCAATTGTCTGGGTGAGATGTTCCAATGAAATGTTCATTCAGTAATTCTGTGTTCTTCAGTCAAATGTCTGGGTGAGATTTTCCAATGAAATGTTCTTCAGTGATTCTGTGTTCTTCAGTCAATTGTCTGGGTGAGATTTTCCAATGAAATGTTCGTTCAGTGATTCTGTGTTCTTCAGTCAATTGTCTGGGTGAAATTTTCCAATGAACTGTTTGTTCAGTGATTCTGTGTTCTTCAGTCAATTGTCTGGGTGAGATTTTCCAATGAAATGTTGTTCAGTGATTCTGTGTTCTTCAGTCAATTGTCTGGGTGAGATGTTCCAATGAAATGTTCATTCAGTGATTCTGTGTTCTTCAATCGATTGTCTGCCTGAGATCTTCCAATGAAATGTCATTCAGTGATTCTGTGTTCTTCATCAATTGTCTGCCTGAGATTTCCAATGAAATGTTCATTCAGTAATTCTGTGTTCTCAGTCAAATGTCGGTGAGATGTTCCAATGAAATGTTTGTTCAGTGATTCTGTGTTCTTCAGTCAATGTCTGGGTGAGATGTTCCAATGTAAATGTTCTTCAGTGATTCTGTGTTCTTCAGTCAATTGTCTGCCTGAGATCTTCCAATGAAATGTTCATTCAGTAATTCTGTGTTCTTCAGTCAAATGTCTGGGTGAGATCTTCCAATGAAATGTTTGTTCAGTGATTCTGTGTTCTTCAGTCAATTGTCTGGGTGAGATGTTCCAATGAAATGTTCGTTCAGTGATTCTGTGTTCTTCAGCCAATTGTCTGGGTGAGATGTTCCAATGAAATGTTCATTCAGTGATTCTGTGTTCTTCAGTCAATTGTCTGGGTGAGATTTTCCAATGAAATGTTCATTCAGTGATTCTGTGTTCTTCAGTCAATTGTCTGGGTGAGATTTTCCAATGAAATGTTCATTCAGTGATTCTGTGTTCTTCAGTAAATTGTCTGGGTGAGATTTTCCAATGAAATGTTCATTCAGTGATTCTGTGTTCTTCAGTCAATTGTCTGGGTGAGATTTTCCAATGAAATGTTCATTCAGTGATTCTGTGTTTTTCAGTCAATTGTCTGGGTGACATTTTCCAATGAAATGTTTGTTCAGTGATTCTGTGTTCTTCAGTCAATTGTCTGGGTGAGATTTTCCAATGAAATGTTCATTCAGTGATTCTGTGTTCTTCAGTCAATTGTCTGGGTGAGATGTTCCAATGAAATGTTCATTCAGTGATTCTGTGTTCTTCAATCGATTGTCTGCCTGAGATCTTCCAATGAAATGCTCATTCAGTGATTCTGTGTTCTTCAGTCAATTGTCTGCCTGAGATCTTCCAATGAAATGTTCATTCAGTAATTCTGTGTTCTTCAGTCAAATGTCTGGGTGAGATGTTCCAATGAAATGTTTGTTCAGTGATTCTGTGTTCTTCAGTCAATTGTCTGGGTGAGATGTTCCAATGTAAATGTTCATTCAGTGATTCTGTGTTCTTCAGTCAATTGTCTGCCTGAGATCTTCCAATGAAATGTTCATTCAGTAATTCTGTGTTCTTCAGTCAAATGTCTGGGTGAGATCTTCCAATGAAATGTTTGTTCAGTGATTCTGTGTTTCTCAGTCAATTGTCTGGGGAAATTTCCAAATGAAAATGTTCATTTCAGTGATTCTGTGTTTCTTCAGTCCATTGTCTGGGTGGACATTTTACCAATGAATGTTCAGTTTCAGTGATTCTGTGTTCGTCAGGCATTGTCTGGGTGAGATTTTTCCAATGAAATGTTCATTCAGTGATCTGTGTTTCTTCAGGATCACATTGTCTGGGTGAGATTTTCCACTGAAATGTTCATTCAGTGATTCTGGGTGCTTCAGTGTAAATGTCTGGGTGGAGATTGTCCCAATGAAATGTTCCTTCAGTGATTCTGTGGTCTTCCAGTCAATTGTCGTGGGTCGTGACATTTTTCCAATCAAGGCTTCTTGTTTTCAGTCAATTGTATGGATGAGATTTCACTGAATGTTCATCAGTGATTCTAGTGTCTAATTGTCAATGCTGTGTGAGCATTTTCCTCAATGAAATGTTTCGTTCAGTGATTCTGTGTTCTTCAGTCAATTGTCTGGTGAGACTTTTCCAATGAAATGGTTCATTCAGTGATTCTGTGTTCTTCAGTCAATTGTCTGGGTGAGATGTTTCCAATGAAATGTTCATTCAGTGATTCTGTGTTCTTCAATCGATTGTCTGCCTGAGATCTTCCAATGAAATGCTCATTCAGTGATTCTGTGTTCTTCAGTCAATTGTCTGCCTGAGATCTTCCAATGAAATGTTCATTCAGTAATTCTGTGTTCTTCAGTCAAATGTCTGGGTGAGATGTTCCAATGAAATGTTTGTTCAGTGATTCTGTGTTCTTCAGTCAATTGTCTGGGTGAGATGTTCCAATGTAAATGTTCATTCAGTGATTCTGTGTTCTTCAGTCAATTGTCTGCCTGAGATCTTCCAATGAAATGTTCATTCAGTAATTCTGTGTTCTTCAGTCAAATGTCTGGGTGAGATCTTCCAATGAAATGTTTGTTCAGTGATTCTGTGTTCTTCAGTCAATTGTCTGGGTGAGATGTTCCAATGAAATGTTCGATCAGTGATTCTGTGTTCTTCAGCCAATTGTCTGGGTGAGATCTTCCAATGTAAATGTTCATTCAGTGATTCCGTGTTCTTCAGTCAATTGTCTGGGTGAGATCTTCCAATGTAAATGTTCATTCAGTGATTCTGTGTTCTTCAGTCAAATGTCTGGGTGAGGTCTTCCAATGAAATGTTTGTTCAGTGATTCTGTGTTCTTCAGTCAATTGTCTGGGTGAGATGTTCCAATGAAATGTTCGTTCAGTGATTCTGTGTTCTTCAGTCAATTGTCTGGGTGAGATGTTCCAATGAAATGTTCATTCAGTGATTCTGTGTTCTTCAGTCAATTGTCTGGGTGAGATTTTCCAATGAAATGTTCATTCAGTGATTCTGTGTTCTTCAGTCAATTGTCTGGGTGACATTTTCCAATGAAATGTTCATTCAGTGATTCTGTGTTTTTCAGTCAATTGTCTGGGTGACATTTTCCAATGAAATGTTCGTTCAGTGATTCTGTGTTCTTCAGTCAATTGTCTGGGTGAGATTTTTCAATGAAATGTTCATTCAGTTGATTCTGTGTTCTTCAGTAAATTGTCTGGGTGAGATTTTCCAATGAAATGTTCATTCAGTGATTCTGTGTTCTTCAGTCAATTGTCTGGGTGACATTTTCCAATGAAATGTTCATTCAGTGATTCTGTGTTTTTCAGTCAATTGTCTGGATGAGATTTTCCAATGAAATGTTCATTCAGTGATTCTGTGTTCTTCAGTCAATTGTCTGGGTGAGATTTTCCAATGAAATGTTCGTTCAGTGATTCTGTGTTCTTCAGTCAATTGTCTGCGTGAGATTTTCCAATGAAATGTTCGTTCAGTGATTCTGTGTTCTTCAGTCAATTGTCTGGGTGAGATTTTCCAATGAAATGTTCGTTCAGTGATTCTGTGTTCTTCAGTCAATTGTCTGGGTGAGATTTTCCAATGAAATGTTCGTTCAGTGATTCTGTGTTCTTCAGTCAATTGTCTGGGTGAAATTTTCCAATGAAATGTTTGTTCAGTGATTCTGTGTCTTCAGTCAATTGTCTGGGTGAGATTTTCCAATGAAATGTTCGGTTCAGTGATTCTGTGTTCTTCAGTCAATTGTCTGGGTGAGATGTTCCAATGAAATGTTCATTCAGTGATTCTGTGTTCTTCAGTCAATTGTCTGGGTGAGATGTTCCAATGAAATGTTCATTCAGTGATTCTGTGTTCTTCAGTCAATTGTCTGGGGGAGATGTTCCAATGTAAATGTTCATTCAGTGATTCTGTGTTCTTCAGTCAATTGTCTGGGTGAGACCGGCCCATAGCATAAAGCCTGGGCTGAATGTAGAGACCATGTGTTGCCCATGCAGTATGATCCCTTTCTCGGACTGCCTAGTTTACTCCAGATGAAAGGTAACATTAATGCACCAGGAACAATGCAAGCTGCTGAATCAGCAAAGCAATGCTCTAACTGTCCGCCTGTCGGAGCTTCGATCCTAGACCAATTGCCTCATGTCCTGCTACAACATTTAGTCTTTAGGTTCAATCAATCAGGTGCCGTCTGCACAATGAAGGTTAGCTTTTAGTCTTTAGGTTGGATTTCCTCAAATGTCGTGAAAGACACTAAGACATAAAGATCAATTATAAGACGTAAAGATCAATTATGAGACATAAAGGCAATATATCACAGACATAAGAAAAAGGCGGTTAACATTTCTAGCGACATCGTGAGAAGAGAACAAATATAACATACTGTAATAACAGAAACAGAAATAAGGAAGAAGCCACAGAATATTCTTGACAACCTTTTATCATGGAGAAAACATCATCATCATGAAGTGTCTTGACAGTTGGCGTGTGCGACCATGCTTCTTCATAAATTTGCAATCTCCCACGGCATGGATCAATTCTTGTGTTGACTCCCTTCAGTGCCATGACACAAGACTGTGATGTATTTTCCCTTGCAGTCTTCCTTTATATCTCTTTCCACAAATCTTTCCGGTTGTCACAAAATGTTCCAGTTTTTGTCTTTTCATAACGTGGCCACAAAAAGAGTATGCCTGCCTCTTTCTGATGTTTGTGATAAATTTTCTTTGCGACTTTGCCTTCCTCAGAATGTCCAGATTGCTCATTTTAGCTTTCCAATGAATTTTCAGCATTCTTCTATAAAACCACATCTCCAAGGCTTCTGGGCATTTTTTTCGCCTGTTTTACTAATTGTCCAGGATTCGCAGCCTATGTTAAAACTGGCTCTATGTAACATGCAAGAACTCCTTTCCTAACTTCCAATGACAAGGACTTACTGCATAAAATGTTCTTCATTTTATAGAAAGCAGTTCTTGCTTGTCCTATTCTGTTCTTTATCTCCTCGATGTATCTTGCATCTGATGTTATCCATGTGCCTAGATATATGAATGTCTGCACTTGTCCAAAAATCGGTTCACAAAATGAAGATGTGGATTTTTTTATTTTTGTTGCACACACTCACTTTGAATTCAAGTGCAGTCCATAAATACTATTTCTAGTAGTACTGGACTGAATTTTGCGTGTGGATTAGCTTTCCCTATTACCAGTGTCCAGGCGAACCCACTCTGACTTCAGAGATAGACCCTCTTCTGATCTTGTTATTGTTGTTTGTGAATTCTCCAGACAACCGAGTTTTAACTTTTTAAGTGTGATACATAGGGCATTCTGGTTCAGGTTGCCTGATCCCCCCCAAATGGACTTTTAAAAAAAAAAAAAAGCTTCTACTGGAGTGATGTTGGTATACAGCCTTTTCTGTAAACCTGGTACCAAAGTATCTTCTTAATAAAAAAGATAATTACATGTCCTTTACTGGGCGTCGCCGTCAACCCCAGCATGTTTTGGATGTTCGTGATTCCTTTGCAAGTTTATTTTCAGTAG
Source organism: Cepaea nemoralis (assembly GCA_014155875.1). NCBI lineage: Eukaryota > Metazoa > Mollusca > Gastropoda > Stylommatophora > Helicidae > Cepaea > Cepaea nemoralis. Next base: position 115,420 of record JACEFZ010023361.1, read on the forward strand.
TTTGCCATTGCTTTCTGAACGACCGGCACTCATACCATTTCATAAAAAAACTAACCTAAGGCGGTCTGCTGCCAAATCTCCCACAGTCGTGTTTCAAGCGCGGGCAGGCGGAATCGTGAACCCTTCACCATGGAGACTAAAGATCAAGAAAAGGAGAGAAAGCAAGGAGCAGATAATGAAGGACTTTAGTTACTGAATACAAAAGTGTTCTTTCATTGTGTGTTTTACTGTGTGTAAAGTGTTCAATTAGGCCGTTACAGATAGTTTTGTGCAAACAGAAAGAGTTTGTGCTAAATATGAAATAAACATGGGGATTAACAGATGCTCCCCATTCTAACAATACTGGTGATTATGTGTTTCAACTAAAGTATTATTCATTTATTCACTTCATATGATATATAACTCTGCAGTATGCACCTGATAAGATGCAGCGAACTAAGCCAGGCAATAAATCGTGCAACATGTTTTCTGTGTTGAAATGTGTTCTTCCCACTCTTACCTTCTGCCCTGCAAAACACGTATGGCAAAGTTCTCGAAAAGATAGTAGCATGCGGGCTCCGGCGTCATTTGGAAAGTCATAATCTGCTTCCCCAAGGGCTCGGGAGTTACCGCCTGGGAGGACACCTGGGCCAATGCTGCGACTTTTGCATTTGAAGTCTACGGGGGCTTCCAGGATAAACAGGAGACAGTGGTGGTAGCTCTTGACCTGGAGGATGCGTATAACAGGGTTAGGTATGATCGGTTGATACACACACTGTTGGACATGGAGACCTGCCCTTGCCTTGTTGTAAGATTGGTTGCGGCGGTCCTTATTGAGCATAAGGTTGCACTGCATATGGGTTCCTAGACTTCTGACCCTGTACGATTACACCTGGGTTGCCATAGGGATCTTTCATATCCCCTATGCTCTTAATGTCTACACCAGCAAAATTGCAGCTGTTGAGACACCGGGACAATAAATTGAAGTATTTGGGTATCACCTTTGACAGGTGTTTGTCTTTTGGGGATCATGTGGAGGCTTTGGTGGTGAAGGCTGGTAGGGGAATTAATGCATTGAGGGCGATGGTAGCAACCGGGATAGATCAGAGGATGCTGTACAGGTTCTTTCAGCAGTTAATAATTTCTGTCATTGAGTATGGTTTGGGGCTGCTAGCAGTATCAAAGAGCCAGCTTGAAAGGTTGGAGCGCATACAGAGTGCTGCCATGCGGGTAATCTTGGGGTGCACAAAGGACACACCGATTATATGCATTTGGCATATCCTGACACTACCAACAATGAGGGATAGGCATAGGGTCCTTCATGCCAAATGGTATCTGAGAGTTGCCGCAGACAGGGATCACCCCCTGCATGCAGCCATGGATATGGTCAAAGGTCGTAGACTAAGACGAGGTAGGTCCTGGATGGCACAGGCAGAACTATCTATAAGTCAGGTGTGAGATCTATAGACCATCAATCGTGAAAGAGAGTGGGTTGAAGTATCGGCAGACAGGACAGACTGGCACAATGTAATAGTAATACTGGGTCGTGAGTGCAGAGAATGGACAGCGGGCCGCACTGAGTTTAAGGTGCGACAACTGATCCAGAGTAACACACATTAAGGTGACATAGTGATCTACACCGATGGGTCAGTGGTTGGAAACATACGTAGTGGTTGAGGTTTTATTGCAAAGGCTAATGGACGAATCTTGAAAATGGAGAGTCTGACATATGACATGAGACTACGACCTCCAGCATGAGAATGGAGGTGGAAGCAGTAATCGGTAACAGCGGTAATCCGTTGGTTAGAGGAGACTACTGCAACGCACATTGTATTCATTGCGGATTCAAAGAATATGCTTCGTTAGGTGGAGGAAGCAAACTACTGAGCGTAATCTTGCCAAGAAATCAACATACAGCTGAAAGATGCCGGTGTTGACAGCGATGTCCTGTAAAGGATATGCAAAAAAAAAAAAAAAAGAGAATGTTTCGTGTGGAATTGCTATCGTCGATTCAGAGGTCACAGATTGTGAAAATTGTATGGATATTTTGCTCTGGTCATGCAAATCAACAATCAGCTGAAAGATGTTGATGTTGACAGCGATGTCCTGTAAAGGATATGCGAAAATATATATATATATATATATATATATATATATATATATATATATATATATATATATATATATAATATATATATATAATATATATATATGTATATGCGAGGGTGCGGGGAAATGAACAGGCTGATAGGAATGTAACTCTTGGTGGTAGATTGCCTATGGACAAGGGGGAGGTGCTCTTGCGCTTGTGGGACCAGGCAGATAAGGCGGGGGAAACAGATTGAGAACCCGTATGTGGAAAGAATGAGATTGCGGGGGATTGGCAGGGGTTCTGGTAGAACAGTGGTTCTTAACCTTTTTTGGCCCGTGCCCCCCTTCACCATATTTTCAGAACGTCATTCCCCCCTTTTGTATTTCCTATCTAAAAATTTGGCCCGTGCCCCCCTTCACCATATTTTCAGAACGTCATCCCCCCCCCCCTTTCGCATTTCCTACCTAAAAATCCCTCCTCCCGCCCCTACACAGTATACGTAATAATGGAAGCACATACTAAAACAAGTCTAGACGTCCACATAAAACGTGATTTGTGGATCTACTTACTTTATAAAATGAAGTTTAGAAGGGTGAGACATGCAGAACAGTAAAGTATGAAAGGAAAAACAATATCAAGTAATCGGTTCTTGTATTAACGCGATCTTGAAATAATCTTCATCCCCCCATGGAAACCCCAAAATTCCCCCCCCCCCCCCGACCTGGGGGAGGGGGGGGATTCCCCACCGGTTGAGAACCACTGTGGTAGAAACTCAAAACTGAGAGGGAAGACCAGGAGAAGTTTGAATCAGATAGCGGTGGGAACGATTAGTAGTATGACTCTTCGCTGGCTATTGAATGAGGGGACTGAGCACGTATGAGAATGTCCTGAGTGCAGTGATGTCGGTCATTAACTGAACTGAACTCAATCCTTTCTTTCTGTCAGCAGACGACGGACTCCCGCCACGAGTGAGTTCTACAAATTGTGGGAACTTTCCGGCGCCAACAAACGAAACAAATGATCTGGCCGAGGGAGGATGACTGTCAAACCACTACAGCTGACGTTGGCTCTGCTAAAACCAGACATTGTCGCACATCCACATATTGTCCGGGTATTATACATGTATAGACTGTTGTTTGTGAAGTTTTATCTTGTGCACTGTCTTTTCCCTTCTGCGATTTACAGGAATAATAAATATAATTCATAATTGTTATTTGTAAATTGTATCGTCTCTTCTCTGTCAGTAGTGTAGTGAGTGTCTACTGTCTCAGTCAGTCAAGTGACAACTCGAGCGAGGTATTTTATTTTCTTCTCTCTTTCTTACTTACTTCATGTAGTCTTCATCATCACAACCTACCCTTAAAGTTTCTCGATTTCTTGCCATTTTTCCTGCCCCAGGCACCCTCATGCCCAGGGTGTTGTAAATGTTCTGTTTCTTGATGCTAGATCCGCGCCACTTTCCCCAGGAACCCTGCCTTCCATCACACTACTCACTTAATCTTTCTAAGAAAGTATTTCAAATTTTTTGTTTGTTTGTTTCGAGACAACC
>JACEFZ010023362.1:0-14532 GCA_014155875.1 Cepaea nemoralis
CAAGCAAGTCTTGTGCCTAGCATACAATCATGGCAACAGTCCTACGCTTAGCATACAGTCATGGAACAATCTTATCCTTAGCATACAATAATGGCACAATCTTATCCTTAGCATACAATCATCATCATCATGTTGTAGATCCCTTGCAGGACGACGTTCTCATCATCTCTCGACGGAGGTCAGCGTGGCCGATTGAACAGGAGCGCCCGTTCTTAAACAACCGGTGTGCTGATGCTGAGGTAGCTGGTTCAACTCCATAAACCGGTTAGTTGGAGTAAAATGTTGACTTCTCGTCCCATGACTTGGGGACGTAAATTACAAGTACCTTAGAAGTCACAGTGGGTTTACCTAATGGCGAGGGACTGTGGTAGAGACAATGGTGGGGGAAAAAATTAATTTAGGAAGGAGGCTAATTCCCCACAACGCGAACAAAATTAGGCCCAAAATTTTGGATCCGAAGTAGTTCCTCTGTATGGATTACCCGCTTGAGTTCCATCTCCGGGGCGAACGCGGCCTCTTCAAAACCTCCGCAACATTCGGATCCGCTGCTAGTTCCTCTGCCTAAAATGCATTGTAAAATGCCGAAATTGCCCGGGCCATTTTTTCGTTTTGGGCGTTGGGTCCTTTTCTTCTCCCGCCAACCATGTTCGCAACACTTCCAGACTGTCAGGCTATGCAAAGGTTCACATTTATCAAAGTTTCAGTCCTTATCAGATGACGCAATTTGTCAGCCATTTGTTCAGATTTTGTAGAATGTCAGTTCGTCTCTTCTTCATACACTCGCCAACATCCTTGATGTTCTTGATCAACTCTATTGATGACATTACCTTATGTCACTGTCTTAGGCTGATGTCGAGTATCACATTTATAACAATAGCTTTCGAGTCCATTATCACGTCTATGACACAATTTGTCAGCCATTTGTTCAGATTTTGTAGAATGTCAGTTCGTCTCTTCTTCATACACTCGCCAACATCCTCGATGTTCTTGATCAACTCTATTGATGACATTCCCTTATGTCACTGTCTTAGGCTGATGTCGAGTATCACATTTATAACAATAGCTTTCGAGTCCATTATCACGTCTATGACAATGGCTTGCAAATAAAGTACCGGGTCCAGAACGGTAAGCTTTAAGTTGAGTGTCACGTTTAATACAATAGCTTTAAAGTCGTGTATCTCATATATAACAATAGCTTTATAGTTAAGTATCACGTCTATAACAATAGCTTTAAAATCTAGTATCTTATCAATAAGAATAGCTTTCAAGTCGAGTATCGTATCTACGAGGGGCTTTCAAATAAAACATTTTTTTGGGTGGGGGGGGGGGGGGAGGGGGGGGGGGAATAAATTATCACAAAGTAAAGAAAAAAATGTATTTTTTTTCCCGATGAAGTCACTACTGCGTTCAATGCATTTCCGCCAACGCCGATACAGTGCTTGGATTCCTGTAGAAAACAATTCTCTTAGTCACGTGTGTAGCCACTCTGGAATCACTACTCGATATGTCTGACCTGGCCTTGAACAGTCTGTCACAGAAGTCACACCGTTTTGAAATTTCCTACTCCACTCATTCACTTGTTGGACTGACAGGCATGCATCGCCATAATCGCCATACTGGACCTTCATTCGCCGATACGTTTCTATAGGTTTCACCTCTTCACTATCAAATAACAGATAACAGAACTCTACTCCTCTTTGGTACATGTTAAAAGTGGGGCGGCGATCTTTAAACTGTCCTTACTGTGACGCCATGTTCGCCTGCACCGTGCTGTCAAGTGCTTAACACTCTTGACACGCTTAACAACAATATTGACAGGTTATAACTATTGGTAATTTCTATACCACTTCTAATGTTTTCTTTTGAAACCCCCTCCCATAACAATAACTTTAAAGTCTAGAATCACGTCTATAACAATAGCTTTAAAGTCGAGTGTCGCATCCATAACAATAGCTTTAAAGCTTACTATCACATCTGATTCAGCTTTTGAATCTGCCTGAGGTATTTTGGAACGTGACTGCATGTTCGTAGTGATGGCAGGTGGCTATGTCCCAGAGTTGACCGGTTTTTGCCTTATGCAGAAATGCGTGGCTGCTGGGCTTCTGGTTGACTGCCACTGCCATCAGCGATGAACTGTATTTTCATGGACTGTGTGGGTGAACATCTAGGAAACATTCAGATAGGAAAATGACTGCCGATTCCATCAGAGATGAACAGGGTGTTTCGTGGGGGACTGGTGTGTTGACATTCTGGTGGCGGCATTATGCACAGTGTATCTGTGCGGGCTGTTGTTTGTCGAGACTCCTGTCTTTTCCACTTTTCACATTGGGCAGTGGGGAGCGTTTTGTGTGATATTCACTGGCACAGGAACGGAGCATAATGGGAACGACCCGTTACTGTGAAGTTGGAACTGCGACTAACTAACTAACTAACTAACTAACTAACTAACTATCACATCTGTAACACTAGCTATAACGTCGAGTACCTCATTTATACAAATAGCCTTAAAGTCGAATATCATGTCAATAACAATAGCTTTCATTTCGAGTATCACATCTATGAGAGTAACTATAGCTTCCATCTCGAGTTTCACGTCTAAAATAGTAGCAATAACTTTCAAGTCGAGTATGGAGGTTAGCGTGACCGAATTGATCAGAACTCGCGCACTTAAACGTTCGGTTAGGTAGCGGGTTCAACCCTTTCAGTTGGACAAGAATTTCACTTCTCGCCCTTGACCTGGGGACGTAAATTACAAGTACCTCCAAAGTCGATGTGGGTTCGCCTGATGGATATTGGTATTAGGGAAAACTAGTCTGCAAGCAAAATTCAGTCCAGCGAGGACTACGCTCGATTTCAAATTCAGCAAACTGGGGGGAAAGTCAGTATCATGTCTAAAACATCAGTACAGGCTTTAGTATCGAGCTTTACGTCTAAAAACGTAGTATCTAAATGAGATAGCACGATTCTTAAAGTAGCGTAGCTTTGAAAATTAGCTTCATCTCTCTAACTGTAGCTTGAGACTGATTGTCACATGTCGTATAGTAGCTATAAAGTTGAGTATCACTTCTCGTATAGTAGCTGTAACGTTTAGTCTCACGTCTCGTATTGTCGCTATAAAGCTGAGTATCGCGTCTCGAATAGTAGCTCTAAACTTGAGTATCATGTGTATACGCTTACCTTTTTAACATTTGGTTGTCTTTCGTGTCTACACATCTCTAAAGTGTAACTTACAAATGTATGTTATTTACCCAACAAGTTTCACAATGTTATTTTTTTTTTAAAATGATAATGAATCTCCACTGACGCTGCAGTGGGAATAATGACATCTATTTAACCGTGTGTGTTATTGTTGTATCCCCAAGATGTCAATCTGGTCTATTTGTTGTACAGTCTTAAAACTTTACAAATTCTGACAACCCAAAAAGTGCAGCTTTATGGGGCAGACGTCGGAAGTCGACTTAATTCACGTGCGAAAAACAAAACAAAACTGGCGGCAAAATGCAGAAAGGAATATGGGTGCACTGTATATCATGCAGATGCGAGGAAGGTTTAAGCGGGATTTTTCAATCTGCCAAATTTCCCACGTTCCGCCACACGAAACGGAAATGTTAAAAGAGAAAAGAGCGTTGGAAATTCCATATGTAGTTTTTTAATTTTTCCCTTCCTTTTTACTTGAAGTTTCGCAACTGGTGAGCTCATGGCCGTAGTATTTGCTTCAGCTAAGAACTAGATTATGAAGTGAGTTGTTTGGAGAGCACAGCCACGATTTTGCTGTAGGATTAACTGGGTGAGAGTAATGCAACCAGATTCCAAAGTGTTTAGAACAGGATTAGAGGATAGTAGAGATAAGACAGAGCCTAGTGTAGATAGAGAAGAGGATGGTAGGCATAAAGACAGGGCCAAAGTGTAGCGAAGAAGATGGTAGGCATAAAGATAGAGTCACAATGTATAGAAGAGGATTAGAGGGTGGCAGAGGTAAAGACCGAGCCAATGTGTAGAGAAGAGGATTAGAGAATACTTGATATAAAGACAGGGCTAAAGTGTACACAAAATGATTAGAGGACGATAGAGATAAAGACAGGATGACAGAGGTAAAGACAGCCAATGTGTAGAGAAGAGGATTAGAGAATAGTTGAGGTAAATAGAGGACCAAAGTGTACACAAGAGCATTAGATGAGGATACACATCAGGAGAGGACCAAAGGGGAAAATAAAGAAGATAATATATTGAAAAGGGTAAATAAATTTGACAATTTATACCTCTAAAAGAAACGGCGGACAGGATGGAGACAGCAGAGGGGATGGAGAAGACGAAGGACAGAGAAATGGAGGGAAGGAGAAAGATTAGAAGAAGACGAAGACCAGTGGTTGTTGAGGTCAGTGTTACGCTGGTTGCCTTTATTTCCCGTACAATTTCGTGGTACCAATTTTAGGCTGGTATCATTAGTAGTGGGATGCAATTAGTACCAGCAGCAGAATGACGACTTGCAGTTCTACCCATAGAATACTAGACACAGCCGCAGAACTTGCAATTCCACCCATAGAGCACTAGATTGCCGCAGAACACGCAGTTCTAGTCGTAGAGCACTAGAGACAGCCGAAGAACTTGCAGTTCTACCAGTAGAGCACTAGACAGCCGCAGAACTTGCAGTTCTACACATAGAGCACTAGAAACAGCCGCAGAACTTGCAGTTCTAGTCGTAAAGCACTAGATTCAACCGCAGAACTCGCAGTTCTAGTCGTAGAGCACTAGACACAGCCGCAGGTCTTGCAGTTCTACCGTAGAGCACTACACAGCCGCAGAACTAACGGCTGCACTTCAATTAAGTGTGCGTAACGACATACCACGCTAGTAGCACACGTGATTATATATTTATATAAAAGTTAAGATTATCTCTGTCATCACGTGACAACAGTCTGTCGCCTTCGGGTTATTTCACATTTAAATGTAAAGGTGCAAGAATATGAGAGGAAAGAGAAGGAATAGATTAAATCGTTCCCCTATCCCCAACGGAGAAATATGGACTATGTCCCCCCCCCCCCCCCCCCCCCCCCCCCCCCCCCCAAAGACTAATAAAATGCAAAGGCGTATGCATAGGAATGCGGTTAAACACTTGAAGGAGTTGATCGGGTTTCAGCTTAAAGCAGGGAGCTTAAGAAAGAAGTTTTTAAAAATCGCCTACACAAAAATGACGCGTGATGACAAAAGGGTTGCTTGTGCCAACAACGATTCTATCTTGTGACACGATTAGGGCGAAATCATATCTTGAATAAAACAGGTGGCAAGATTCGAGTTGAATTAATAACTTTTTTGAAATGGTAACATACAGGTATGTAATGACGAAGTGGTCCTTTGAAATCAAGACTAATGATACCAGAAAATCTGCAATCATTGCCAAATGTTTTGGAGGGATATCGTCGCCTAGTTCTTCCCCCTTCTTAATCTTTCTTCCTTATGCTTCCTCCTTCTTCATAGTTGCTGATGCTGGTATTCTTGTTGTTGCTGTTGTTGTAGCTGCTGCTGCTGCTGTTGTTCTCGTCGTCGCCATCGTCTTCTTCTTCTTCTTCTTCTTCTTCTTCTTCTTCTTCTTCTTCTTCTTCTTCTTCTAATACTTCTATTATCCTTCATTGTGGCAGAGGTCTTCAACCGACGCCAGCCAAGCCGTCCTATCTGTTGCTGTCTCCTGCAGCGGCCCCGTGTTCTCTCCATATTATTCATTTATGTCTTTAATTCTCTTCCTTCGTGTGTTCAAGTCTCCTAATTCAGTGGTTCTCAACCGGTGGGGAATCCCCCCCCCCCTAGGGGGGAATTTTGGGGTTTCCATGGGGGGGGGGGGGGGGGGGGGGGGGGAATGAAGATTATTTCAAGATTGCCTTAATAAAAGAACCGATTACTTAATCTTGTTTTTCCCTTCATACTTTACGGTTCTGTACGTCTCACCCTTCTAAAATTCATTTTATAAAGTAAGTAGACCCACAAATCATGTTTCACGTGGACGTCTAGACTTGTTTTAGTATATGCTTCCATTATTACGTATACTGTATAGGGGCGGGAGGGGGGAATTTTTAGGTAGGAAATACGAAAGGGGTGGGGGTGGGGGGAATGACGTGTTGAAAATATGGTGAAGGGGGGCACGGGCCAAATTTTTAGGTAGGAAATACGAAAGGGGGGGGGGGAACTGACGTTATGAAAATATGGCGAAAGGGGGGGGGGGGGCACGGGCCAAAAAAGGTTGAGAACCACTGTCCTAATTCGTTAGCCCCGTGGTTCCAGACAAGGAAGTGTCTTTCTCCTCAGATGTTCTCAATGTGTGTCATATTCTGTGTCTTTTCCCCACCCCACGATTCATTGGAATTGTATAGTCGCCTATTAGCGTATTAAATTAAGAGCATCTGATCTAATCTTGCACCTCTTGTAACTTGCTGTGTCGAGGTGAAGTCTAAACAGCGGAAGACTGTCCGTTTATAGGCTTCATTTATAGAGATTTCTATTATTCTCTCTGTTCAAAATGTATATGGTTGGCCTCTTCTTATGGTTGCATTTGGTCTGAACATAATTGCTTGCTGTGGTATACTGTTAGTTGGTAGCCTGGTTATGTCGCTGAACCATTTCATTTGCTGTTTTCTAATGAAATCTAACGAAGGTACAACCCCAACTTTAGTCCTGATTTCATCAATCCAATAGTATGAGAACAATTAATTATACGCTACCAAATTAATTGTTTGGTCTTCTAGACTTTAATGGAAACGAAGAATAGAAGAAAAGGAATTGCAGAGGTCACATGAAGAGTGAACCGTGGTGACATAATGAACATATTGACTGTGGTCTTGGCCCATTCCCTCGCACAGACAGGATTTTTTTTTTTTTGTTCGACTCTGGGATCAACCTAGCCCAATAAAAATTGACACCAGACATTGTGCATAAACTTCTGATAATTTTCTAGGAAGGACCGCCGACAAAGACAGGAACTGGCCAACGCAATAGTATTATCATCATCACTAAGTGCCTTACCTGCTGGCGTAGGCTTTCATGTCTCTCCACAGATCTCTGTCTTTGGTATTCTGGATCAACACTCTTGGTGATATTCCGATACCCCACCGTCTCAGCCCATCCAGCATCACTTCTCTTATTCTACCCCTGCCTTTCTTACCCTTGATCATTCCAGTCGTCACGACTTTCTCCAATACCTCCCTTTCCATCGCAAGACCAAAGAAAGCTGTTTGTCTCATTCTTATTAATGAATATAATGTTCTAGTTTCATTCACCTCTTTCAGACAGTCCATATTAGTTACTCCCGCAGTCCAACGAATCCGCAATATTCGTCTCAGGAACCACATCTCTGTTGCTTCCAAGTTCTTCCTAATTTGTTCATTTGCATTGTGGCCTAAAATATATGAAGACCAAACACTTCACATTTCAACAGCAGTATCGGCTATGGAACTACTTTCACCACTACCTACAGTTAACATTCGGTATTTATTTCCTGGCACTTCTACGTCTTGCTGACATAACAACGCCCACAGATACGATCAGGACCTCCAGAAGCATGTCTACGGAGATGCCTCATGGTGACCCTCTAATTTATTTGCTGTGTTTCCTATCGGCCTACCACGTCAGCGATAAATATAACACTACTACAAGTGAGTCTTTTACAGGACCACAGCCAACCCTGGATTTTTTTTTGGCTGTTTGATCTTTCTTGGCAAGTTTACGTTAAGTAGATTGCCATTGCTTTCTCAACGACCCGCACTTATACCATTGCATGGAAACCAACGCAAGGAGGTCTTCTTACAAATAGCCCGCAGCTGTGCTTCGAACGCGAATTGTGTTCGTAAAGCCGTCGCCACAGCTCCAGTCTACGAGTGCACCTCATATTTACCTGCTTTCGGTTTCTTTTGAACTTCTTCCGCGGCTTATTCTTTTCTTCTTTCCGTTTTCCTCGTTTCTCCTCCGCAATAACCCCCCCCCTCTCTCTCTCTTTCTCTCTCTCTCTCTCTCTCTCTCTCTCTCTCTCTCTCTCTCACCTCCCCCTTCTTCTTCTTCTTCTTCTTCTTCTTGTACCTGGCCCAGAGCAGCCACTGGTGACCATGACCATGTCATTTGTTATTTGGATAACGTTGATGCTGCTTGTATTATGTATTATTAATTGCCCAGAAGTTTAATATTTCCATAGACATCTGTCTCTGTCGTCCTTGTCTCGTATTTTCTCACACAAGGTTCATTTCTCTTCTCTTGATAGTATAGATTAATAAGTAAAGCCCCTCCTCTCCCACCCCCTTTTCACGCTCCCACTTTTGTTGATTTATCGTTTAATTTCATTATGAATTAGATTTATTTTTATTTTAAATCTTATATTTCAGGTTTTGTGAGTGTAGATCCCCAATACCGCAGTGTTAATTTTATTTTGTCTACGATATTCCCACATTATTTTCAAAATCCAAATCTTCACTGTTTACCGACGATATAGAAACAAATTCACAAAAGCAAACAACATAATGATCAGCAGGTGCTGTTTTGTTTGTTTGTTATTAACAGTAGCATGTGTTTATATGTGTGTATTTGAAGGTGTCAGTAAACGTGTGTATGTGTGGGTTTCTGTGACCGGGTGAATCCTCCGCGGAGCTGGTTTAGCATGCTCTGGAAGCTCTTCTTCATGAGCTGCCAAGAGCGAAGGCCACACGTCGAAGCTGATCCCCTTGGCGTGTCGCGACCAACCTTGGAGGCAGCAGTATATCACTCCTAATGCCCCTCGTCCTTTCTTTTCCTAGCACGGAGACGGTAATATGTCTTGATATTCATTCAAAATTCTCAAATAAGGCCTATCGGCAGATCATAAATCCCCACAGGACATTAAGAAGGTTGTTGATCCGGCTTCAGGAAGTGATTCTCCATTCTCTATTCTGGGGGCGGCATTATGCATACTATACCTGTTCAGGCTGTTGTTTTATCGAGACTCCTGTCTTGTTCCACTTTTCACACGGGGCAGTGAGGAGCATGTTGTATGATATTCACTGGCACAGGAACGACGCATAATAGGGCGATCCTTTACCATGAAATTGGAACCGTGACTAACTAACTCACTAACGACTAACTTTATTTGAGGATTCACGGTGGCGCGATGTGGGTGGACTCGCGCTTAACAAAAATGTTCATTGTCCTATTGCAGGACGTTGTGATGAATCCCAGCCCTATGCTGATTTTATAGGCAGGTTTATGTTCAATAACTTGCCATTGCTTTCTGAACGGGAAGTATACTTTGAAGTCCAACTGACCGGTGTGGAGTATGGAAATGAAATGCGGACTGAAAGAGAGATAGGTCGTTTGACTGAATGGCTGATCGACCAGAAGATACACTGTCAGAGAGCTAGCATCAAACAGGATAGACAGATGGGCACACTGAGAGGCAGAGGACGGATGGACCAAAATATCGAGAAACAGACGATCGGTCAGGAAGACAGACAGACAGACAGACAGACATACAGACATAAGTTCGGGCTGTCGTTCGGACTCACGGACGGGCGGACGGACAGACAGACAGACAAGAAGAAGAAAAAGAAGGAGAAGCAGAAACAGGAGGAGGAGGAGGAGGGGGGGAGGAGGAGAGGGTGGAGGGCGGAGAGGGTGGAGGCGGGGAGGAAGGCGAAGGCGACGGAGAAGGCAGCGGCGGCGGAGAAGAAGAAGAAGAAGAAGAAGAAGAAGAAGAAGAAGAAGAAGAAGAAGAAGAAGAAGAAGAAGAAGAAGAAGAAGAAGAGAAGAAGAAGAAGAGAAGAAGAAATAGCAGCAGCAGCGTGATAGTTTGTTGTCGTTAAGACATCTAACGAGTACAGTAACCCCTTCCGTCTCTTCCCAATCTAGACCGCCCATATCTTTTTATAAGTACATTTGTTTTGTCTTGTCCACATATTTTTCAGTCAGTCCTCTAAACGTCAGTAATTTCCCTAAGCAACTATTTGCAAACACTTTCGCTACGTCGGTACTTAGTTCTCTCCCAAAAGTACAACCTTAATGACAGAAAGATTACCTTCTAATCCAGGGGTTCTCCTGTGTGTTTGTGCAATGGAGCCTTAATGCAGAGTGGTATTTCCCATGAATATTTATCTCATAATAGCGTTTTATGAAAACAGACAGAAAAACTGGTGGTGTCAGCAGAAAGTAACAACGAGATTCAGTGATATCGGCAGAGCCAAAGCGACAATGCTCATGTTTATAGAATATATAGGGATAGTATGTAAAGGGGTTCGGTCACTGGATGCGAATGAAACCCAACGAACTGCCCCTATTTGAGGCAAGTATTATTCTGATTCGTAAGTGCGAGGAAGCTTAAGATGCACATCGATTAATAACGTTAAAGACGTTTTACAATAGTCAGAGTCTTCAGTATCCAAAGCGATACTCCAGGTACAACAGCAGGCAAGAATCATAAGATATCACCATCATCACTATCATCCTCATGTGCCATGCCGATAGGCAAGCGCGGTAATGTATAACGTGAGAGAGATTCGGGTCTGTTTGCGTGTCCATAAAACACGTACTGATCAGTCGAGACAATTATATAGCAACACGATATAATACCCCGCATGTTTGTCTTCTTCTTCTTCTTTCTTCTTTTGCTCTTGATCCCTCACTTGGTCATAGTTCCTCAGCTAAACCATTCCAGACCGCCACTTGTTCCACTATTTTCAACAGCCCCGCCCATGCCTTCGAAATATTATTCATTTATATCTAGAATTATTTTTTCCGTGTGTTTGCAGATCTTCCTCAAATCCTTTGGCCATTTAGGTTCCAGACAAAGAAATTTATAGTTATACTATTTTCAGGCTTTTACAGTATGATACCATCCATTTCAGTGTTCTGTTTTGCGCAGACAAAAATTTGTGAATTCTTGTAGTTTATTAGTAATTGCTTTAGTCGTTTTCAATGTTTCTGATCCATACTGATTTATCGTTGGAGTAGTGGTTTAATTTCAGTGAATTGTATTTTACAGATCATATGAATGCTGCACAAGCTGTTTAAAATAACTTCCGGTATATTTACAGTTGACCGAAGCCACTTGAAGCGGTGCGATGTATACCAAGAGTTAAGAACCCCGAAGTCGAACACCACCCTGCCGGAAGAGCAATGACCTTCTCAGAAGAAGACACACAACAACTCTTTACAAATCTTGACATGGCTACAGAGTGCCTTTCACACAGTTCTGCAGCAATCACGGGTCGCGTGATCCAACACAGCCAACTAACGTCGTTGATATCAATGTTCTATTGTGAAACTTCCGCTGCTGCATATTTTCATCTTGGTGTTGTTGGTGTTGGACTAACAAAATACGCAATAAAGCTAAGTTATATGAGGGATTCTCAAACAGTTTGTGATCTTCATTTTCCCATCGAGCCTGGATTACTCATTTAGTCCTCCCTTCCCCATTTGTCTTTGATAATGACATATAAGGTGCTTTAACATGTCAACACTAGTTGATATGGTTAATATCATAAGCTAGTTTGACCTTTTTTAAATGCCGTTTGTGATCGCAAGTTGTTTCTAAGAGTAACTGGGTAAAACTGACCTTCATTGGGTTCGATCCCTCGGTAAGGTGTGGGATTTTTTTCTGTCGGGGGCAAAAAGAAAATTCTAACCTGCACAGTTCGCGGCGACTGCACTAGCCAGGCGGCCTTTATTCCTCAGGCTCAAAGACCTCCCTGCCATACACCGCAAGTCACTATATTGGCAGTAAATGACAGTTTATTTCGTGTTTTCCATGTTTTTTTTTTTAATTTTCAAAATTATGTTTAAGCAAATGGAAATGTTAAAAAAATCATAAGTGACAAGCAGTTAAAGTTTAGCAATCCTAGGAAACAAGCTTGCCGTTATCTTCCACCAAGACATTGGGAACTCAATGTACACCATACGGGAGCATTCTGATCTGTGAAGCCACAGAGGTTGTTGGCTAGTTTTGAACACAAGCGTTGTCCATAAACGGGCTACTGCGTCTAGTGCACTGAAATCATTTTTGTATGTGGATTAGCTTTCCCTGGTATCAGTGTCCCTCGCCATCAGAGGAACAGACTCCGACTTCAGAGATACATTTCTTCCCCAAGTCAAGGACGACAGGTCAATATTTCAGTCCAGCTGACCGGTGTAGGGGTTGAACCCGCTACCTCGGCATCAGCACATCGTAAGTTTAAGAACAAACGCTCTTATCCATGCAGCCATGCTGACCCCAGTCGTAGAGAATAAAGTAAACGTTAATTAGTTACATTTCCAGGATAATTATAACATCCTTTACAGACTCGTACAAGAAACAAATGCACCCACTTTTCCAACTGAAAATATGCCATGTTTCTTTTGTAATCAATTTACTGTACATCCTCGCTTCTTTCTAGTCCGCTGAGGACCATACAATTGCACGCTGAGAACTACTGTACTGGAGTACAGCAGGCAGCGAACAAAACGATTTGAATTCAGAAAATAGGGAATTACAATTTGGCAATAAAATATGCAGATAACATCATTGCTCAGGGAATGTATGTGTTGTTTGAAGTTAACACGACGCACAGTGATGACAGTAATACCTAGCGATTCGTAAATACTTGAAACATTGTATTATCTAGATATATCTGTTGTCATTACGCCATGTTTTATGTGTGATCGTCCAAAATGCACCGCCGCCTAAAGTTCTGAAAACATTTTATAGATACTTTATTGTATTTAAAAATAAAATAAACATAAAAATACTGGCATACCACAAGATCTGAACACCGAAGAAAAGTGGGCCATAAAATCATAATTTCTCAGAAATTAAAATAATGTGACCACATTAAACACCTGGGTGGTTTGGAAAGAAATAGTGGACGGCGTGGTTCATGGAAGAGAGTTAGGAGTCGACAACTGAGGAGATGGACACTGGGTACTTGCAGACATCGTGGGCATGGATATGCTGTGAGGCAGGTATAGTGGGTCTTTACAGGAGGGCCGAGATGATAATGATGTGCTGCAGGGGCCTCCTCCTCCTCCTTCTCCTCCTGCTGCTGCTGCTGATGATGATGATGTTGTTGTTGTTGTTGTTGTTGGTGTTGGTGGTGGTGGTGGTGGTGGTGACAGGAATAGATGTGAATTAATGTCGAGTCACATTAATTTAATTATTTAATTACCATTGCTTCTCTGTCTTTCTTAAACTTTTTCAGAGGTGACACTGGCAGCAATTGGCTACTTCTGAATGGACCTCAGACCTGCTGGCCGTTGGAAATAAATGTTATATCAGCTGAGACTCGAACCCGAACTGCTCTACTCGTGAGTTAGTGCCATGAGTTACACCCCATTGTCTGTTGGGATTCAAAGATGCTGTTGCACCAGCCACGTAGCATACTGACCAATGCATCCCTTCACCTGCTCCAATGGAATCTTAAAACATATATTAGTCTAGCTAACGAGAGACGAAGCCACGTGATCTACTATGTCAAGAAGCCTGTGGAGGACAACAAACTTGGCGCGCTGTGAGATTTCACGAGAGACAGTAATTGTGAATGCTGATAATAGATGATCGACACCCACGCCTTGTATGTCAGACTCGCAAAGCTCGTACTTCGGTTAGGAATTCATATATAGCTTGGCATCCGTTTCTTGCACGAAAATCATCCCAAAGACCCAAAAAAAAAAAAAGAGCATTAAGACGCACCCGATGATGAAATCATTCATTCATATCTGCAAATGAAATGCAACTGTTTCCTCCTGAAAAGATACATCAACTCCAAGCTGAAAACACGTTTCTTACTCAAGCGTAATTTCCCAACATTCAAAAGCCGCTCTTATCGTTGCAGAACCTACTAGAGCATGCAATAATTAACTTGACAAAAGACGACAAAACTGTGAACCAGCCCATCTTCTTCAAATCAAACGGTGCCTTTTTTAATGCCCTACTCAGTGGTTACTGTTGAAATAAATAATGAAATACTATCGTTCGCTTGAAATGCTACATATACAACTTCTACATTCCTCTGCTTGTGTGTGCGAAAGAGGTCTCATTATATTCGTAAGTGCACCGTTTCGTTACACTGAAGACTAGTTTAATTACCAGCACAATAAGCAATGGTGGAAATCTGGATCTCGGCGACTTTTATAGCTGAAATCGCGTCTTTTTATCGTCACTTAGCTAAGTGTGTGTTTTCTCGAGAAAATTCAAATACGACAACGGTTATGATGATGATGATAACAAGGTATGATATGTAAGGTCGAGGTGGTTGCAGTTGTTGTCGTGGTTAATAGTAATGTCGCAGAATAGCAGCAACGGCAAGTACAGTAGCTGTAGTAGTAGCAACAGCAGTATTAGCAGCAACAGCAGCAGCAGCAGCAGCAGCATCAGTAGTAGTGGTAGTAGTAGTGGTAGTAGTACTAGTAGTAGTAGTAATAGTAGTAGTAGTAATAGTAGTAGTAGTAAAAAGGGGAGGTAGATAAGTAGGTAGAGTTTAAAATAGTAGCAAAAGTAAGCATATATAGTATGTAGTAGTAGTATTACTAAGGGAGTAGTAATAGAGTAAGTTTTTG
>JACEFZ010023363.1:0-13706 GCA_014155875.1 Cepaea nemoralis
GATATGCAAAAAAAAAAATGGTAATATTGTGCCTTCCCCTAATTCCTTTGTTTCTTTAAGTAATGGAAGATCAAACTTTGTATTCTGTTTAAAAAAAAAGTTAGTTGCATATCCTTTACAGGACGTCGCAATTAACCCCTGCATTTGTTTTTGGCCGTTCGTGATTTCTGAGCAAGTTTACGTTCAGTAGTTTGCCATTGATTTTTGAACGATCGGCACCCATCCTTCAAGGTTTGGTTCTCACAATTATTATCTAGCTCCACTTCTGCAGCCTGGATAGTCGGAGATTCTTGTGGGACTGGTCTGTATGAAAACCAACGCAAGGCAGTCTGCTGCCAAATCGCCCGCGGTGTGCCGAATTGCGTTCGTAAGCCTTCACCACAGAGCCGGCTTTGTGTTCTGTAGGGTCTTCTTTATAGTCTTAAGTTTGAATCTTATCTCTGCTACAGCTTGGACTTGTTCACTATGGTAGTCTGCTGCTGTTCTCATCTTTGCTCCCACCCAGCTGCGTGGAAAAATTTGTTCAGTCAATACTTAGTCATTTTAAGTGCTTACATTATTTCCGGCGTTGTTCCAAGTCCAAAAACCACCCATAATCACGATATTCTGCCCGCGCCTTTTCACCCAGGTCTTAGCCACCATTCACACGGCTCACTTTGTTTACCTCCTAGCTTTCCACTGAAGTCACCAAGTATCAATGTCTTTTATTTCAAATGTGTTGAACTTGTCCAAACCCATGTCTAACTCATTATAAAGTACACCTATTATCTGTCCTTTCTGCTCTCTGTGTATGTGACTGTGTAATACTGATATCTAGATTGTTGCCATGGATTTTCACTAATGGCTCAATGTATGGAATTGTCCTAAATGCTTTAACTGTTTTCGCACTCTGTTCATTCAGAATTAGGACAGCTACTTTTTTCTATTCCTTCCCTGCTGACTGAATAATTCGGTATTATCTAAATATTATTTTCTCTCAATTGACAGAGATGACAACAGCATTACTCCTTGATAATTTTCAGACTCCTGCATGTCCCCTTGCTTTGGCAGCTACCCCAGATAGTCTGTTGTCGAGTCTGTTGTTGTTTGTTCAGTATACCTATCTTTAAGAAAGGAGACAAGTTCCAATGTGGAAATTATAGAGGAATATCACTACTGTCCACAAGCTATAAGATACTATCCGCAGTATTACTAAATAGACTAAAACCATATTCAGAAGACATATTAGGTGACTACCAGGCGGGTTTTAGACAAAACAGATCAACAATAGATCAGATATTTATCTTACGACAAATAGCCGAGAAACATTGGGAATATAAAAGAGATCTCCATAACATTTTTGTGGATTTTAAAAAGGCTTATGATAGTGTCCATAGGAATAGTCTATGGAATGTTATGCAGGAATTTGGAATACCAAGGAAGTTAATTAACATGACCAAACTATGCATGGAAGATACTTATAATATAGTAACATATAAAGGCATGAAATCAGACCCCTTCCAAATAACATCTGGCTTGAAACAGGGTGATGCACTATCGCCGCTACTCTTCAATCTGGCTCTAGAGAAAGTTGTAAGGAAGGTAAAGGAGGAATGTGATATTGGAGGAACATCCAAGCTGCTTGGTTATGCAGATGATATAGATATTATAGGGCAAAGTGAACAAAAGACATTAGAAATATTGACTCACTTAAAGGAAAAAGCCCAACAGATGGGGCTGGTTATCAACCAAGATAAGACAGAATATATGGTAATTTCAAGAGACGGAATGGCTAAAAAACTCTGGCCACATACAAATAGATAATATGACCATTAAAAGAACGGAAACATACAAATACCTGGGTACAATCTTCAACTGCTCCAACATCATAAGGGAAGAAATACAAACTAGAATCAACTCTGGAAATAAGATATACTATGCACTACAACATCTACTAAAATCAAAGGCGCTATCTCGTAACACCAAAATCACAATATACAAAACACTGATCAGACCAGTTGTGCTGTATGGCTCTGAAACCTGGAGTACAACGAAAGGAGACGAAGCCTTGTTACAAACCTTTGAGAACAAAATTTTAAGACGCATCTTTGGACCCATTAGGGATACACAAAGTGGAGAGTGGAAAAGAAGAAGTAACAAAGACATTTATGATTTGTTTAAGTCCCCGCTAATCACTGGTATCATGAAGGCTAATAGACTACAATGGCTGGGGCATATAGAAAGAATGGAAGATAATAGGGAAACAAAACTCGCTTACACTCAGGAAATAAATGACCGTAAACCCCGAGGTAGACCAAGAAGGCGGTGGAGAGATAATATACATACAGACCTACAAGCACTTGGAATCAACGACTGGCAAGAGAAGGTCCACCAGAGAGACGAATGGAGACAGATTGTATTTGCAGCAAAGAACCTCAATGGCTCGGAATGCTGAAGAAGAAGAAGAAGAAGTAGTTCAGTCGAGGTGTTTATATTGACTTTAATATCTTCTGTTGGGATACAATCTAGTCTAGCAGCTTTCCCATCCTTCAGGAGTTTGGTTCTCAGTGTGGTTATCCAGCTCCACTTCTGCAGGCTGGATAGTTGATTCATTTGATTTCTAATGTTTGTGAAAATTGTATTATTATTATTATTATTATTATTATTATTATTATTATTATTATTATTATTATTATTATTATTATTATTTGTTATTGTTGAGTCCATGTGGTTGGTTACATTTTTCTGATCTTTCCTCGTGGTTCCATAACAATTTGAGATTGTCTTTCGCTGCTTCTAATCCTGCCTCTTCTGCTAAATATTGTGTTTAACCCACCCTTATCCCCTTTCTCACATTTTATTATTTGTGTATGTGTTTGTTTGCTGAGGAAGGCTAATCGCCGTAACGTCCTGTATGTGTCGTAATTCTGTTATGTAAAGCTGCACTACTTTGTCATTTTATATTGTTCACTCTTTATTATCTTTCATGGGCCACTGATTTTAGTGAGAGCCGTAGAGGCCGTGGTTAGTTGACCTGGGCTCCCTGGTGACCGACGTGGCATTGACCACATCACCAGTAGAATGTTTACACTAAATATTGATGATTCCATCTGGATGCTTCCACAACAAATTATTGGGGTATGGGTGAATCTTATAGTTTTTTTTTTTGGTTCGCATATCCTTTACAGGACATTACTGTCAACAGCAGCATCTTTCAGCTGATTGTTGATTTCTTATCTCTGTACCTGTTTATCTGCCAGTGTGCACGTGCTGTTGTCTGCCTTAGCCCGTTTGCGTTTTTACCCGATTTGTGTTACTGGTTTTCAGACTCTCCATTAACGAACTAGACAAACATAAGACACCATAGCGTAAAACCAGATTGTTCTGATATATATATATATATATATATATATATATATATATATATATATATATATATATATATATATATATATAGAGAGAGAGAGGAGAGAGAGAGAGGAGAGAGAGAGAGAGAGAGAGATCTGTCTGTGTGTGCGCGCTCGTGTGCATGCCTGTGTTTGTCTTAGTGCGTGTATATATAGGCGTGTTTGCGTGACTTCTTGCTTTATTGCTTTAATTCCTTGCATCATTAACCTCTGCATCTTTGATTCGGTTATTCTTTGTTGAACCTTTAGCTCACTCTATTCTAGTACGCGATTACTCAGATTGCTAATGAATAGCGGTAGCTGTAACTGTAAGTGGCCGCTTTTTGTGAAAGAAAGAGTTACAGGCGGTGCTTTGTTCAACACCTTTCACATGCGATACACCCCACTGATTATTGTTTACCCAAACAAGTCAATAATATGCAAATGTGCGCGCGCACACGCGTTAGTTCTCATGCGCATACGTACCAACGTACGTACGTAATTTCAAAATATGAAAATAGGACCATACAATTCCTCAACATCCCAGAGTAAGAGGGTACCCTTTCAGTACTTTCAGTGACATGTTTGATCGGAAACGAAAGAGCTGATCAGCTAGCTAAGGATGGAGCACTAGAAGAACCATCTGCTGTGCCCGTTACATACCACCAAAACAAAAGATTTATCGAATCAGTTAGAAAGTCATCAACACCGGCTCAAGACGATTTACCACCTTATGGACAAACCAGAACAAATCATTATTCTGCGCCTCAGTACGGGACACAATAGATTACGCAACCACATGTAAACATAATTCAAGATTGGCGAATCAACCATGTGCACATAAGGAATTTACGCCGCAGACAGAATATCAGTCTCCTTGACTGCCCAACATACGACATATCTAGAACAAACTTTATGGCCTAGAGAAACAACTGTGGAAGATAAATTCTGGACCACTAAGTGAACTACAAAAAAATAAGACATTGAAATTCATACAAGAAACAACATTGCAGTTATGTACAAAGTTCAGTCGAACGAAAGAAGAAGAAGAATGACATGCTGGCATATCATATTGGGAATATTGTTATGCACATATTGTCTGGACAACACGGCACTGAATGATCGATATGGCCGGGGTCACGCCGACCGCCTTAACTCATAGATAGCTTTCTGGTTCACAATGTAAAGACGCTGTCTGGTCTCTCTTGGACGGCTCGAGCAACTGACAACGAGTGCTTTGAAGAAACTAATTAAATTAGAACAGTATGCACAACTACTGAACAGCGACAAACAGTGTTATTTTGGGCATATAATGAGAATGGAGACATTGGGGTACACCGTGACGACTGGAAAACCCAACTGTAGGACAGGCAGGGGAAGGTTGTGCGAAATAAAGCCCTATGGTCTTAGACAATGCCGTAGATGAATATCATTGGAATTGATCCAGAACACCAGGACCAAGGTCTGTGGGGAGACATGCACGCGTACGCCACTTAGCAAGGTTCATAATGACAATGACTTATCTGCAGGATCATGTGGTCATGAAACATTACTGCCTAGAAAGTGATTTGAACCGATACATCTGTTGGACATGTACATGGAACCCATTCTTTGCTACCTCTCACATCTTTATTGGTGGTAGAGTTCTAGACATCGTTAAATCCCTGCCCTGTCAGTGTAATTTTTGACATGAGGGAACAAGTAAAAATCGCTTGCGGTTGCAGGCAGAGAGGATGTGGAGAATTATCCGGGGCAATCACAATGTGCGTACGAGGTACTGCCTCATCAATAGGGATCGATGGTCATTCAGAAAAATCCAGTACTAACTCGATTTTCACGGAAACGCTAGTAGTACTCAAACATTTGCGATGTCTTTCACTTTAGTGTCGCTATTTCTTCCTGAGTTGTTGGGGTGACTAAGAAGTTTAACGCTCTTAAGCTTTAAATTTTTGCTACACGTTCAGAAAGCAATCAGAAACGTCTTCTTATAGTCTATGCAGTGTGGCGTTTGTAATCATGCCTGCTCACGTGTCCTCTTGTGCTGCCAAACATTTTTATACTGATGTTCTTTCATGTCATGATGTCAAACTGTCCAGCATCTTCTCTCTTGGCCTCCCCTTGCCTCTTTTGGCCTCCCCTTGCCTCTTTTGGCCTCCCCTTGCCTCTCTTCCCCTCCATCATTGTGACGACATACTCTAGCTCTCCCCTTTTCATGACATACCCAAAGAATGCGGACTGTCTTCTTCTTATTCAAGTACCCAGTTCTGTTTGTTAGTTAATCTTCATTGCTCCTTTTATCCGTCCATTATGTTCTCATAATTCTATAAAACCACGTCGCTGCAGCCTCTCTGTGATTCGTCTCCGTACATTTTCTGACCCAAGATTAATGTTAATGTCCCTGAAGGTGACTTCACAAACAAAACACATTTGACATGCTTCTGTTGTTCACTCAAGGAAACTTTCAACTCCGACGTTACTGTATGCATAGCACACAACTTTACGTTACTTCGGTTTCAGAGTTAACCAGCAATGTTTTGTCACCAAGGCCACTACCAACTATAATTTCCTGGGCAGAAGATATTATTCATATAGAAGCCGACTACTCCCGGAGCATACATCTAGAGCTGCGCCGTATTTTCTCTGCTTCTGAAGAGTGAAACGCATGCTTCCAACAAAGTGTGCTCACTAGTGGACACACAAGGGCCTCAGTCTTCTTGATGGCAAGTCGGCCCTTTTGGGCCATGATGAAAAGAGCCTCTTTAAACATTGGGCACATATTAAACATGTTAATGTTCTTGTAGTAGCCTTGCCTCCTTGCAATTTTTAGACCCAGTGCACCACCGGATGTGCACTTTCCTAATTATACCATTGAGCTGAGATGTCCACAATTTGATATGATATGAATTGCCTCCCTTGTCTGTTAGAAAGCAGGAAGCCATGTGCATTCTTCGTTCTTCTAATACGACATAGCGACCTTCTGACTTGGCTGAATCCAAGCGCATACTTCAGACAGACATGCATAAAACCAGTGTTAATATGATCTGTATATATCTGTCTTGACTTCAGTTTGACAGTAGGGTTGCTAGTCTTACGTCTGCCGGTGTGTATGTCTCGTGGCTGTTAGATGTTCTTACAGGCATGGCTGTATCAGTTTGTTATGCTGGCACGCGCTGAGAACACCGCCTAGGAATTACCATTTCATGCAAATGCAGTCATTGATCGCTTCCTGGTTCATATATTCCTTTCAATATTCGCAAATAGGATCAGCTCCTCCTCCTCTTCTTCCTGAGCTGAATCACAATTAGCGTGTGTGTAATGTCTACCCACCAAGGATCTGTCTGTCGATCTGTCTCCCTGCCCGTTTATCTGTCATAAAATTGTGTGACTTCCGTTTATCCGTGCATCTGTCTGTCAGTTCTGTCAGTTCTTCACTCTGTCCGTCCATATATTGGTTATTCGACCCGTCCTTTTGACATCCTGTTTTTGTGCATGTGCATTTCCTATTTCTAGATGCAGTCGATTCCGCTTAATTGGGTCACATTAATCATGACCACTGCATATATCTTATATAGATAGACACATCCATTTGATAATAACTAACAGCAAATAACAAACACTGTATACACATGAGCATATAATTTACAATACAAAATTGCCTGCTGATATTGATGTATGAATCAGACAAAAGTTACACACTTGTTCAGATTTCTATATGTTGAAACAGATGAGTGTATTAACCCTGGCCTGTTCTTTTTGTATGATGAAACTAAACAAAGTTGATTGGAAAATCTAAAGTTGGTGATCCCCTCCATTGTGTTTCTGTATGAAATAGCATCATAGTTTCTTGCAGTTATTTCTCATCAGTTTGATTGATTTTCTGATATGTTTGTGTATTTTAGGCTGAAGCTTATTGAAAATCGTTTGCTTCTACTGTCAGTGTTATCGTGGCATTAAAGGTTATTGTCAGTCTCTAAACATTCTTAACACTGTTGTGTAACTGTTGTGCCAGTGAAAGTCAGTACGATGGTTACAAATTGACACCGAGAGGCTGAAAATAATGTCCGCGGTGCCATTTGGTGGCAGTGTTATCCAGTTGTAGTGTTTACCTTGGTTTCACACTGCTAGATGTTGCTTGCTCATGCGCAGAGAAGATGCAAATGTCGACGGTGCTTGTAAAGTCTACAAAGGAATAATAGTGTGCGGTTGTGTGTCTTCTCTTACTCTCCTCTCCTCACAAACCGAACTCAATCGCATAAGTACTTGGTGTGATGAAGCTGGGGCAATGGTCAACCCAACAAAGGCAACAGTGACTTGGTTCTCGTTGAATAATCATATTGTCAACAATCCAACACCAACTGTAATGCTGTGTTCAGAGACGGTGGAAAGAACGCAGGCAATGAATTACCTGGGGATACGGTTTGATCGAAGCCTTGCTTATAATGTGCACATAGACCAGGTGATAACAAAGGCCAAGCGGGGTTTGGCAGCGATGCGGGTGATGGCGGCAGCAAACTGTGAGCAGCGCCATCTATGTCTTCTGTATGAGGGGCTGGTCATGTCTGTTTTGGAGTATGCAATGGCAATCCTGACTGTCAGCCATAAGCAGATAGAAAGGATGGAAAGGATACAGAATGAAGCTATGCGCATTATTCTTGGATGTACAAGAGATACAGCATGCAGGGCGATGCGCTACCTTCTTGATTTTCCAACCATTGAAGAGAGAATGCAAGTTTGCAGGGCACGTGCCTACCTCAGAATTAACGCAAACACACAGCATCCACTGCATAGTGAAATTAGGAAGGTGAAGGGCAGCAGGTTAAAAAGAGGACGGTCGTGGATGGGTCAAGCCGAGGACATTCTTCAACAGGTGTGTTCACTTGAGGACTTAGAACCTGGCGAGGAGTGGGTGCAAGTGCCAACAGACTTCTGCACATCCTTTTCAGTTTGCATCCAACTAGATAGAAAATGCAGACAAGAAAATCCGGCTGCTGTTGAGGCTGAAGTACAAGCGTTGATTTTCGAGAATTCGCTAGACAGTGACGCGGTCATCTACACAGATGGGTCGGTCGTCCGACATGTGAGAAGCTCATGGGCCTTTACAGCTCGGGCCGGAGGGAGAATTGTGAAGGAGGACTCTGGTGCTTTCACTGAAACCACAAGTAGCCTGACCATGGAAGTCATGGCAGTAAGTAAAGCAATAACATGGCTCGAGACACAGACATTCACTAGGGCTTGTTTCCTTAGCGACTCAATGAACATGATCAAGAGGATAGAGGAGGGGTCGATCCGAAGAGAATGGTTGCTGCCTCTGAAGCGGTCTCGGCTGGCAAATATTAGTTTCATCTTCGTGCCAGGGCATGCGGGAGTACAAGGAAATGAGCGGGCTGACAAGCTCGCAGGTGAGGCTACTGTGGAGGGCGGACGCGCCATGGACCAGGCTGACATTCTGAATGCTCTACGAGAAGTGAGACTTTTGCAAGAACCAAGTGATGACTGTGAATCTACAACAATGGCCAGACTGCGAGAGCAGCAAATTAAAAGAGGGGTGGCCAAACAAGAACACTACGCAGGAAGCCAAAGAAGATTGATAAACCAACACAGAACTGGCGTCGTTAGCCGCTACACGCTGCGGGATTTGCTGAGGAGGGGATCCGAGCACTTATGGACTGA
This sequence comes from Cepaea nemoralis, assembly GCA_014155875.1. Taxonomy (NCBI): domain Eukaryota; kingdom Metazoa; phylum Mollusca; class Gastropoda; order Stylommatophora; family Helicidae; genus Cepaea; species Cepaea nemoralis. The sequence continues at coordinate 9,036 of JACEFZ010023363.1, forward strand.
ATGGTCCGATGTGCAACGAGGATGATCTGTCGACTAACTAACTAACTAACTATCTTACTCTCCTCATTTTGTAAACAATATAAAGTGACACAAAGTAGTGCAGCTTTACATAACGGAATTACGACACATACATGACGTTGCGGCGATTAGCCTTCATCAGCAAACAAACACATTCACAAAACACAACATATAGTCACGGAGATCTCCTATGACTACATTAAACGTGACGATAGGACGCGAAGAATAAAAATATGAAAAAAAAAGAAAGCAATGAAGAGAAAATGAAAGGTGGAAAAAATGTTTCTACTTACCTCAGAATTCCGAGCTTTGTATAGCCATACACTATATTACACTACATTAGTACAGCTTGTAATCACTACGTCCATTAGCACAGCTTGTAATCACTCACTGTGTCCATTAGTACAGCTTGTAATCACCGTGTCCATTAGTACAGCTTGTAGTCACGTGTCCATTAGTACAGCTTGTAATCACTATGTCCTTTAGTACAGCTTGTATTCGAGTGTCCTTTAGTACATATTGTATTTTAGTATCCACTAGTTATTTAAAATCACCCTGCAAGCGGGTTTTTAAATTGACCTAGGCTCATGAGGTCCCAGGGGAATCTGAGATAGAAGGCGTTAATTAATGTGTGCGCTTGAATGTGATTGTGTGTGTGTGAGAGAGAGAGAAAGAGAGAGAGAGAGAGAGAGAGAGAGAGAGAGAGAGAGAGAGAGAGAGAGAGAGAGAGAGAGAGAGAGATTGCTGGCTCGCACGCGTATATGCGTGCATGCATGTATGTATTTCAGTCTGTTATGCATAGCGAATTCAAGCGCACTAACATGCACTGTTAGCATACATAAGGATGACATTTCAATATAGTTAATCTCGTTTGTTGGATTTTTCCTGGCAATGTTTTACAGGATTAATTAAATCATAATCGAAGCCCTTCATCTACATTCAACAGAGGTTAAGAAAATAATACTAGCATACAATATATGATTCCTTCCTTCCTTCTCTCTCTCTCTCTCTCTCTCTCTCTCTCTCTCTCTCTCTCTCTCTCTCTCTCTCTCTCTCTCTCTCTCTCTCTCTCTCTCTCTCTCTCTCTCTCTCTCTCTCTCTCATACATACACGCACGTGAAAAGTGCAGATAGAAAACTAAAATTAAATTGTGTTTGATGGTGTTAAAAAAGCCTTCTTTCTTTCTTTCTTTCTTTCTTTCTTTCTTTCTTTCTTTCTTTCTTTTTTCTTTCTTTCTTTCTTTCTTTTTTTTCTTCTTTCTTTCTTTCTTTCTTTCTTTCTTTTTTTTTTCTTTCGTTCTGTCTTTCTTTCTTCTTTCGTTCTGTCTTTCTTTCTTCTTTCTTTATTTTTTTTATTTTTTCATTCATTCATTCATTCAGTCATTCATTCATTCATTCATTCATTCAGTCATTCATTCATTCATTCATTCATTCATTCATTCAATGCGTCTGTCTAACTGCTTGTCTGTCTATCGTTTGTGTGCCTGTCTGTCTGTATTTGTAATCCACATACTGAAAAACATAGGGAGATGAAATGAGGGGTGGGATAAATACCGTAGAAAAAGCTGGAGATAGAAATTAGTTGAAAATGAATGGAAGTTCTTCTTCTTCTTCTTTCGTTCGCTTGAAATATGTCTATATCTGCAATGTCGTCTCTTGCATGAATTGAACTGTTTTTTTTTCAGTTCACACAGTGGTCCATAGAGTTTATCTTCCACTGTCCTCTCTCTAGGCCAGAAGGTTTGCCTAGATATGGTATATTTTGGGCAGTCTTGGAGTATGTGCTCTGCTGTCTGCGACGCCAATCCACATGTGCACATGGCTGTTTCACCAATCTTGAATTTTGTATACATGTGGTTGCGTAATCTATTGTGTCCTGTTCTGAGGCGCAGAATAATGACTTGTTCTGGTCTGTCCATAACGTGGTAGTCATCTTGAGCAGGTTTTGGTGGCTTTCTGACCGATTTGATCATTCTTTTATTTTGGTGGTATGTAACGGGCACATCAGGCTGTTCTTCTTTGGCTCCTTCCTTAGCCAATTTATCAGCTCTGTCGTTTCCGGGTACTCCACAGTGGGATGGTATCCACTGTATGGTGACTTTATGCTGACTGCTAAGTTCAGAAAGTAGTGTCCTTAGTACTGGCAATTTCCCAGAGAGGAGCGCCTCGAGTACTGATTTTGCATCTGTTAGTAGCACCACAGGTTGTGTACCATTGCTGTTATTTAGTAATTTCTCTGTTGCTATCTTGATTGCCTCAATTTCGGCATCATAGTTATGGCAGTACTTTCCTGTCGGTACTCTGGCTGTGTCCCTAGTATTATTTGGGTATTCTATGTTCACTCCCGCTCCTCCATTTCGAACAGCATTTTGTGCTGACCCATCTGTGTAGACTCGGATCCAGAGATCCTGTGGGTATTCTTCATCAAGGAAGCTGAGAGTGGCTGTTCTGCGCTGCACACTGTTCTGTTCTTCCTTGTCAAATATTCCTCTCACTTTTGTCTGGATTTGTAACGATAGTCTATGCTCTTCTTTCCATGGAGTTCGCTCTGGAATAGTTGTTAGAGGGATACCAACTGTGGGCAGATCAGTGGTTTCTCTGCAGAGTCGTTTGGCCTGGTGGATAAAACTACTTCTTTTCAACCGCCCCATAGCTAGGTTTTCAAATCTGTTCTTCATAGGGTGGCCTGGCAAGCTGAGGAACTTTTCTGCTTGTATTAGCGTTTTCGTATCTCTGCGCTCACTCAGTGCCTGTGTCCTCCCCATCTTCTCCATTTCCACTATAGGGGTTGATCTCATCCCTCCTGTGGTGACTCTAAGTGCTTGATTTTGCACCTTGTCCAGCTCTTGTAGTGTGGTTTTTGATGCTGAACACCACGCAGTTGACCCATATTCCAGGTGTGGTCGTATGCTCTGTTGGTAAACTTTGCTAAGTATTTTCGTACTGGCTCCCCATGTGGTTCCACTTAGCTTTCTCAGAATGGCTATTTTCCTTCTGGCTTTTGCTACTGCTTTGTTGATGTGCTTTCTCCATGTCAGCTTGCCATCAAATGTTACTCCAAGGTATGTTGGTTCTTTATCTTCTCTTAGGGGTTTCCATTTATCTGGATGATCCCTGCCTTTTGTTTTGGAGAGAGGGTAAATAGGGTGGTGCTGCACTTGTCAGTGTTTATGCTGACACACCATCTATTTGCCCATGCAGCAAATGTATCTACAGCTCTTTGTAGCAATCTGGTGGCCACTGATGCATATTCATTTGTGCTCCATAGAACCAGGTCATCGGCGTACATTGCCGCTTTAATTCCATGCGGTAGGTGAGCAACAAGATCATTGATGAAGATTAGAAAAAGTGTCGGGGGACAAGACTCCGCCCTGGGGGACACCGTGACGCAGTAGTACTTTCTTGCTCTTGAGTCCGTCTATCTGTACTCGGGCTCTTCTGTTGTGCAAGTATGCTTTCACCAATTTGTACATTCTTCCATTGACTTTGCAGTTTCTCATTTCTTCATCAGACCTTCTTTCCAGACTTTGTCAAAGGCTTTCTTCAGATCTATCCATGCCGCAAGCACCAACTTCTTCTCTTGGAATGCATCCTCAATTTCTTGAGAGAGGTAGGTTGTCTGATCTTCCGTAGAGTAGCACTGCCTAAAGCCAGCCTGCTGTGGCACAAGGATGTTTTTACTTTCAATGTACCACTGCAGTCTGTGATTGATGATGCGCTCCAGTGTTTTGCAGAGACAGCTGGTGAGGCTAATTGGTCTGTAGCTAGAGGCAATGGAACCATCTTTCCCTGATTTTAGGAGGGGTATCATGATTGCTTCTCTCCAGGCTTGTGGAACACTGCCTAAGGTCCAGCTGTTATTGAAGATCTGCAACAGCTTTGTTTTGGCCTCTGTTCCTAGGTTCCTGATCATTTCATTGGAGATACCATCAGCTCCTGGTGACTTTCTCATTTTCAGTTTTGATATGGCTAGCTCCAGTTCGCTGATTGTGATGGGTGCCTCCAGGACCTCATGTACTATTTCCTTCTGTCCTGTATGTTGTCGTTTCTCTCGAATCTCTTGTTGTTTCTCTGGACTAATTTTGATATTGCTATCTTGTGCGAACGAGTCCGCAAAATGGTCAGCTGCTTGCTTTCTTGTTAAGATTTTTCCATCTTTATGTAGCGCAATGTTTGAGTTTCTCCCTGTGCCCTCGTCATTAAGCTGTTTTTTTTAGCTTCCACAATTTCCTTGTGTCTCTTTCAAAGTTCAGAGACTCCGTTTTCTCCTGCCAGCTTTTCCGTCTAGCCTGCAGCTTGGCCCTTTGAAATTTGGCTTTTGCATGCTGGAATTTATTGTGGTGCTCTTGGCTGGGTGTGGCCTCTGCTTGCTTTCTACACACTTCAACATCATTATGCAACTGTTCCAGTTCACTACTCCAGTAGGGTTTATATTGTTTACGGGCTCCTCTTGGTACTGTTTCTCGCGCTGCCTGTAGTATGCATTTCCCAAACTCTTCAACTACTTATTTATGTCTTTCTCAGTGTTCAGGTTTCTAACCAATATGCTGGTGCGATTCTTGTACATTGCCCAGTCTGCTTTCTTGTAGTTCCACCTCGAGAGGGTGCTGCTTTCACTTACAAGCTCATTTTTTACGGTTAGAAAGACTGGCCG
>JACEFZ010023364.1:0-14374 GCA_014155875.1 Cepaea nemoralis
TTTCCCTCCCGTAACGAGTGATGAGAGCTGTCATCGAACAGTTGACCGACCATGCTCATGACATTGTTAACGTAACCTCTTAACTCATCCCACAACGTGTCCGCTAAGCTGTCTAAACAGTGACGTATTTGTTACTGTATAGTGTCATAAGGAAGAAGAGAAAATCATTGTGTACTGTGACGAAATGTTGTAAGTCTGTCTCTTGCTTTATGAGGTCAAAATAATTGTCACAATAAAAGTAACAGCTGTCAAGTTGGGTCGCCGAAGAAACCCAGGTCAATTGTAAAATTCCGCCCCGATGTTGATTGAAACACATGCTCTTAGGACCGGCAGGCAAGCGGGCTGGCCACTGGGCTATCGTGGCTTCCTTATTGACATTCATTCATCACCTGCCATGCCGATAATGGTGGGCGGTTATGTCTCGCAATTTCACTCGATCACCAGAGTCATAGATCACCTCAGTGTTCTTGTCTCGACCATACCACGTGGCCAGTGCCATCCAGGTATTTACTTCTCTGTAGTTTCCCTTGTTCTTTTCCCATCGATCTTGCCAGTTGTCACCAAGTTTTCCAGTTTGTTTCTTCTCATAACGTGACCAAAGAAGTATGACTGTCTACGTCTAATTTCTCTAATGAGTTTACGATTTTCATTTGTTTCTTGTAGGACATGGTCACTTGTTTTTCTGTCTACCCATGGTATTCTCTGCATGCTCCTCATAAACTACATTTCCACAACCATGAGATGTTTTTCAGCCTGTTAGCTCATTGTCCACTCTCACATCCATACAAAAGCACAGATTTTATGTAACATCTCAAAACTTTTTTTTTCTCCTTGTACAAATGACATCTTGTTATTGCTCAGTATGTTTTTCATCTTGAAAAAGGCTGCCTTCGCCATTGCGCTTTTTGTTCTATTCTCTTGAAGGCATCTTCTATCAGATGTTTTGACTGTTCCGAGATAATAGTACCGATTTACTTGTTTAAGAATATTCCCACTTACTTGTGTATTACATTGTGGTATTTCATTCTTCGTAGCGATGACCATAATTGACATTATACGTGGTAATAAAACAGGTTTTTGACAATTTATAACCAGGGCACAGTTCAGTAAGACCGGAGGTTCTCTCATAATTAACGGTTGGAAATATCCGTCTTAAACTTTGGCCTTTATGAATTAATTGTTCAATGGTCATTGTTCAGTGTTATTTGAGCTTTGCAATGTTGTATACTTGTCAAAGTAGACTGACAACCAAACCTGAAGCCAGGAATTAGATTACCATCAGAATGTTGATGCACCCAATTCTCGCCTTACTTCATTAATACATACGCCCATTGCTTATTATAAACATCATATTTGTTTCGTTATCATTTCTGTTCCAAAGAGGTTTATATTATTTTGCCTTATTCCAATTTTTACGTTAACTCCTGCCATAAATATAATTTTAGTCTTTTCATATTAAAAAAACTCAACTCTTTGACTCTAAGAGTTTAAGGAAAGTATATGATCGTCTTATTCTGCCATGTGCAATGTTACTATAAATGTTTTGTTTTGAAGGAACTAAAATAAAAACATGAGACAGAAGGAGTTATAGCAACAATTGGACAAAATTGGTTATTTGAACAACTACAAGGGACACGTGAAATTTACATGATTTGTCATTATTTGAGAATATAAATATTTATGTAAGATGCTCTCTCTCTCTCTCTCTCTCTCTCTCTCTCTCTCTCTCTCCTCTCTCTCTCTCTCTCTCTCTCTCTCTCTCCTCTCTCCTCTCTCTCTCTCACACACACACACACACACAGACACACAGACACACAGACACACACACACCACACACACACACACGCGCGATAGAATATAATAGATCTTAATACTGCATGTTGAATGATATTTTTTTTTAAAATTGCGCTCGCTGGCTTTTAACTCACGCGTAGTTCATACACACTATCTCTAGTAGTGCTTGACTGAATTTTGCATGTGGGTTAGCTTTCACTATTAACAGGGTCTCTCTCCACAAGGCGAACCCACTCCGACTTCAGAGGTACTTGTAATAAATCAACATTTTAGTCCAAATGTCTGGTATAAGGATTGAACACCTTACCTCAGCATCAGCACACGGATTTATCCATTCGGCCATGCTGACCTACGCGGAATGAGTTAATTCACTACTTATTAAAACCGAGTAAGAAATGCTGTTATCAGACAGACTGTGGGATCAACACCTTGTGCCACATTTATTGAAAGACAGACGATCAAGTGGTTTGGCCATGTCGTTAGAATGCAACACCAAAAACTACCATCACCGGCCTTACATCAAAGATCATCTGCGACGAGACCACGAGGACGTCCAAGAAGAAAATGGATTGACGACATCAAAGACATTGTACAACCACACGGAATGACACTACCCAGTGCCGACCACCGGGCGCAGGAACGCAAATTATTCCTCCCCAGACGTCAGAAGTGGAAGATGATGATGATGATGATTGAAATAGAAATCACTGACTGGAGATAGAAGAGTTAGATCTTTTACAGGACGTAGCAGTCAACGCCAGCATATTTTGGCTGTTTGTGATTCCTGGGCAAGTTTACGTTCACAAGTAGGTTATCATTCTTTCTGAACAACCGGAAATCATAGTATTGTAAGGAAACCAACGCAAAGCTGCTTGCTTCTATTTCGCCCGCAGCTGTGTTTCGAACGCGGTATGACGGATTACGAATTGCATTCCTAACTCCTTCGCCCCATAACCGGCAGAGACAGAAAGGGGTAATGTCATTAGATGATTTTTATTTACGCTCTTTGTAAATATAGCATTGAAATAATAACATGATTTCAATTTTGCTTTGAATCCAAACTTTTGATCGACTTGCTCCAGAGTTGTAACTTATGGAGTTGACATTCAGGATTTTCATCTTCTTTGCGTTTTGTAATGTCTGACGACCACTTGAAATAAACCTCACTCGACGCCAGCGCCAGTCGCACTGAGCTCTCCGTTTCCTGTAGACTTTTCATCGCTCTTCGCTAGAAGAATGGCACTCGTTTTCAGCCGGCCCTCCACGTGTGGCTTGGACATGTATTGGCAATCAGCATGAATTAGCTACTCGGATGTACGCAATGAAGGCGATTCTTAGCATTGCATTAGCGTTATCGATTTTATGCTGTGGTGAGACCAAACATCAAGATGGCTTTTTGTGGCAGTGATTCGTTCACACAGCCAAACTCTCTGGTGTACGCACATATTCTCAAAGTTAAACAAAACTATAAACAAAACAGTAGCAATTAGAATGACTGACACTTTGGGATAACTGTTATATTGATGAAATGAAGGCTGCTTAAGCCTGCATGAAGAAACAAAACCATTAGCGCTATAAATCAAAATGCTTCTGTCAGTATCCCTGTGAACTAAGTAATACAATGGGTACAGAAAGATAAAAATTGTGCAGTATTAACGTGGATAAAAGATAAATCCAAGATTTAACTATCACTTAGGTAGAACGGAGAATAATGTTGGGAACCTCTGTAGCGTAGTGGCTAGACGATCGCCTGCCTTGGGTTCGACTCTTAATGACGCGGTTTTGAATATACACAAGATTGGCTTAAGCTCCCAGGTCTATGCAGCCTAAAATGGATACCACGAAATGTCTTTGGAAGCACAGGCGGCCGGTGTATTACTTACCGACCACATCACCCACTGTGTGCCGTATGGTATATATAATATTTGTCTAGCACCATCGTAAATGGGCTTTAGATGTGTAACAGAGACTTTTACTTACACAATAATGATGTACACCAGTGTTTCCCAACCTTTTTTGTGCCATGCCCCACTTAAGCCTTTCTAAAATTCATATTGCCCCCCCCTCCCCCGCCCCACGCCCCCCCTCAACATATACATTATTTTTAATATTCAAAAATTGAAATGTTCACTAAAGAAACTTGAATGATAGGTTTTAGGAAGAAATCACTAGGTAATTATTGAGCAAACACAGTAAGTAAATTTTCAAAACATATAATGGAGAACTGAAATTCAAGTACAAAATAATTTTAATGAAAGATTTTTCTATATTATTTTAATTATTAGTAATTATTTATTATTTAAATTTAGTGAGATCCTTGCGCTTGATGCTTGCTGCAAAGAGATCTTATGTCAGGTTCCAATTTAGTTAACTTCAGTCTCAAGTCTCCCCGATTTGTTATATTCAGCCGATTTCTTCCATTTTCGAATTGCCCCCCTTAACAGTCGAATTGCCCCCTTGTGGGGCGTGGGCCCCACGTTGGGAAACACTGATGTACACAATCAAAATATAGATTTCACACACACACACACACACACACACACAAAGACAGACACACACACACACACACACACAGAGACGGACATACAGAGACAGACAGACAGACAGACAGACAGACAGACAGACAGAGAAGAGAGAGAGAGAGAGAGAGAGAGAGAGAGAGAGAGAGAGAGAGAGAGAGAGAGAGAGATAATATGAGATTTTGAGTTCATGGAAACCAATTTTAAAGTAGTGAAGAGGAATCATCTAAAATAACATGAATTTCAGTTGGCAAAACAATAGAAATAATTTAACTAGGACTTAAATGTTTGCATATACGGGAATAGAAAAAGTTACCAAACAGAAAATAAGTTAAATATAAGTATAATAATATGGATACAGTTTTTAATTATTTTATCTTTTCATGTGTTCATAAATGCCCAACTTGTGTAGGCGACTAGTTCACCGCCTGGGTTCTTTGGAAGCTGGGTGACCATACACCTCGAGGCACTACTCAGGTCTTCAAGCGGCGACTGTGTGACGTGAACGTACACCTCGTGGCTCTTCTCAGATCTACAAGCGGCGTGTGTGACGTGACGACACACCTCGAGATACTTCTCAGATCTACAAGCGGCGGCTGTATGGCGTCTTCATATAGCGAGTTACGTTGCACAGCTTCAGCATCCTGTGACGAAGTACATCCGGTTTCCAAAAGTAATTTATCAGGGTTGCTTTCCTTAGGTTTTGTTTATCATCTTTTTTTTTTTTTTGGCATATCCTTTACAGGACATCGCTGTCAACACCAGCATCTTTCAGCTGTATGTTGATTTCTTGGCAAGATTACGCTCAGTAGTTTGCCATTGCTTTCTGAGCGGCCGACTCACATACCCCGTAAGTTACCGATGCGATTCGAACCACTGCTGATTCTCACCGTCATCATGTTACCGACGAGAGCATACGAGATTACGGAGAAAAGTCATAACCTCTAAGCCACGAAGCCGGCTTGGTTATCATGTCTACATAAAAGACAACAGGTTCGTGTCTCATTGTCTCTGGGCCCTACCCATCGACCTGTCCGAAAAGGGAGACCCCACCAGTAGTTGTGCTACCGTGAGCATAGGGTCTTCGGCTAATTAGAAACGCAAACCTCACTACCACTTCAAGGTGGGGACACAACAGAGGGGCCAGCGACAAATTATGCTAGCGAATGCGAATAACATACACCAATATCTTATTTTACAAAACACATTAGGACAAAGGTGGAAACGTGAACAGAAGGGAAAACAAAACAAAAGAAAGAACGAATAGCAAATTAGAAAGAAGGAAAGAAAATGAGTAAAGAAATGAAAATGAACAAGAACAGAAAAGACAATATCAACCTATTAAGAGAGGTGTTAGGCAGGGATGTGTAATGTCTCCAGATCTTTTTTCCCTATACAGTGAAAATATTTTCAGAAATGTAGAAGATATAAATGGAATCAGCATTGGAGGAAGAAACATCAATAACATTAGATATGCAGATGATACAGTATTGATTGCAGACAATGCACAGGATCTGCAACAATTAGTAGATGCGGTTGTTGTACACAGTGAGCAGCTGGGGTTGGAATTAAATTGTAAGAAGACACAGGTTATGGTCGTCACTAGGAAGAACGAAGTACCACAATGTAATATACAAGTAAATGGGAATGTTCTTCAACAAGTGAATCGATACAATTATCTCGGAACAGTCATAACATCTGATGGGAGATGCCTTGAAGAGATTAGAACAAGAATCGCCATGGCGAAAGTCGCCTTTAGCAAGATGAAAAACATTCTGACCAATAAAAAGATGTCAATTGAAACGAGAAAAAGAGTGTTGATGGGGTACATAGAGCCTGTTCTTTTATATGGATGTGAAACTTGGACAATGAGCAGTCAAGCTGAAAAACATTTTATGGCTACAGAAATGTAGTTTTCTGAGGAAAATGCAAAGAATACCATGGACAGATAGAAAAACCAATGACCAAGTACTGCAGGAGACAAATGAAAATCGTAGACTGATTAGAGAAATTAGACGAAGACAGTCAAAATTTTTTGGACATGTTATGAGAAGAAATGGATTGGAGAACTTATTGGCAACTGGCAAGATCGAGGGGAACAAGAGGAAGACCAAGAGGAAAATACCTGGATGGCTTGGCCACGTGGCATGGACGAGACAGGAACACTGATTCTAAACAGTTTACAATCTTTATTTGTTTCTTGAAGGACTTGTTCATTGGTTTTTCTGTCTTTCCATGGTATTCTTTGCATTTATCTCAGACACCACATTTCCACAGCCATTAGATGATTTTCCGCTTGTCTCCTCATTGTCCACGAGCTAACGCGATTCCCAAATAAAGGATGAAGATGCTGAACAACTAAGTATGCATGTATATGGATTAGCTATTATCAAGATACATGGAAAGTTAACATATTTTGTGTCACACAGAAAGTAGCTTTGGAATAAACAACAATGTATGGCGGAAAATGGGAAGCAGGGGTATAAAGCAGTTATGGCTGAAAAGTTGTTACTATGGTAGCAGATATGTTGTGTTATAATGCAGGGACGCCATTTCCGCGATATATAAGCCCATGGCAGATACGGAAAGTCGATTAAGACAGTTAATCATCTCATGGCACTTAATCATTTAACGAAGGTATAATACAAACCAAGAAACACTACATTACATCGGTGTGCATCAGAATGGAAAGAGATAACAGACAAATTTAACAATGACATAAAGAAGAGATGTACTACACTATCGGATCTATAAGTTCTGTTTCAAGATGTTAATAATGTTTGGGAAAATTGAAGAAAAGTCAGACTGTATGCAGAAACAACTATCCCAAAATTGAAAATGGTAGGAAAGGGGTGACCACAGCTCTTTTAAATATAATGGAAACAAGAAGATAGATTAAACATAATCATGAAAACTATGAAGAGATTCAAAGAACTTATAAGAGTATGACAGTAATTTAGAGAAAGAGTGTAATTATCTTTTATTAGAGTATGTTCAATAATTTGGATAACGTGGGCAATGATTTTCATCAGCATGTGTTCAATGATTTAGAGAAATCGAGAAGTGCTTTTTATCACCATATGTTCACTGGTTTAGAGAAAGAGAATAATGATTTTTACCATAATTGTTCAATTATTTAAAGAAAGAGCGTAATGATTTTATCAAATGTTCAGTTATATGAAGAAAGTGCGTAATGGTGATCAAAATATGCTAAAGATTTATTTTAAAAAGTGTAATACCTTTTATTTTCAGAATAGGTTCAACAATTTAGAGACGAAATGCAATGATCTATATCTATAAAAGAGACTGTGTGTGGTTGGCAATGTATTGGATGTGTTCGATAACGGTACATCCGATTGAGATGAAATTTTCTACACGTCTTCCTTTCATTCCTGTGCAACCGACTGTAATAGTTTCTTAGTGTAAAATCGGCAACTTACTTAATAAAATTTAATATTTCATTTGTCATTATAATTTCTATATAGCAAGGGGACTTAACTCTAGAAAAGTTATTTCAAGGGGCATAACTTTTAATAACATTTCTATATACTTTATAGTCATATTTTTGTATGGTTTTCAAAGATTTATAAACTCTTTGCCTATAGTTATTTACAGACATATGAGTTATAATAAATAATGATATAATCTTTAAGGCGTTTTCAAAGTTTTCATAAACATAATGCATAATGCATAACATTGTAACTCATCTTTTTATGCTTACAGAAGTTATCTACAGTCATGTAGGTGATTAAAAACAGTTTTCATTAAAAATAATGGATGGTGTGTGGAAGGACATTCTTTTAAGTTACTGTGTGAATTTAATGAGACGCTCCCCGCGAGGAGCTGGGCGAAGACACGCCGGGTCAGATAGATAGACAGACAGACAGATAGTCGGGAACGGGAGCTTATATGACTACTTATATGAATTACATGAGATGCTCCCCACCAGGGACTGGGTGAAGCCGGGCCGGCACCGAATGACAGACAGACAGACAGACAGACAGACAGACATAAAGACAGACAGACAGATAGTCGGGAACGGGAGCTTATATGACTACGTATATGAATTAAATGAGATGCTCCCCACCAGGGACTGGGTGAAGCCGGGCCAGGTCAAACAGACAGACAGATAGACAGACAGACAGATAGTCGGGAACGGGAGCTTATATGACTACGTATATGAATTAAATGAGATGCTCTCCACCAGGGACTGGGTGAAGCCGGGCCGGGTCAGACAGACAGACAGACAGACAGACAGACAGACAGACAGACAGACAGACAGACAGTCGGGAACGGGAGCTTATATAACTACTTATATGAATTAAATGAGATGCTCCCCACCAGGGACTGGGTGAAGGTGGGCCAGGTCAGCCAGACAGACAGACAGACAAACAAGCAGACAGACAGACAGACAGACTGATAGATAGATAACTCCCCGCCAGTGCCTGGGCGAAGCCGGGCCGGGTCAGCTAGTCTTATATATAAAAGGCGATCTCCGTCTGTCTGTATGTCCGTATGTCCTTTATGCGTTCGCGATCGGCCCATCCGATTGAGATGAAATTTTCTACACGTCTTCCTTTCATTCCAGTGCAGCCCACTGTGATATCTTTTTTAGTGTGAAAGCGGCTGCTTACCGAATATTATTTAATTTTCCATTTTTCATTGTAATTTCTATACAGCGAGGGGACTTAACTCTGTAGAAGTTATTTCAAGGGGCATAACTTTTCTGTATAACTTATAGTCATATTGTTGCATCGTTTTCAAAGATGTATAAACTCTTAGTCCATAGTTATATACCGGCATATGAGTTATAATAAATAATGATACAATCTTTAAGGCATTTTCAAAGTTTTCATAAAAATAATGCATAATGCATAACATTGTAACTCATCTTTTTATGCTTAAAGAATAAATAAATAATAGTTACCTTATCTCTATCAAGTTTGAAGATTTTATATTTCTTTACACTGTCGCCAAATCTAAGAAGACACGGAACAACTTCAGCCATTATTAAATCTACAGGCATATGCGTTATATTCCTCCTCCTCCTCTCCCCTCCTCCACCTCCTATCCTCTTCCTCTTCCCTCCCCCTCCTCCCTCTCCCTCCTCCATCCTCCTCTTCCCTCTTTCTCCTCCTCCTCCCTCTTCCTCCTCCTTCCTCCTCCTCTTTCCTCTTCCTCCTCTTCCTCCTCCTGCCTCCTCGCCCGCCTCCCTCCTCCTAATCACTCCTCTCCTTCTCCTCCTTCTCCTCCTCTCTCCTCCTACTCCCTACTCCTCCTCCTCCTCCTCCGTCTTCCTCCTATTACGTCATCCCCCTCCTCCCTCCTCCTCCTTCTCCTCCCTCTTCCTCCCTCCTCCTCCTTCTCCTCCCTCTTCCTCCCTCCTTCTTCCTCTCTCCTCCTCCCCTCCTCCTCCCTCTTCTCCATCTCCTCCTCCCTCCTCCTCATCCCTTCTCCTCCTCCTTCTCCTCCTCCCTCCTCATCCTCTCTCCTCCGCCCTCCTCCTCCTCTCTCTACCTCCTTCCTCTCCGCCTCCTCCTCCCTCCACATCACTCCTCCTCCTCCCTCTTCATCCTCCCTCCTCCTCCTCCCCCTCCTTCTCCTCCCTCCGCCTCCCTCCTCCTTCTCCCTCCGCCTCCTCCCTCCTCCTCCTCCCTCCTCCTCCATCTCCCTCCTCCTCCCTCTCCTCCTCCCTCTCCTCCTCCCTCTCCTCCTCCTCTCCTCCTCCCTCCTCCTCCCTCCTCCTCCCCTCCTCCTCCTGCGTTCTTCTCTCACTCCTTCTCCCTCCTCCTCCTTCTTCTTCCTCCCTCTTCCTCCTCCCTCTTCCTCCTCCCTCCTCTCCCCTCCTCCCTCCTCCTCCCTCTTCCTCCTCCCCCTCCTCCTACCCTCCTCCTCCCACCTCCTCCTCCCTCCTTCTGCCTCCTCCTCCTCCCTCATCCTCCTCCTTCCTCCTCCTCCCTCCTCCTCCCTCCTCCTCCTCTCTCCTCCTCCTAATCCCTCCTCCTCCCTACTACTCCTCCTCCTTCCTCCTCCCTCCTCTTCCCTCCTCCTCCTCTCTCCGTCTATCTCTTCCTCCCTCCTACTCCTCCCTCCTCCTCCCTCCTCCACCTCCCTCTTCCTCCTCCCAGCTCCTACTCCTCCTTTTTCTTCTTCTTCTGCTGCTGCTGCCGCTGCTCCATTTACCCAAGTTAATTGTTGGGGAAGATGTAAAGATCTTTCAAGTGCTCTTTCTAATGCTTTTTGTAAGTTGGTCTTCGTTTATCTAAGGTTGTTCTAACTGCAACCAATAAATGATTAGACAGACAGACAGACAGACAGACAGACAGACAGACAGACAGACAGACAGACAGACAGACAGACAGACAGACAGACAGACAGACAGTCGGTAACGGGAACGGGAACTTATATGACTACTTATATGAATTAAATGAGATGCTCCCCACCAAGGATTGGGCGAAGCCGGGCCGTGTCAGCTAGTGTTTATTATATTTTAATTAATTGAAGTGAAAAGTGCAATACTTTTTATCAAATTATAAGCTAACATACGCAAGCGAGCAAGCGCTAGAGCATGCGGGAGCGCGCACACACATACTCACACAAACAAACAAAAAAAAACACACACACACATATACAAATATATCTAGTGAGCTTTCACAAACAAAATCAGTCTCCGTGGCTAAGGGAGTTACGGACGTCGTAATCCTGTATACCCGAGTTCGAAACATAGCGGTGCTGGTTTTTTCGAAAATGGTATAGGTGCCGGTCGTTCAGAAAGCAATGGCAAACTACAGAACATAAAACTTGCCTAGGAATCAGGTACAGCAAAAATGCTGAGGTTGACAGCTAAGTCCTGTGAAAGACATGCAACTAAAAAAACAACTATAGTTTTTAAATAATAATTCAAGACAGGCTTCCCAGCTTATTTGTCTAAAACTTTGTGTGTTTTTGATATCAAAGGGAAAAACCCAACAATTACAACTGGAGAATTAACTGTTTAAAGAGTTACATTAGGCCGGTTACATACCATTTTCTTCTGAGCAGTCAGTAACATCGAAGGTAACCGGTAGCCGTGAAAGCATCAGTAATTCACGGTTACCGTGAGAATAGGCCACACCCGTGCATGTGAAGTTGCAATCCAACAATTAATAATGAGGAAACATGCCTGCCAGAGTTTTCCCTCTTTAATCCGCATTAATTTACGAAATAGTTTGATATGTGTGCATGCCACTCCAAATGCGATAAGGTATAAATAGTTATGCGTGGTTTTCTGTCTGTCCTGCCTTGCCTGCCTGCCTGTCTGTCTGTCTGTCTGTCTGTGTGTCTGTCTGTCTGTCTGTCTGTCTGTCTGTCTGTCTGTCTGTCTTCGCTATCGTCGTTGTCTTCGACTTCGTTTGACTTCGTCTTCATCTTCTCATTTATCGTGATCTTCTTCTACCTGAAGCCTTGTTGCACGAGCAGTCGCATCTCGGGAATAATTTTACTTCGCACAC
This sequence comes from Cepaea nemoralis, assembly GCA_014155875.1. Taxonomy (NCBI): domain Eukaryota; kingdom Metazoa; phylum Mollusca; class Gastropoda; order Stylommatophora; family Helicidae; genus Cepaea; species Cepaea nemoralis. The sequence goes on from JACEFZ010023364.1 coordinate 11,804, forward strand.
TATTAAAAATACCGTTCCATCATCTGTACTAATATGTTGTTCTTACAACGCCCGTTCCCTTTCTTTAAACTAACTACGAGTATTTTTCGAAGGCTTTGCTTTGCGCATCTTCAGTCGAGGCTAACGCGACACATAATGTGAGGCTACGTGACACCATAAAATCTTCCAACATATTAAGCTACTGTCATCTTTCCTCTAACTGCATCACCCTGTCTTTCTCAAGTGGATGAGTTATCAGAGATTCCATCCATCATGTGTCATGCCGATAAGCGTAGGCGGTCATGATCTGTCATCTCACTTGATCACCAGATTCGTGGATCAGTTCCATGTTTCTGTCTCGACCATGCCACGTGGCCAAGCCATCCAGGTATTTACTTCTCGGTCTTCCCTTTAGGTCTCTTCCCTTCGATCTTGCCTGTTGTCACCAAGTTCCCCAATTCATTTCTTCACATAACATGTCCAAAACAGTTTGACTGTCTACATCTAATGACTCTAAACAGTTTACAATCTTCATTTGTTTCTTGAAGGACTTGTTCATTGGTTTTTCTGTCTGTCCATGGTATTCTTTGCATTTTCCTCAGAAACCACATTTCCACAGCTATCAGATGCTTTCAGCTTGTCTGCTCGTTGTCCACGCCTCACATCCATACAAAAGTAGAGGTTCTATGTAGCACTTCAACACTCTTTTTCTCATTTCAATTGATATCTTTTTATTGCTCAGTATGTATTGTTCAGTGTGTTTTTCATCTAGCAAAAGGCTACCTTCGCAATGGCAATTATTGTTCTAATTTCTTCAAGGCATCTCCCATCAGATGTTATGACTGTTCCGAGATAACTGTACCGATTCACTTGTTTAAGAACATGCCCATTTACTTGTCTATTACATTGTGGTATTTCCTGGATGCTTGGCCACATGGCATGGACGAGACAGGAACACTGAGCTGATCCACGACACTGGTGATCGAGTGAAATGGCGAGTAATGACCGCCCACGCTTTCCGGCATGGCACATGATTGATTGATTGATTGATTTTCTTTTTCGCAGTGACGACCATAATCATTGTCTTCTAACAATTGAATTCTCACCCTACTTGTTCACTGTGTGCAACAACCGCATTTACTAAATGTTGCAGGTCCTGTTCATTGTCTGCAATCAAGACTGTATCATCTGCATATCTAATATTATTTATGCATCGTCTCCCAATGTTGATTCCTTCCATATCTTCTATATTTCCGAAAACATGTTCACTGTACAGGGAAAAAAAATCTGGAGACATTACACATCCCTGTCTCACACCTCTCTTAATAGGCTGCTATTGACCTGCTTCACTATTAATTATCATGGCAGCTTGTTGTTTCCAGTATATGTTTCTTACAAGTCTAAGGTGTTTTCCATCAATTTGTAGATCTTCAAGCATCCTTATCATGTCGACAAGTCTCACTTTATCGAAAGCCTTTGTGTAGTCAATAAAGCAAAGGTGTAGATCTTTGTTTACTTCTCAAGAACGTTCAATTACTGTTCACAGTACATATACAGCATATGATCTTTATGTATTATGATTTTTCCATCTTTTGTCTTTAGGCAGCCTGTTGATGTATGTGTTCTTTGATTAGTAAGCTCCTGAATTCTTGTGTGCATTAGTTTGGTATTTTTACTGATGTGTTGTTTTTCAATTTCTATGCAGTTTTTTTTCTCGAGCCATGCTTCTCTTACCTCCTTACATAATATTCTGACTTTTCTGTGAATTTCTTCATATTTGGCAGGATTATTTTTGTTCTGTCTTCCTGTTTCCATTAGTTGTACAATTTCTTCAGGAATCCATGTCTTACGACCCACTTTCTTTAATTTTGAAATAGTTTTTTCTGAAGCACAGCTGATTGAATTCTTCAACATTTCCCATTGATCATCCACATCTTGAAATAGGAGCTCTAGATCAGACAATATATCAAATTTGTTCTTTACGTTTGTTTCGCACATCCTTGATAGGACATTGCAGTCAACACCAGCATTTTTCAGCTGCTGATGATGTCTTGGCAAGATCACGCTCAGTAGTTTGGTTCCTTACTTATATGTTAAAATTATCTTGTATTTCTTTGTTAGTTTTCAATTTGCACAGATAATATTCAGGGCTTCCTATTATATACTTGACTTTCCTTAACTTTACCCTTAATGTGCCTGTAATTAATATGTGATCACTGTAAAAGGGGTGAATGGGGACTATTTTTACGACTATTAACGCATTTCGAAATCTTCTGCTAATCAGGATGTAATCTACCTGGTTTTTAATTTTGCTGTCTGGACTCCTCCGTATCGATAATCTTCTAGGATGCTTTTTAAACCAGGTGTTTCCTATAACAATTTATTGTTCTTTTGCCCAGTTTACAAGTCTGTATCTTCTTCATTTCGCTCTCCCAAACCATGATTGCCTACACTGCATGCATCGCTTTGATTTCCTACTTTTGCGTTGAAATCACCTATTTTGGTATTTATTTCTGATTTTTTAACTATTCTTCAAGGCAGACTCAATGTCATTATATAATTCCTCAATACTATCTTCACTGCATTCATTGT
>JACEFZ010023365.1:0-16696 GCA_014155875.1 Cepaea nemoralis
CCGCACCTACCAACACACAGATATCCCACCCACATAATTCCCACTCCCCAGCCCACTCACAGATCCCGAGCCCACCCATACAAACATCCCCCCCCCCCACCATCTCCTAATCTACACACACTCACCACCCACATATCCTCTACCCACCCACACATCCTCCACACAACCCATCCCGCATTCAAACATCCCTTAACCACACATCCCTTAACCACACACCCTTACCCATATACAATCACCCACCCACCGATCCTCTACCCACACACCCATCCCCCAGCCACACATCCCTTAACCACACACCCCTACCCATATGCACACACATACCCACCCACACACAGATCTTCCCATCCATACACACATCCGTCACACACATCCCCACCCACCAACACATACCCCATTCACAAACAGACACCTCCCATCCACGCACACCCAACCCACACACACATCCCCCACACATACACCGATCCCTCTCACACATCCCTCCACACACGTACTTATCCCTCAAACACTAACACCCACACATCCCTCACCTACTCATCAACACATACATCTCTCATCTACACACACACACACCCCAACCACCCACCCATCCAAACACACACACCCACCCTCACACACATCCAGACCCATCAACATACCCACACCCAACCACACCCCCACCCACCCACACACACACATCCTTTATCCACAACCATCTTCCCTCCCACACAACAACACACCCAAACACATCCCTAAGACACATGCCTCAACCACACACATATCTCCCACAATCTCCTACAAATCCACACATCCCAACTACAATCACCCTCACCACCCACACATACATCCTCCATCCAGCCACACAAACCCCCATCCATCCTTCCATCCCACCCACACACACTCCCCCACCCATCAACCCAAACATCCCACACCCACACACATCCCTCACCCACATACACATCCCCACACACACACAACCACCCCCACCTGCACACATCACCCACCCACCATATTTATCCACAACCATCTTCCCTCCCACACAACAACACACCCAAACACATCCCCAAGACACATGCCTCAACCACACACACATCTCCCACAATCTCCTACAAATCCACACATCCCAATTACAATCACCCTCACCACCCACACATACATCCTCCATCCAGCCACACAAACCCCCATCCATCCATCCATCCCACCCACACACACTCCCCACCCATCAACCCAAACATCCCACACCCACACACATCCCTCACCCACATACACATCCCCACACACACACAACCACCCCCACCTGCACACATCACCCACCCACCACATATCCCTCACACCCACATCTCCCCACCCACATATATAGCCCCCACCCATAAAATAACCCACCAACAATCATCCACTCACATATCTTCCTCCACCTACTCACCCACAACCGCCTAGCCAAACACACCCATACACCAATCCCTCTCACACACCCCTCCACACACGTACTTATCCCTCAAACACTAACACCCACACATCCCTCACCCACTCAACCCAACACATTCCAAAGCTTCTGATTTCTTTGGGATTGCGATAAAGACATAATTACATAATTCATGAGGTATATCTCCAATATCTTTTATGGTATTCAGGAGTCTGGTAACTTTATCTATTCCGTATTCTTCTAAAGCATTAATCATTTCTGTTGTGATGCTGTCTGAACCGGGGGTCTTGCCATATTTCATATGGTCAAGAGCATTCTGAACTTCCATCTTCATAATTGATGGTCCTTCATTATTATTTTGAATATTATAATGTTCTTCTCTGATATCATCATTAAGGTTTTTCACATAATCTGACCAAAAATGCAAAATTTGATCTTTTTCTATTATGATTTTTCCTTCTTTTGTCTTTAGGGAGCCTGCTAATGTATAATTTCTTTGATTAGTAAGCTCCTGAATTCTTTTGTGCATCAGTTTGGTATTTTTACTGTTGTGTTGTGTTTCAATTTCTAAGCAATTTTTCTCGAACCATGCTACTTTTGCATCCTTACGTAATGTTCTGACTTTTCTGTGAGTTTTTGTTTTATATTTAGGAGCATTATTTTTCTTATGCCTTCTTGTTTCCATTAGCTGTAAAATTTCTTCAGTCATCCATGTCTGTCGACCCGCTTTCTTTAATTTTGGAATAGTTTTTTCTGCAGCTAACCTGATTGAATTCTTCAACATTTCCGATTGATCATCCACATCTTGAAATAGGATATCTAGATCAGACAATATATCAAATGTGTCCTTTACTTCTATGTTAAAATTATCTTGTATTTCTTTGTCAGTTTTCAATTTGCACAAATCATATTTAGTGTTTCTTGTTGTATACTTGATTTTCTTTTACTTTACCCTCAGTCTCCTGTAATTAATCTGTGATCACTGTAACAGTCTGCATTGGGAACTGCTTTTACGACTGTTAGCGCATTTCGAAACCTTCTGCTAATCAGGATGTAATCTATCTAGTTTTTAATCCTGCTGTCTGGACTCTTCCATGTCCATAATCTTCTAGGATGTTGTTTAAACCAGGTGTTTCCTACAAATATTTCTTGTACTTTTGCCCATTCTACAAGTCTCTATCCTCTTTCGTTTTGCTCTCCCAAACCATGGTTGCCCAGACTGCATCCATCACCTTGATTTAACACTTTTGCGTTGAAATCACCAATTATAATATTTATTTCTGATTTTTTACATTTCTTCAAAGCAACCTCCATGTTATTATAAAACTAATATATACTTTCTTCACTGCATTCACTTGTTGGAGCATATATTGAATGACATTTATTGTAAAAGGTCTTCCGTTTAATTTTACTAATGAAACTGTCTGACACAGCCAAATAACCTTTAATAGAATTTGATGTTTGCTACACCTCTTTGCCGTTCTTCTCCTCCAGAATAAATAATCTTACAATTCTCTCCTGTCTTGATCCCTGCCCCTCTCCATCTGGTTTCACACATTCCTAATATATTAATAGTCTCTCTTCCCATTTCTTACTTGATGTTATCCAATTTTCCATCTGCATTCTTTGTTCTGACATTCCAGGTTCCTACCTTTAATGATAATAATCTTTTGCACCTAGTAGCCTGCTGACGGTCTGGAGTCTCCTGGTGCACATGACTATCCCTACCGTGCGAGGCTGCTCCTATGGAGCACCCATTTACGCCGTTTCTCTTAATGTCGATGATATCCCAAAATATAATGTTCTTGGCATCCGTGAAGAAGGTAGTTTGCCATTGCTTCCCTTCTTAGCAGTGACCATACTGGTCAATGACTGTAGCCATTGTCTCCTCAAAAAAGAGATCCTCTGCCTACCGCCGTGAAGCTGGAGACCATAACCCACAACTATCTGTTGGGTGCTCTTCAACCTCATCCACCACCTGCACCTATGGCTTCACGTAACCCTGATCGGGAGGCTAAACGGGTACTCCACCTTGCCAAAGGGTGTCCCGCAGGCTAGCGGGGGGAAGGAGGCACCTTACTTCCCCTTTGATAGGGGATACCCATACCCCGCCACCCTTCTCATAACATGCCCAACATATTTTGAATGTCTACGTCTAATGTCTCTAATCAGTTTATGATTTTCGTTTGTTTCTTTAAGGACCTGTTCATTGGTTTTTCAGTCTGTCCATGGTATTATTTGCATTTTCCTCAGAAAAAAACATTTCCACTGAATGTGAGCATTTACTAGGGGTACTTAGAAGTTCATAATCGAACAAGCAAAATAGACACTTTATACATCTGAATTAACAGTAGTATAATATTTATGCTTTTCTTTATTACCTATTTTCCCAGCCGTGTCCCTGGCAGCCCCAGGAGCTGAGAAGCGTATCGTGAATGGCTCCCCGGCTGCTCTCTTAGCCCACCCTCACCAGGCCTCGCTCCAGGTCCAAAGCTCTGGAACCTGGTACCACAGTTGTGGTGGATCGTATAATTCCTTAGTGATGATGATTATGAAACCTAATGTTTTACTTGCAGATCTTGACCGCTGCACACTGTCTGCAAGGCCAGTCTGCCTCCAGGACTGCGTATGCAAGGTTGGAGCCTTGAACTTGAATGCTGCTTCCAATGCCTACGAGCAGACCGTTGGTGTCGCCTCGTTCGTCATCCACGCAAGCTACAACGGCAACGGTGCGGGTATTCCCAACGACACGGCATCATTACCCTCTCGACAGCTTTGACTCTCAACTCTAACGTGCAGGTTCGTGTTGTAATATATATATATATATATATATATATATATATATATATATATATATATATATATATATATATATATATATATATATATATATACACACACATATATATATAATTAAATTGTAAGATAACATAAATTATAGTCACCTCCACCAAGAAACATAATACCACAAAAGTAACATTCAAGAAAATAAAATAATTCTTCATCTGGTAAATGAGAACAACTGTTTTAGAGCATGCAGATAATCTTATGAAAGATATCAATGTAGAAAACATAAACACCACATACAGCTTTCAAACGTAATGATGCAAAGAGTGTTGAAATGCTATATCCAAAACATATTTCTGAGTCCATGGGAAAAACTAGTAATATGCAAACAAGCTGAGAAACATCTAATGACAGTGGAAATGTGTTGTCCGGGGAAGATTTAAAAAAAAAAGAAAATCATAGACGAAGATAATAGCTAACGAGAAAATCTTTATCAAGCAAACACAAATGTAAATTGATCAGAGAAATAAGACGTAAACAATCAGCATGAAAACCTAGTGACAAGTGACGGAAATTGATGTTAAAGGAGCAATAATCGACCACAAAATATGCACATTTTCATACAGATTTATTATAAACACATAATGATACATCAGCCAGTCTCCCTAGTCTAGGTGTAACACGACTTTCTCCGTAATCCCGTATACTCTCGTGAGTAACGTGACGTGCGCGAGAATCGGTAACGGTTCTCTCCGCGTCGGTAACTTACGGGGTATATGAGCCGGTCGCTCAGAAAGCAATGGCAAACTACTGAGCGTAATCTTGCCAAGAAATCAACAATCAGCTGAAAGACGCTGATGTTGACAGCGATGTCCTATAAAGGATATGCGAACCAAAAAAAAAATGATACATCAACTATATGTACTGCTGGAGATGACACGCGACTGATTTCTCGGGTGTCAATTATGATGTCTCGATGGAGACTTTATTTCTTGTCATCTGTTTATGCACCTTTCATTACACTAAAATGTGCAACTTGCCTTCACAGATCGCAACTTTGGCTCCCAAGGGATCATCGTTCGCCAACACCAAGTGCGTCATCACAGGATGGGGTCGTACCGTCGGCGGAGGAGCGACATCAGCACAGCTGCTGGAGGCTAGGATTACCAAGATCACCACCGCTGACTGTGCAGCCAGATGGCCAGGACAGAACATCAACATCAAGCACATCTGTGTCTACGAGAATGCGGGTTTGTGTGCGCGTGGAGCAGTCTCGTAAATATAATGAATACTTACCAATTTGTCCCGAAGCAGTTTTCTGCTATGGGTCTCTGTTGTGATAGCGTCATCACATATCGCATTTATATATACACGGAGGAATATATGGCCAATCTTTCGAACCCGGTCAGTTACAATATCAACGCAGGTCGCTATCAACGTCGCTAACGCGACCAACTCGTAAATATAATAGAAACGTTAATTATCAAGCAGATCCCATCCTATAATAGTGTTTTATAAGGCAAGGAACTACTTACAATTTTCACCATCTTTGTTGTTTTTTCTAACACGGAACGGACAGGCAGTGGCGGGTTGGCCAGGTTGTCAGCTTGCCGGAAGGCAAGTGGGCCCTGTGGCCGCCTGGTGAAATGGTCGCTCTCAAATATTAGACAGAATGTTTAAAAAATATGAATGTCCTTTTAGTAGTATTGTCTCATAGCGACCAGTGTGTTTAGACTCAATTCGCCACTGCGGAAAGATACCCGAATCTACCTTGGTGTACACGAAATCATATCACTACCTGGGACGCAGAGGTGTTTCCAAGGCACCAGGGCCGGGTTATATACTGGCCAAGACCTATTGACGCGTCCTCGTCGAGCGTCCTGGCCAACAGGTCCCTTCGGGGTCCTGGCTGAAGTCAATAGGATCACCGATTCCTCCGAAGTCGGACAGTGTCTGCCTGTATGGCGAGGTACCACCAGTCTGCACACCAATAAGCCAGACATTGGACAACGGATACTCACGCAAACCTCAGGTCCTGTATGACATCACACTGATGTTGGACAACAGGATGCCTTCATCCGACATACAGGACTTTGCGTTGGAGCTCAAGCCAACGAACACAAACAAGCAAGCAAGCATATCACTACCTGGCTTATAAGCAGCAACACTTATATTAATTGTTGCCGAACCAAAACATTCAAAACTCGTGAGTTGTCTGCTGTGTGTGTTATAAGCAATTTCTCATAGAATGCTCATTTCTAATGTCTTTATGTAATTACTCTTCTTTACACTAGGAAAGATTACTGATCACTACAAACCGAATAGGAAAACACACAAAATCAGAATTACGCTTACATCTAACAGTGGTCATGGGTTTGAATCCTAACCGGATTTTCTAATGCACCTGAGCTTCCAGTTCTACCCAATTTACATGTGTACCATTTAATGTCTTCAGAAGTAAAGACGGTCGGCGAGATACTGATCAAGTGACTACTCCAAACGAACACCTGAAATAGAAGAAGTATATAGAAAGACGCAGAAAGATGAAAATAAAGGCAAGGTCAAATTGCAAATGGAATTAATGAAGAAGCTAAAATGTTGATACATTTAAAAGTTTGATATTTTAAAGATCTTCAGAGCTCTTTCCTATGCCACTATGCTGTAACCCCTTTGATGTATTTGCGTGCTATATATATATATATATATATATATATATATATAATATATATATATATATATATATATATATATATATATATATATATATATATATATATATATATATCATTGGCACCTTGCCGTCTTGACAGACGATAGTTTGTGCTTTAAAAAGGCATAATAACTTTTAACTATGGCGGTAGCGAGTGTGACTGATAAGGCCAATTTGCGCTGTAAATGTCCGTTCACAGTGGGTGCATGTGAACACGTGGTCATTTCCACCATCATGCACCATCTTACGTCTCAAACGCTTGGTGTGTGACTTTTCTGCAATAATTTTCTCCTTTGACTTTATTCCATTTCTGATATTTGCCCTCCATGCAACACGTTCAGCGGCGACTTGCTCCCAATGTGCATTATCAATGCCTGTATCAATCATGTCCCGCTTACACACATCTTTGTATCGTAGTAGAGGCCGACCCTGAGATCTCTTACCCATCTGTAATTCACCAAAAAAGATATCCTTTGGTATTCTACCATCATCCATCCTCCTAAGATGTCCTATCCATCTAAGTCTACGAAGACTGAGCATGGAATAAACTGTCACACAACCTGATCTTTCCAATACTTCAGTATTTGTGATTTTGTCTTGCCACTTAATACCAAGAATTCTTCGCAGACACCGCATATGAAAGCTGTTTAAATTGTTCTCTTGGTGTGAGTAAGTTGTCCAGGTTTCACTGCCATAGAGAAGAGTACTAAGGACACAGGCTTGATAGACAAGGACTTTTGTTTTGGCAGTAAGCTTCCTGTTCTCCCAGACTCTTTTTCTTAACCTGTTCATTGTTGTTGCTGCCTTACCAATCCGGATGTTGATTTCCTGATCTAGGGATAATTTGCTATTTACCACTGATCCTAGATATGTAAAATGGTCTACTATCTCTAGTTCGGCGTCGTCAATAAAGATTGATGGTACCCCATGTGCACCTTGTGACATAATCTGTGTCTTCTTTTTGCTAATTGTTAAACCAAATTCAGAACAAGCATTGGAGAATGCAGATAGTAGACATTGCAATTCTTCCTCAGAGTGGGTCGTAACTGCAGCATCATCTGCAAAAAGCAACTCTCTGATCAGTACCCTCCTAATTTTGGTCTTAGCCTTCAATCTCTGAGCATTGTAGAGGCCGCCATCTGAGCGTGAGTGAATGTATATACCACCATCCTGATCACGAAATGCATATTTCAGTAGAAGTGAAAAGTATATTCCAAAGAGGGTGGGAGCTAGTACACAACCTTGCTTAACTCCACTCTTGATTTCAAATTCTTCAGAAGTTGCACCATCAAACTTGATTATACCCTTCATGCCTGTGTGGAACGATTCCACAATGGACAGAAGAGTTGGTGGGCAGCCAATCTTCTTTAGTGCCTTGAACAGACCCTCACGACTGACCAAATCAAATGCCTTTGTGAGGTCGATGAAGGCAATAAACAGTGGTTGATTCTGTTCACGGCATTTTTCTTGCATTTGTCGCAATGAGAATATCATATCAGTGGTAGACCGGTTCTGTCGAAAGCCACACTGTGATTCGGGGTAGACTTGATCTCCTAGGACTTGAAGTCTGCGCAGAACAATTCTGGCAAATACTTTTCCAACAATACACAGAAGTGAGATACCCCTATAGTTGTTGCAGTCGCTCCGATCGCCCTTGTTCTTGTACAGTGTTATGATGCTTGAATCTTTGAAATCCTGTGGGACTTGTCCTTCACGCCAGCATAGCTCTATTAGCTGGTGGATCTGTATAGTGAGTGTGTCTTGCCCACTCCTGATAACCTCTATTGGAATCCCATCCTTACCTGGAGCCTTGCCAGATGCAAGTTCATTTATAGCACACTTAACTTCTGTTATGGTGGGAAGTGTGTCCAGGTGGTCAAGCGTTGGTAGAGCCTCTATGGCGTTGAGGGCATCATCCGCTAGTTTGGTCTCACTTGAGTAAAGCTCCAAATAGTGCTCTACCCATCTGTCCATCTGCTGTTTCTTATCAGTGATGACTTCTCCAGTCAAGGTTTTCAATGGTGCACTTCTTTTGATCACTGGACCACAAGCTTTCTTTATTCCTTCATACATGCTTCTTATGTCTCCCTTATCACTTGTCCGAGACCAGTTAAGACCAGGGATGGAGTTATTGCCTCTCCATAGCACAAAGCCTGGGCTAAAATATAGAGATCATGTGTTGCCCATGCAGCATGATCCCTCTCTCGGCCCGCCTAGTTCACTCCAGAGGAAAGGTAACACCCCTACATCTGGAACAAGACAAGCTGCAGAAGCTGCCGGATCAGCAAAGCAATGCTCTAACTGTCCGCCTGTCGGAGCTTCGATCCTAGACCAGTCGCCAACCAAGGCTTAGGGCCTGGTCTGCCCTGCCATGACAATTTTGTCTTTAGCTTGCATTTCCTCGCACCAGGGTAAGGCTTGTACCCTCCCAATTGCGCTCTTCCGCCCGAAGCCGTTGGCACAATGTGGGGTGTCGGGTTTGGTAAGCGCCGCCCAACGTTCGGCGCTAACAGAAACCAGGTAGTACCGTCTACTGTTATACGGTAGCTCAGTCATATCTGACTAAGACCTGACTGACATATATATATATATATATATATATATATAATATATATATCTATATATATATATATATATATATATATATATATATATATATACACTAGCTGACCCGGCCCGGCTTCGCCCAGACCCTGGCGGGTATCTATCTATCTATCTATCTATCTATCTATCTATCTATCTATCTATCTATCTATCTATCTATCTATCTATCTATCTATCTATCTATCTATCTATCTATCTATCTATCTATCTATTGATTTTGATGTGAGTGAGAGCGTTAGTGGATAGAGAGAGAGAGAGAGGAGAGAGAGAGAGAGAGAGAGAGGAGAGAGAGAGAGAGAGAGAGAGAGAGAGAGAGAAGAGAGAGAGGAGAGAAGTTGAATTGCATCACTAATTGTTAAGTTACAAAATGTATATGTACAATTTTTTCTCAATTTTCTTTACAATTTTGCGACAATGCTCACGACAATCGTCACTGTATGTGTGTGTAAGTGGTGGGAGTTTGATCATAATAGTAGGTTGGGGATGGGGGGATGTGTGTGTGGGTGATTCGTGATGTGTGTGGGTGGGCTCAGGATGTGTGGGTGGGCGGGGTGGGATTGTGTGGGTGGGTGGGGGAATTGTGTGTGGGTTGGGTGGTGTGATTTGTTGTGTGGGTGCTGTGCGAGATGTATGGGTGTATGGGGAGATGTGTTTGTGGTGGGGTGTGTGTTTGTCTAGGTGGTTGTGGGTGAGTTTGGTTGAGGAGGATATGTTGGTGGATGATTGATGTGGGTTATGGGATGGGTGGGGTATATGTGTGGTGGGGATATGTGGGTGTTAGGGATATGTGGTGGGTGGGAGATGTGTGCAGGTGGGGGTGGTTGTGGGTTTGGGATGTCTGTGTGGTGAGGGATGGTATTGGTGTGGGCTGTTTGGGTGGATGGGTGGGGAGTGTGTGTGTGTGTGTGTGAGAGATGTTGTGGCATGAATGTGTTGTGGGGGATGTGTGTGGGTTGGGGGAGGGGTGCGTGATGGGTGGGGGTGATGGATTTGGAGCTGTGTGTGGGGTGGGGAGATATGTCTGGCTGGGTGGGGTGTGTGTGGCTGGATGGAGGATGTATGCTTTGGGTAGTGAGGGTGATTGTAGTTGGGGGATGTGTGGATGGGTAGGAGATGTGTGGATAGATGTGTGTGCGGGTGAGGGGTGTGTTTTTGGGATGTGTGTGGGTGTGGTATTGTGTGGGAGGGGAGCTGGGTGTGGATAAATGATGTTTGTGTAGGGTGGGTGAAGGTGTTGGTTGGGTTTGTGGGTGGGGGAAGGATGTGTGTGAGGTTGGGGGATGTGTGCTTAGATGAGTGGTTGGGATGTGTGAGTGTGGGTGGGTAGATAGGAGATGTATGTGTTGATGAGTGGGTAAGGGATGTGTGGGTGTCAGTGGTTGATGGATAAGTACGTGTGGTCTTAGGATGTGTGAGGGGATGATGTATGGGATGGGGATGTGTGTGTGGGTTGTGTGTGCGTGGATGGGAGGTGTGTGTTTGTGAATGGGAATGTGTTGGTGGGTGGGGATGTGTACGAGGGATGTTTGTATGGGTGGTGAGATTGTGTGGGAGTGGGGATGTGTGTGTATATGGGTAGGGGTGTGGGTGGTTAAGGGATGTGTGGCTGGGGGAATGGATGGGTAGAAGATGTGTGGGTGGGTAGAGGATATGTGGGTGGGTGAGTGTGTGCAGGTTAGGAGATGGTGGGGGGTGTTTGTAGGTGTGGGCTCGGGATCTGTGAGTGGGCTGGGGGAGATGGGAGATTATGTGGGTGAGTACGGAATTTGTGTGTGGGTAGGTGCGGAATATGTGAGTTGACGGGGAGATGTGTGTGTGGCTGAGGAATGTGTGTTTGGCTGGGTGGTTGGAGGTGTGTGGGTGGAGGAGGATATAGGGTGAGTGATTGTTGGTGGGAAATGGGACGGGTAGAGGATATGTGAGTGGGTGGGGAGATGTGTGTAGGTGGGGGATGTATGGGTTATTGAATGTATGTGTGCTTGAGTGTGGGTGGATGGGATGTGTGGTGGGTGAAAGGTGTGTGTGGGTGGGGAGATGTGTAGGTGTAGGGAGGTGGTGGATAGGTGGGAGAATGTATTGTATGTGTGTGTGGTTGGGTGGGGGAGTTGGAGTGAATGGGGGATGTGTGGGTGGGTGGTGGATGTGTCTCATAACATAGTAATATGCATTGTTTATGTTTACAAAATTCATGTGACAGTGTGTTTTTCCTATGCACTGTTGATGAAAGAAAGATGAGTGATTGGAAGGGCCGAATGTAAGACGGGCCTGCGTGCCCAATTTGTTACCCTTTGAAAATAAAGGATGTTCTATCTATCTATCTATCTATCTATCTATCTATCTATCTATCTATCTATCTATCTATCTATCTATCTATCTATCTATCTATCTATCTATCTATCTATCTATCTATCTATCTATCTATCTATCTATCTATCTATCTATCTGTCTGTCTGTCTGTCTGTCTGTCTGTCTGTCTATCTATCTGTCTGTCTGTCTGTCTGTCTGCTTTGTCTGTTTGTCTGTCTGTCTGTCTGTCTGTCTGACCCGGCCCGGCTTCACCCAGTCCCTGGTGGAGAGCATCTCATTTAATTCATATAAGTAGTCATATAAGCTCCCGTTCCCGACTATCTATCTATCTGTCTGTCTGTCTATCTGTCTGTCTGTCTGACCCGGCCCGGCTTCACCCAGTCCCTTGTGGAGAGCATCTAATTTAATTCATATAAGTAGTCATATAAGCTCCCGTTCCGGACTATCTATCTATCTGTCTGTCTGTCTATCTGTCTGTCTGTCTGTCTGTCTTACCAGGCCCGGTTTCGCCTAGCCACTGATGGGGTGCATCTCATTTAATTCATATAAGTAGTCATATAAGTTCCCGTTCCCGACTGTCTGTCTGTCTGACGACCCGGTCCTTCTATCTGTCTGTCTGTCTGTCTGTCTGTCTGTCTGTCTGTCTGTCTGTCTGTCTATCTGTCCATCTATCTATCTATCTATCTATCTATCTATCTATCTATCTATCTATCTATCTATCTATCTATCTATCTATCTATCTATCTATCTATCTATCTATCTATCTATCTATCTATCTATCTATCTATCTATCCGACCAACCGACCGACCTATCTATAGCCAGGGGACTTAACCTAAGATATAGCAATGCCACTAAAAGTTATGTCCCTTTATATATTTTGTCTTATGTTAAGTCATGTTATTTAATTATTAAATGTTAATAAGTAAATAAATGATGCTACACTAAAAAAACTATGACAGTTGGTTGCACGGGAATGAAAAGAAGACGTGTAGAAATTTTCATCTCAATCGGATGGACCGTTATCGAACGCATCCAATTCATCCCCAACCACAAACCCACACACATACATTCTGTTTTATATATATATAAAATCTATATATATAGATTACGATTTCAAAGATAAGTAATGCAAACATAAAGGATTCCTTTTTACGTCATGATGCGGAATGCATATATAGTGTTATCCCTATGTTTTTAGGCCGATCGGCAATCACTGGGTGATATGGTCAATACCACACCGGAAGCCTTTACTTCCAAGAAAATGTATTGGTGCCTATTTTAGGCTGGATCGACCTTGAGACCAGGTCACTGAAAAATATCACATCTTGTAAGTGGATTCGACCCTATGATGTCCGTTCCGTTCGGCAAGCGGACTTCAAATATGCACCTAAAATATTAACACGTAAAGAACTCGTGGTATTGTTAAAATTGATATTTGGACACAGTTTGAGATCTCAGTCGATGTCAGTTTTATAAAACTCTACTAGTTGATTACATTGTTTTAAACTAAACAATTACAATTAACCACCCTCTATCTGCCTCAGGAACCCGCCCAAGTGCCTGCAATGGTGACAGTGGCGGCCCAATGATGTGCGGAAGCAGCCTCCAGTACCTGGCTGGCATCACTTCCTGGGGAGTCTCCAACTGCAGTGGTAAGTTACTTGTTTATCGTGGCATACCAGTCATGATTGTAAAGACATATTGTACCCAGTAAATCACTTCCCTACTCAATTACTCGAAACAACGCATTTCTCTAACATACTGTCTGATGTACGTTGTAACAAAAAGCGTATTGCGGATTTGTTTTTCTTGCAGTTAAATATTGATAAAAATATGCAATATTTTTTAGTCTGGTCTTGGCATGATTACAGTGTGGAACATGGGGATCATTCAGTTAGAACTTAGCTGTATCATGATCTAGAAATTTTAATAACGATCTATAGGCTGACTAGCATGACGATGGTGATGCCGATAATGATGATGATGATGATGATGATGATGACGACGACGACGACGATGATGATGATGATGAGGATGATGATGATGATGATTATGAAGATGATGATGATTATGATGATGATGATGATGATGATGAGGAGGAGGAGGAGCTTATTGATGATGATGATGATGATGATGATGATGATGATGATGATGATGATGATGATGATGATGATGATGATAAAGATAATGATGGAGGTAATGATGACTGTGATTAAAATGACAACTATAGATGTGAAAGCAATACAATTATCAGAAAATATAACAACTGATTTAAAAAAAAAATATATGATGAATGACGAAGACACAAACAATAGATTGCAAGATTTATTGCCTGGCCTATTTCGCTAAATTTCGTCAGCTACATACTGCAGAATTCACACAACATAAAGTGAAATAATTAGATACATCCTTCAAGCTGAAATATACATGTGTTCACACAGTAATGCCAATTGTTTACCACGGTAATTCTAAACTGACTAGCATGTCTCACTGTTTGCACAAAACTGACCTATGTAGATTAATCATGATGGCTTCTGCAAACTTTAACAAGCGGGATATTTTGTGTATTAAACAGTACGCGAAATGCACTATCTCTATCAATGACATGACCGTCTTTCAATACGTGCCGGCATTCGAGGACGCAGGAAGGTTTTTGTGTGTCGGCCTTGCCAGGCTCCCGTCGCCTATGTGTAGTGTCTTGTCAATCTATTTGGGTATGTGTTCATCCACCCTGGTGTGTAACTGCCGCTCTGTTCTGCCGATGTAGGTAGACTGGCACCTGCATGTGAATTGGTAAATGCAATTGGATTTGGTGTACAGAGGGACATGTTCTTTTACTGCTGGAGTGGGAATATGTGTGTTTCTGTATCTAATAACTGGAGTTGCAGCACAGAATGTTCGGCCGACTGCTGTAATGAATCGGTCTCGTAGACATTGCATTACGTGATCCGTTCGGAAGACCAGCTGGATAAATGCATTGAGCTTAGGGACTGTAGTTTGGTCTGGTTTAGACTGTTGGCAGAGGTTCTTTATAAATCCTCTGGAGTACCCATTGAGGTGTAAAGCATTCTTCAGAGTTTCAAATGCCTCCGCAGTGTCTCCTGTGTGCATATCTTCCAGCACTGTCAAACAGCGTCCGCACTAAGCCCCGTTTGTACTAGACAGGTGCGAAGTTCTGAAAATTTAAGTATTGGCCAGTCCAAGTTTCTTTGCGGTACACCGATTTTTGAATTGTGCCGTCTGCTCTACGTCTCTTTAGAATATCTAGGAACGGCAACGTTTTGTTGTGTTTATGTTCCATAGATAGAGATATGTTTTTGTGCGTCATGTTCATTATGGCCTGGAACTATGTTGCTTGTAGCTTGTCTGTGGTGATAATTAATATATAGTCCACATAAAGACGGTAGAAGACCAAGTTTTTAATGTCTTAGGATCTCCTTTCTTCTAAATGAGCTTTAAAGATGTCCGCTAGAATATGACCAAGAGGACTCCCCATGGCTACTCCGTCAATTTGACGGTATGAATTGTTTAGAACATTGAATTGTATGTTGGCGATACATAGTAATAATAGCCTCTCCAGAATAGATGTTAGTATGCCTAGTTTTAGTTGATTGTCTTTATGCGTTCACTTATTATTTTCACTGCCTCATCCAATGGAACGTTGCTGAATAGGGAGGATATATCCATGGATGCCAAGTGTTTATTATTTATGTCCATAGCGTCCAATAATTTCACCAGTTCAAATGTATCTCTGAGTATTGTTGGATCGGAGGACCGTCGTACTGGCTTTAAAATTTCATCTATTCATTTCGTCATCCGGTGTTGTGCAGAGTTGGCCATGGACAGGAACGGTCTTAGCGGGATTTCAGGCTTGTGAAGTTTGGGTAGATCGTACATCTGAGGAGTTTGGGAGCCACGTGGTGTGAGCATTTTTGCAGTGGCCTCACTGATATGTCCCTCATTCATAAGTGACAGGATTTCTTTCCTCATTTTTGCATCCAGGTCCTCCGACTTGTTTACTTTTTTATCTAACCTGAATATATATTCATCTGATAATATCTCTTCCATTTTACTCTGGTAGTCTGACATGTCCATCAATACTGCGCCACTCTCTTTATCTGGTTTCAATATTACTAGGGTTTGTTAGCCTTTCATGTTTTTATTGCAGTAAGGTGCTGGTTGGTCATCGGGCATATATGTTTTGGAGGGTTTTGTGCGACACTGGTGTTCTAAATCTACCAGTTTGACGTTCAGTCACCCACCCGACTCAGCAGAAATAGGTGATAACATAGAGACTTTATCAGACAACATTTCAAACTGTGTTTGCAACTCAATACGGTTGATATATATGGGCTTTATGCAGAATATTAATACTATGGCAAGGGCCTCGGTTTCAATATTGTTTTGTACATATGACGATAAGTTCCTCACATTTTTCTCTAGGTTGTCTAGTACTGACGTTGGTATCTTTTCAGTTCGTTTGATTTAAAGGTAGGAACTAGCCTAGTCACCCTAGTAGAGCCTACCTGCTCAGGTAAGGAGCATGGGATGTCCCGCAGGAGTATATACGCCTGGTGCCGTTCCGTTCGCATACCAGACGTTCCACATTCACGACTAGCTCACCCGTGGCCATTCAGTCTTTCGGCACGTCGGTCCACCTTAAACTTTGGGGATTATTATCGGAGTTTTCCATTTCCTAGCTTAAAGCTAATAAATATATATGTAAGTGGGGAATCTTGCGTAAGCAGAGAGAGTTGGGACTGGTTGAAAGGTTCAGTGAATACCCCTGGTACCAGATATCTGATATGTGGTGACTTCAATGCACGCGCCAAAGAGTGGGGCAGGTCGGTAGAGAACAGGCATGAGTACTTCCCTTGCTGAGGCCTTA
>JACEFZ010023366.1:0-17081 GCA_014155875.1 Cepaea nemoralis
CGTTAAATTTTTTTTTAAATTTTGGGGGTTTATTGCGTTTTTTCCCCTTTTAAAAGGCTGGAAAAAAAACCCGCCTATAAAAAATTTATAAAAGCCCGCACTTCCTTAACGTTAGTGGGAGGAGGTAACTCTTTAATAACCTTTATCTTTTCCTGGTCTGGTTTAATACCTTCCCTATTTATTATATAGCCTAAATATTTTGTTTCTGTCTTTAAAAACTGGCACTTACTAAGCTTTAATTTAACGTCATGCCTTCTTAATCTGTCAAATACTAGTCTAACATGTTTTAAATGATTCTCTACATCTCCTTTCGTAAAAATCAATACGTCATCAATATATGCCAGGGCAAAACTTTGCATACCGTCTAGTACTTCATTTATTAAGAACATATAGTGAGACGGTGCATTTTTCAGACCGAATGGCATACGTAAAAATTCGTACGAACCCATATGAGTACAAAAGGCACTTTTCTTTTGCGCGTCTACCGACATCGGAATACACCAAAATCCTGCCCTTGCGTCCAGCGTTGTGAAATATGTAGAGCCATTAAGCAGCCCAAAATATCATCAATTACTGGCAGTGGGTACGCTACATTCTTAGTAATTTTATTTAACGCCCTGTAGTCACAACAGAACCTGTTCGAACCATCAGACTTGGCCACAATTACCACCGGAGATGACCATTCTGATTTTGATCTTGTTATTATGCCTGCTTTCAACATATCTTCTATTGCCTTTTCTACGACTTCTCTATTTCTTAATGGAGTTCTGTATGGTTTTAAACTAATTGGTGGATGATCTCCCGTGTCTATTTCCATCGTAACTGTTTGTGTCTTACCCAATTCTAAATCATTTATCGCAAACACATCTTGATTTTGCTTTATAAGTTGTTCTAACACTTCCTTATTTTCTGGCGAAGTTTTTAATTGTGCTAACAATTCTTTTTCTCTTGTTACTTTGTCTAGTGAATGTATTTGTGCTGTATTTCTTCTAGATGGATGGATCAATTCATCCATTCTTACGTTCCCTTTTCTTCTGTATCCGTATCTGCTGCTTCTAACTTTCTTCTAATGTGGTCAGAAACTGGACTTGTACTTGTTCTGTATGCCAAATTCTTTTTCTCTCCATCTGTAGCGTTTACTAAATATGCTTGTTTCTCAATAGAAATAATCCATTTCTTAAACTGATTTGCTTGACCACTAAATCTTTCAACATCAGTGCTTATATTTTGTTGTCTTAACACTGCATCCAACCTTGATATTGCCCCGCTAACTCCAGTCAGTACCTGTGTAAAATCTTGGGATTCCATCCTAAAATTTATAATTATCAAGCAATATACAAATATTTCAAACAATATTAATTTCAAACCCAGCAACAATACATAATCTGTTAATTACGCTAATATTATCTAATTATCTTAACTAAAGCCTCCAATCGAAGATCCTGACGAAGAAATATTCCTGTTTCAATCCTGAATTCTGACAAAAGAATTTAAATGACCTCCTGATTCAGAATTACCTACACCACATAAAAAAGGACTCTAATCAAGCTCGTTGAAATGAGCAGAACAAAGAAGAGCCTCTGGATTTCTTTCCTTAATAATTCAATCGAAGTCGAAGTCAGTTCTTTCCAATTATTTCCTAACGTTGATTATGCTCGACATCAGGCTCGCAACAAGACTGTTTGATTACTTGCTCGATTACTGTAGATTCTCTTCAAGTAAGGTCACCTTCACGCAAGCGACAACTGCTCACGACTTCAGCAAAAAAAAACCACTTTCCAACAGCAATCTGGGATTTTCATATATATATTTCAGCGCAAACGTAATCCAGTCAACAACAATTGGACTTAAAGCTGACGCTATCCAGTCTCTTATTTTCATGTGGGACTCTCGCCATGGTCAGTTTAAATTACTTTATCCAAACCCCGAGTTGAGACAAGTTTCATTTATGCCTTCCTTTAATTGAAGTGACTGTAGAGAGTATTGCAGATCTTGATTTCATAATTATGGAATTTGCACCATAACCTTGACTTCACCTTCAACAGTCCCACGGGATAAAACTCATAATTTGTACTGATTTTTGATGCAGAACGGCATTACTTGATCTCAATATACCATTTTGCGTTGGTCAGTTCTCCAGTTAATTTCATAATTATGTAATAACATCAGTCTTTCAAAAAAAATAAGTTATCAATCAAACCTTTTTTTAGCGCTGTCCTTGAAAATGGATCTCCTTCTTAACCAGGAATCCAGTGAGAACCAGAACAGCTACCAACAGTCGGCTTTCATCTGTTGCGTTTCTCAATATTTACTTCTCCAGACACGCCAGACATAACCATCTTCTATGGCGGTACTCTCTCTCTCCGCGACCTCCCATGTTTCATAATTTCACGGCACCAAATCAACCTGTTATAATAGTGTGACATTACAGGTTAGGCACGTGATCGTACAGGACACAAGTCTTCGCGTTGTTAGAAACATACCTTTATTAGCCGAATCGTTCTATTTCAGCCCACATGATGGAGACTCCCTTCTTGGTGTTGACATTCCTTCTCGCTGGCCCCCAAGTGACGTGTGTGTTTTCCTAGATACACTTCTTCATTCGTGCACACACGTTCACTATGGTTTTCCCCCTAGTCAAGGAATGCGCAGCATTCCTTAACTCTTTACTCCTAACCTAATTCCCTCACTGTTACACTTGACTGCATGGAGGAATAGGTGACCAGACTTTCCTTCCCATAGTGAATGATAAGAGCTGTTCGAACCCTGTCTGTGCACATGCTTTTGTCAGCTTACCATTCTAACCATTATGTCAATGTGCCTTTGCCTTATGTGGATTTTATGAAATCAGAACATGACATTACTTTAACATTAATAAAAGAAAGTAAATGACCCTTTTCCATGCGTTGTGAGTCATTTTGGGTATATGGTGCTAGCCCCATGTTAATATAGGCCAATCAGCACTCACTATGTGATGGGCTCAATATCACCCCGGGATGACTTGAATATACCCAGCAATAATTAAGTATGACTTTGTACTGACTCCGTTGTCTTTCTAGCAGTGCTGCCATAAAATTTCCTTGCCTCGCTGTGAGTTGGAGAAGAATAACATCCCTAGAGCACGATCTATGATGAGAAATCTCTCTTTCAATACAGGCTCCTTGATGCCTAAAAGTTCTTAAATTAAACCAACAGTCTGCCAGTTAAATTAAGCAGGACTCTACAGTCCTTAGAACAATCAACTCTAGCAAGAAAAGGTACTGCAGTGGGGTGGGGGTAGGGTATAAAGCAAAAAGGTACACTACCTTTAACATACATGGCCTTATCACAAAGAAAAGTTTGCTATAAAGACAAATTAAAGAGTCTATGATGAATGATCGGCTAGCCTGGAATAAGACCAAAGCAATAACAGCAGTCAGGATCATGTGGTGCTTTCTGTAATCAAACACAAAATACCTCACTCCTAAGGCAAAAGAAGAAAACATTACATAAGGAAGATATATTTGATTTGCTGAAATCTTAACTGAACCATTCCATTCTGTCATTAGATATTAATTTCTCTCAGTTTTCATTGTTAATGATGTTTTTCCTTTTTACTTTCATCTAGGCATTGTGGTCATCACGGATGGCATTGTGGGTCTACCTAGTTCTTCCATGGTAGAGCTGCTACTAAACAGGATGCGAAACAACACCATCATGTGCAGCTTTATCAAAGTTGGCAGTCCCTCTGGCCTGTACCGCAAGCTGGCCCATGTGCCACACATAGAGCTCATGCAGGCCATCTCTACAGCAACCTTTGGGGCCTACCTTGGCTCGGCTCCTGATGTGGTATGTATCAGCTATTGTCTGTCATGTGCCTAGACTTAAGTGGTTCGGAGATGAAGGATAATATATCATCAAATGTCACCTCCCATATTGGACAGAAGGATGATATTTCGCCATATTAGGATCACTGCGCTATTTGTTTTGTTTCGTGGAGTCTTCCGCAATTTTAATGCTCAGCAAAAGGAAATTTACATTATAGTTCACACTTGTTCATTTGATTGTGTACCATGTTTGGTCCAAACCTACTTTTTTGTTTTGTACTGAAAGGTTTCATCTTTATCCAGTTCTTCTGCCTCATGTACCCTCATGCCCAAGGTGTCTGCTAAGTCATTGTGCCCATCTTGGTGGTGGTTTGATCCCTGCATCTTCTTCCAGGAACCAGGCCTTCCATCACTGTTCTTTCTAGCATCTGTGAAGTTTTATATGGCTAGAATATTTCACTTTCTGAGACATGATGCTGTTTTTCAGCTAGTTGTCTTTGACATTCAGATCTTGTATATGACTATTTTTCTTCTTGGACCATGATATTGTAACAATTTTTCTGTAACATTTAAGTTCAAAAATACCATTTTCTTTATTAATTCAACATGCTCCATGACTCGCATCAACCTTGTAACATGGGTAGTATTTATTTGTCTGTGGAGGAATTGCCATGAGGAATGTTATGATTCTGTATAATTTGAGCATGTTGTTATTCCCAAGCTTGCAGATAACAACTATCAGGGTTTAATTCCTATTTGTGGATAGATTTATGTACAGGCTGTCATAATTTGGAAGCCTCATAAATAGTCGCCAAGATTTTCCTGGGATGACAAGAACAACAAGCATGATACTGACCATAATAACCTGATGTGACATCACTAAATAGGGGACTGCAGCAGCATAGTGGTTAGTGCACTTGCATGGCAAGACAGTGGTCGGGGGTCAATTCTCAGCAGTTGCAGGATTCCTGTTGCTGACCACATGGCTCGGGTTGACGCAACCTCATAAAAAGAGTCTCAGATAATTTTCAAAATATTCATACAGTTGTCTGTGAAGGACAGGCGGCTGGGAATTTATACCATGTTGTAAAATAAGTGACAACCTAACACTTTACACCTGAGCTGCAGTATTTGCCATAGAACTAACATGGAAAATGTAGATATGAACTTCACTACTTCTTTGTGTTAACCTATACACATTATTATTTTGTGTGTAAAATGCTGATGTGTTATCTTTGTTACTTTTGACTGTCAAGGCATCAAACTGAAATTCCTAAAAGTTGTTCACATGGAAAAGTGATTTTGTTGTAATAAAAACCTGTCCACAGACTGAGGAGGAGAATGAGAGCAACTTATACCACCGGGCCATGTTGTTCTGGTCATTCCAGCGGGGTCTAGAGGGTTTTAAGTATGAGCTGACACATTACAGTGATGAGGACATGCCTGGCTCTATCTCATGGATAAAAAGGTCAAACTGTTTTTTTTTTGGTCAGCACTGTTTATATTTTGTGTAACATTTTCTGAATAGCAGATGTTGGGTACCTCAGTTGTAACTCAGATGTTCCCCAAGGCATTGTGTTGGGGGTCTGTTGACAATAGAATACATAAAACCTGTGCAGGAAACATGACTAACTTTGGCCTTATCCCAGCCATTTTATATGTTCTGACAGGATGGCAAGGAAAGCACCTCTTGGTGGTAGATTACCTATGGATAAGGGAGAGGTGGTCGTGCGCCTGTGGGACCAATTGGAGAAGATGGGGTAACAGATTGAGAACCCATATGTGGAAATAATAAGATTACGGGGGATCGGCAGGGGTTCTGGAAGAATCTCAAAACCGAGAGGGAAGACCAGGAGAACTTTAAATTAGATAGCAGTGGGAATAATTAGTAGTGTGACTGTTCACTGGCTGTTGCATGAGGGGACGGAGCACGTATGGGAATGTCCTGAGTGCAGTGATGTCAGTTCTTAGCTCAACTCAACTCAACTCAATTGTATGTTCTGTGTTGAATCTTGTCCTGGTTACATCCTAATATGCCTATCTGTAGATGTGAAGTTCCAGTAGTGGTCTTTCACATTCGGTTGGTGACTGAACTTGATGAGGGGAAGAAAATACTGCAGCACAGTCCCCTCTGAGATGGTACTGTGTCGTTGAGTTGGGAGGAGAGTCTGTACACCAACCTCACTCTGATAAGTCCTTTTCAGGGCTCAATTGACCAGATGCCAGTGCATCTGATTTAATACTCAGTCTTCCAGGGGATTCACCAAGCATCAGATGCATAGCCAATCAGTCACACAACCAACAATTTCCTTCCTTCCTTCCTTCCTTCCTTCCTTCCTTCCTTCCTTCCTTCCTTCCTTCCTTCCTTCCTTCCTTCCTTCCTTCCTTCCTTCCTTCCTTCCTTCCTTCCTTCCTTCCTTCCTTCCTTCCTTCCTTCCTTCCTTCCTTCCTTCCTTCCTTCCTTCCTTCCTTCCTTCCTTCCTTCCTTCCTTCCTTCCTTCCTTCCTTCCTTCCTTCCTTCCTTCCTTCCTTCCTTCCCTGCCTGCCTGTCTGTCTGTTTAACAGTGGTAGCGAATAAGTTGATGTAGCATAAATAGAGCAACAAGAAGTCATGGTAGTAGTCTCTCTGAATTCCTCTTTATTGGCTCGTACAAGTGGATGTTATCAATTAGAGACCAGATGTTAAGTCACGTCTTGCCGGCAAGGTTGTAAGTTGGTAACTAACCTATTCTCTACCCACACGTCACGGCCTGACCTTCCCTAGTTACATCCCAGTGGGGTGCTCAGCCGTGCATTCCTGAATACTAGACCCTTTCCCTTGCACACCCATCTAGATCCCCTATCAGAGAGACTCTGTTATGTCTGTCTGTCTGTCTGTCTGTCTGTCTGTCTGTCTGTCTGTCTGTCTGTCTGTCTGAATGAATGACACAGGACATTGAAGACATCTGGGGCATGAAAATGCATGCAAAGAATTTATAATCTTTTCAGCAGAATGTCTTAAAAGAGTCTTAAAAGTCAAGAGGATCGACTTCATTGCACCTGGTTTTATCCCATATGGCTCAGTCTATTTCCATGCGTCGGCCTGCCGAAAGCATAGAACAACACACATACACTGTAGCCCCAGCGATGACCCCTAGGAGTCTCTGAGAAAAATGCACTTGTAAACTGAAAGATGTAGCCCAGAATCGAACCTACAACCTTCAGAGCATGAAGCAGATGGTTTGACTACTTTGCCACGGAGACTCAGCGGACTGTGATAATGTTAAGCAAAAGACCTGCTAAATGATGATGTCTCCCTATCTCCCTCTCCATTCACCCCTCCCATTCTCCTCTTTCTCTATAATGTCACTTCATTAAAAAATTATGAGTGGAAGAAGGGACATAAATGTTGATATTAATAATGGAAGATTGGTGTCCTCAACCACTACATAATCAGCACACAAAAAAACATTCATTGATGACAGCTAATGATGTCTTGTGTGTATATTTTCAACAGAATGCTGTACCGACATCCAATAACAGGAGAAAGTTTTGGCCTGGAGACATTGGGGAAGGAGCGAGACAAGCGAGTGGTGATGGCAGGCATCCACAGTGTCTTGTCCATGAGACTGAGAGAAGGCTACACTATCAAAAGTGTCTCTCTTAAGAGTGGTAAAAGTATCATCAGTTTATACAGATCTTAAATATATCTTCTGTTTACTCTGATGACTAAAACAAATACTAATAAATTACAAATATTCAGTATCTGGTGCCTGTGCAAAATATGACTAAAATGGTCTGACAGAATCACTAATGTGGGGTCTTAGGGAGAGAAGTAGACATATTCCAGCTAGTCAAAAAGTAAGAGAAAGAATGCATAGGACATTGAGAAAACCTGGTAATAGTATCACTAGAAAGTCCTGCCACTGGAACCCACAGGGCACTGGAAATAAAGGGACACCTAAAACACACACAGATGAGAATCAGAGACAGAGATGATGTAATATGTGTAGGATATGGGAGTGAGCCGATTCATCATCATCAAGTGCCCTGCCGAGCTGGCGTAAGCGTCCATGGCTCTCCACAGATCTCGGTCTTTGGTGTTGTGGATCAACTCTGCTGCTGATATTCTTCCATGCCATCATCTCATTCCATCCAGCATAATTTCTCTTGGTCTGCCTCTGCCTCTCTTCTGCTTGATCTTTCCAGTCGTCACAATGTTCTCCAATGCCTCTCTTCTCATCACATGACCAAAGAAAGCTGTTTTTCTTTCTTATTGTTGTATATAATGTTCTAGTTGCATTAACCTCTTTTAAGGAATCGTTGGTAGTTTCTCTGGCAATCCAAGGAATTTGCAACATTCGTCTGAGGAACCACATCTCTGTTGCTTCCAAGTAGTGTGATATTATTTTTCCAAATTCTTATCACAATGATAATATGACTAACCACACTGCATTTTCCAACCATCTAGTATCTGTTTAGTTTTATGATTGAATGTTTGTGAATTAACTCTTATTATGTCTCCCTTAACATGACACATTTTCTATTCAAGATGTTTGTGGATGTATGGGTGTATGGGAGTCACTTGTGTGAAGCAAGATGAGATAGAACTGGCACTCAACTTACTACAACAGTTCAACATTTTTATAGTATTAATTCACCATTTTTATTGTATGAGGGGGCTTCAAATGAAACCCTTAAAAGTGTGATAGAAATGTTAATAACCATGCCATTGTCTTGTAACATATCAATATTGTTGTTAAGGATATCAAGAGTGTTAAGTATGTGACACTACACTGCAGATGAACATGGTGACGTCATAATTACAGTTCAAAGATGGCCACCCCACTATTAGCATGCCCCTTATGGAAGAAGGGTTCAGATATCCATTGTTTGATCAGTGAAGTGTAAAATCTATAGAAATGCATCGGCGAATGAAGGTCCAGTATGGTGATGTATGCATGTCAGTTCAGCAAGTGTATGAGTGGAGTAGGGAGTTTCAAAATGGCATGACTTCTGTCAGGCACACCAAGTAGTGACCCCAGAGTGGTTACAAATGCAACCAAGAGAATTTTTTCTACAGGCATCCAAGCACTATATTGGCACTGGAGGACTTGCATTGAACGCAGAGGTGACTACATCGAAAAATAATACATTTGTTCTGTACTTTTTCAGAATATACTCATCCAAAATAAAAAAATTTAAGGTTTTCACTTGAAGCCCCCTCGTATAATGGAACTATTCATTATTGCTGTGGTCTCTTCAGTAACACACAAGCGGATTCTTACTCTGCACAAACTCCTTAGCATTAATGAGATTCTCTGTGTGTATACTAGAATCCACACATAATATACATATTATATTATGGATAAATTTTCTAATTTAGAAATGTTGCCACATCACCCATGAAACAATACTAGGGTCAGTTGTTTAGAAGAGAAGAATTCTAGTACATCAACAATCTGCACTGTTATGTACCATATTGACGGTGAGGTATTTTAATACATATCAACCAATACGTTCACCCTTGCCTTACCAGGGCCCTTAACTGAAGCTACATGACAACCAAGAATAGTTAGTAACACCGTAACCCACAATCATAAGAGATAACATAGGATTGTTGGTGTGAGACCTTATTCTGTAGAAAACTTTAGCTGCAAAATGCAACCAATTATGAACACGTCTACAAAGGGCTCCATGGTGAATGGGTTGCGGGTGTAGTTTTTAATCTCGCATACCGCGTTTGAAACACAGCTGCAGGTGATTTGGCAGCAGATTGCCTTGCATTGTTTTTTATGAAATGGTATGGGTGCTGGTCGTTCATAAAGCAATGGCAAACTACTGAACGTAAACTTAGCCAGGAATAACGAACAGCCAAAAAATGCTGGGGTTGACTGCTACATTCTGTAAAGGATATGCAACTAACTACAAAGGGCTTGGCAAGGGATCCATTGGGAAATGAAAGGCAGATGATGATGAAGAACCAAGAGGTTAGAAATGTATAGCTGGTGTAATTCTTTATCACAACTTAAGTTATCTTATATCTGATTGCCAAAGTTTACTGGTGTTTTACATTTCAAGCACTCCAGGTAACTTTTGTTGCATTTCATGGATTTACTTTTCAGGTAATACAGAGATCCACGTGAATCTACATTTTCCTTGGAGAGACTATGGCAAAATTGAGTACGCTGCATCTGCCACATGGCCTTTGGAATCTGCCAAGTGAGATTTCAGAATAGAATTTGAATATTTATAGCAGTTAGTAACAGATTAACAAGAGTTATTGAGTTGTCAGTTACTTTAGTGAAATAAATTAACTAGTGTTTTACTGAATCTCTCAACAGACACACTTCTCAACATTTCTGTACATAGACTGAGCACCTGCTTGTTTGCCCAGAGTGCAGTTGCAATGATCTTATCATGACCTGAATTATATTTTATAAAATAAGAAAACAGTTGATATATTCTTTCCTGATTCTGGAGTAGTGGATCAAATGTCAAATCTTCTTGGACCAGGAGTGAAAAACTTGCAGGAACCGTGTGCATGTTAAATATCCCTTGGCAGTTAAAAGCTGAAAAGAGCAAGCCAGTTACACCATGCCCAGACAAAATTTCAAAATGAGAAAAGTTATCCATAAAGAATATTTGAAACATGATTCTGGTAAATACACACAAGTGGGTCTTTGCTGGTACTAAGGTGTTCCTCCACTGTGGTAAAATGTTTCTTGTGTGATCTACGAGAGCAAACTAAAACAGTTATGGAGATATACGTATGCAGTGACATTTATCTTTATCCAATAGTCAGAATCCAAAACAGTTAGTCTTGCAATGGAATTTGTAAAGAGAACAAATACAGTTGTTGGGTTAGCTTATGAGCAGAAGCCCTTCTGTACTGTTTTGTGTTAAGACATTGAAAGAAAATCATGTTATAGAGTTGATGGAACACCAAGAAACAGATCGATAGATTCTATTAAGACTATCTAACACCTGAGCAACCTCAAGACAGTGAAGGCATCACATATTGCTTTAGATCACAAACATCTAACGCTCCCATCATTTAATGACACATGTGATGAACATATACAGTGAAGAAGTTATCTTACATCAGCTGATAAATAAGAGATAATGGTAAGATAGACGGCTATATTTATTTTTTACACATGACATGTCACATAATGTACGTAGCAGAAACTTAACAAGGTTTATATTTAGCAAATCCCTAAAGGAAGACTGCACATTTGATTTAGTTGACAAGGAAATGAATCTTATTGTCTAGAAAATTCAAGGTAAACAATCATTGATAATACAGATGAAAGGAAATTGATAAGTTCCTTAACAGTGCTTACAAATTATACAAGCAAAGTTAGTGCAAGGTAAACTAGATGAACAGATGAATTAACTCTTAGATTTCAAAGAAAAAGTTAAGGCAAATTAAAGCAGATCGACAAGTTTGTCCTCAGTGCTCATTTGTTTCACAATGAAAATTAGTTCAATTTCCTGCACATGGAGTAGTTATTTAATACCGTCGTCTAGTTATTAAACAGTGCTCAGGAGCATCACTTTTCCCAGCTACAAAGTTATAGAATTTAATTGAAGTGGCTTAGAGCTATGGCATTAACCTCAAACTTGAAAATGTATGGGTTCAAATCCAGTTGACATCTGCTTTGTTCAGAGGGACCCAATGTTGTGCTACCATCACATTATGTCTATGTGGTGGGTTGGATGTCCAGCATCATTTGAAAATTTCAACAGATTGAATGGACCTGAGCCCATGTTGCACAACGATCTCTTAGTATTGGAAATTATAATCTTCTTATAGTCCATGTCTGTCCTGAGCTTCCAGTCGTATTTGATACAAGTGTTCCTCCACTCTATGATAGCAGATTGCCTTGGATCTTCTATCTTTGTCTCTTCTTGTCTCTTTTCTCCTCCAACTTTCTCGTTGTTGTGGCATACTCAAGCTTTCTCATTCTCACAATGTACATAAAAACTGTGCATTGTCTTCTTCTGATGTGAGTAACCAGTTCTTTGTTTGAGTTAACTTCTTTCAAAATATCTTCATTATGTGTTTTATCTGTCCATGGTGTTCTCATTATTCTTCTATAAAACCACATCGCAACTTCTGCATAACTCTTCACTAATCTGCTGATTGTCCTTGATTCACTTCCATCACCAGGATACATCAGGATTGACTCAGTATAGTTATTAAGAAATAAAAATATAACAAGGTGGTAACAGCTGTGTTAGAAGGAAAAAAAACTGCCGACAACAGAATATCAGAATATGTAGACTGGACTTTGTCAGATTTTTAAGTTGCCCAAGACACACCACAAACTCAGTGGATGTGGATTACCCAATTACCTTCTAGTTAATGTGTGAAGTGTTGTTCATCCGTCAAGAATGATGATGACCATTCATTTCATCCAGTGGGGTTGAAAGTATGGAGCCATGAGTTCTAAGATGGCTGATAAGGCCTATCTAGGCTCGAAGTGTTCTTTGACAGTGTTGGCAGTGATATTTCTGTCCAGCCTTTTCTTCGCAGCTCTTTGCAGTCCTGTTTGCTTCACAAGTGACTGCACCCTTGTGCAATGATGTGCGTCACAAAGTTTGATCAAATTTCAGTCGAATTTCAGCTAATGTGAGAAGTAAGAAAGGATAAACAGTCTATGAAGATGTGTATTTGTTATACACATTGGTGGTCATTTTATCCTGGGTTTCTGATATTTTCAGACCTGTGACAAATGTGGAGGTTACTGTTGAGGGAAGCTATGATTTGCTGCATGAAATTTTGTGCAAGCCAAATAAGGAACAGAAGAGTGCATTACGAGTCAACAATATCAAGACACTGTGGGCTATAATAGAGAGGTGAGTTACAGGGAATCTCATTGTCCATGAATGATATGGAATAGTTAAAAGACACAATAAATATCTGCATGCATCAGTTTCATTTATTAAAACTGTTATTTGCCTGATTACTTGGGTGTTTATTAAGAATCTTAATACATGTGGTAGAAAATGTTTTTATTCTGTCAGTTGCTTGTCGTCATATATTGAATACATTTCAGATAGTTTGATTATTAAGTTTTTTTAAAATATGCTTCTGGGATCTCTCTATTGCAGTTTGAGAACTGTGTGGGCTTAATTTTTTAGTTTTAGACTGCTGTCTTGCTTAGTTAAACATACATCATTAATATTAATGTATTTTTATGGGTTTAATTTGCAGCAATGTAATAAGTACCATGGTTTTGCATTTTCTACATAATCTTGAATGGCACATCTGATTGGGTTATTTTGTGTTTTTCCAGGATCGCGTCCAGTGACCAGATATTAGAGCATCTGCAATCTTTTTCTTCTCAGCCCATTTTCTACCAGACTCCAGAATGTATACGCAGTGGTGTTCCCTTGTTTTATATGCAGCAGGAGGGCCCGTCAATCAACATGCAGCTCAAATCCAGGTATTTTTACAGTTATGCAAGCTGCAGAGATTCTAGTTCTGCCTTTGAAAATGATTTTTGCGTACAGCAAGAATATAACTCTCCAATATGTGTCTGGGAGCATGGTAGTGCAGTAGCTAGCACGTCTTCCTGCCAGCCCAGTGGTCAAGTGGTCAAGTCCCATTGAGGCAAATTTTAAAAATGTGACTGGCCTCCCAGGTTATTAATTAAGTTGCATGTCCTTCACAGGATGTAGCAGTCAATCCCAGCATTTATGCTGTTCGTGATTCCTGGGCAAATTTTACGTTCAGTAGTTTGCCATTGCTTTCTGAACGACCGGCTATACCTGTTTCGAAAAAACCAGCACCGCCGTGTTTCGAACCCGGGTATATGGGCTCACAAACCGCGTTCGCAAGCCCTTAGCCACAGAGACCGGTACCCAGGTCCCAGGTTAACCCAACCTAAAAATGTGTACCAGGTTGCGTACTGGAATGTAAGGGCAGCTGGTGTGATATTGATCACATTACCTATTCAGTGTTGAATAGTCTAGACAAATACGGGAGTCTCCGTGGTGAAGTGGTCAAATCATCTGCCTTGCACTCCGAAGGTTGTGGCTTAAATTCTGGGCTACATCTTTTAGTTCATGAGTGCATTTTTCTCGGAGACTCCTGGAGGTCATTGCTGGAGCTATGGAGTTTGTACTTTGTGCAACGCTTTTGGCAGGCCACTCTGTGGAAAGAGGCAGAGTCATATGAGATAAAACCTGGTGCTGTGCAGTCAGCCCTCTCAACTTTTAAGACATTTGTCCCATATGCTCAAGGCATGAAAATTGCTTGGCACAATGTGGGGTGTCGGGGTTGGTAAGTGCTGCCCAACATTTGGTGCTGACAGAAAGCAGGTCCTTTACTTACCTATTTACTTATATGTTGTCTGTCTGTCTCATAAGTTTTTATAATTATATCAGACATTGATGAAACATTAGTTTTACTCTCAGTAGATTGTGATTTCAGTAGAAATATGAAAAGCACTTAACTTCCAAAGAATGAAAAACATTATTTTAAATTCAAATATTTATTATATTCAGTTGTGCACACTGTAAATATATGTTCTTGTGCGTTCTTGTCTGAAGTCTGAAGATCTAATAAACTCAAGCATATATTTCTATTTTGGTTTTTGTTGGTTAATTGTTTTTGTCTTTTGATGTCTTTGTTTATATTTCTGTGTCCGTAATGGTCTTCTTCTAATCTTCCTTAATTATGTATTTTAGATCAGCTCCATATTTTCTTTCCAATTCTTCACAACACACAATTTTATATATTATTGTATTTCTCTGATTGTTCCCTAGTTCCATGGAAGAGTTTGCAGCATTCTGGAAAACTGTAATACAGCTGGACCCCAGCACTTGGTAAGTAGAGGCATGACCATTTCATTGATTGTGGAATGTCTGTGACTGTTCATATATATATATATATATATATATATATATATATATATATATATATATATATATATATATATATATACCTGGCCCGGCTTCGCCCAGTCCCTGGCGGGTGTCTGTCTGTCTATCTGTCTGTCTGTCTGTCTGACCCGGCCCGGCTTCGCCCAGCCCCTGGTGGGGAGCATCTCATTTAATTCATATAAGTAATCATATAAGCTCCCGTTCTCGTTCCCGACTGTCTGTCTTTCTGTCTGTCTGTCTGTCTGTCTGTCTGTCTGTCTGTCTGTTTGTTGTATTGTCTGACCCGGCCCGACTTCGCTCAGCCCCTGGTGGGGAGCATCTCATTTAATTCATATAAGTAGTCATATAAGCTCCCGTTCCCGACTATCTGTCTGTCTGTCTGTCTGTCTGTCTGTCTGTCTGTCTGTCTGTCTGTCTGTCTGTCTGTCTGTCTGTCTGTCTGTCTGTCTGTCTGCCTGCCTGCCTGCCTGCCAGTCCGTCCGTCTCTCCCTCCATCTATCCCTCCCTCCCTCCCTGTCTGTCTGTCTGTCTGTCTGTCTGTCTGTCTGTCTGTCTAATAATTTATTGGTTGCAGTTAGAAAATTTCACTTAATGCTAGGATTATTTTTTTTTAAATGTTGTCGTATAATTTTCATGTAAAAAATAATGTTGTCATATAATTTTCATGTAAAAAATGATGTGGTGGTATCGAGAACAACCTTAGATAAACGAAGACCAACTTACAAAAAGCATTAGAAAGAGCACTTGAAAGATCTTTACATCTTACCCCAACAATTAACTTGGGTAAATGGAGCGGCGGCAGCAGCAGCAGCAGAAGAAAAAGAAGGAGGAGGAGGGGGGGAGGGAGGAGGAGAAGGAGTGAGGAGGAGGATTATAATGCATATGCCTGTAGATAACTGTAGCGAAAAGGTCCACCTATTTAAGAAATATGCATCAATTTTGCATATATAGCAATGCTATTAAAAGTTATGTCCCCTCGCTATATATAAATTATAATGTAAATTAAAATATTAAATAATATTAAGTAAATTACTGTTTGTATACTAACAAACTATGACAGTTGGCAGCATCGGAATGAGAAGAAGACGTGTAGAAAACTTTATCTGTCTGTCTGTCTGTCTGTCTGTCTGTCTGTCTGTCTGTCTGTCTGTCTGTCTGTCTGTCTGTCTGTCTGTCTGTCTGTCTGTCTGTCTGACCCGGCCCGGCTTCACCCAGCCCCTGGTGGGGAGCATCTAATTTAAATCATATAAGTAGTCATATAAGCTCCCGTTCCCATTCCTGACTGTCTGTCTATATATCTATCTGTCTGTCTGACCCGGCCCAGCTTCGCCCAACCCCTGGCGGGGAGCATCTCATTTAATTCATATTCGGCCCCTGCTCCCGTTCCCATTCCCAAAGCGGGGAGCATCTCATTTAATTCATATCTGTCTGTCTGTCTGTCTGTCTGTCTGTCTGTCTGTCTGTCTTTCTGTCTGTCTGTCTGTCTGTCTGTCTGTCTGTCTGTCTGTCTGTCTGTCTGTCTGTCTGTCTGTCTGTCTGTTGTATTGTCTGACCCGGCCCGACTTCGCCCAGCCCCTGGTGGGGAGCATCTCATTTAATTCATATAATTAGTCATGTAAGCTCCCGTTCCCGACAATCTGTCTGTTTGTCTGTCTGTCTGTCTGCATGCCTGCCTGCCTGCCTGCCTGCTAGTCCGTCCGTCTCTCCCTCCGTCTATCCCTCCCTCCCTCCCTGTCTGTCTGTCTGTCTGTCTGTCTGTCTGTCTGTCTGTCTGTCTGTCTGTCTGTCTAATAATTTATTGGTTGCAGTTAGAAAATTTCACTTAATGCTAGGATTATTTTTTTTTTAATGTTGTCGTATAATTTTCATGTAAAAAATGATGTGGTGGTATCGAGAACAACCTTAGATAAACGAAGACCAACTTACAAAAAGCATTAGAAAGAGCACTTGAAAGATCTTTACATCTTACCTCAACAATTAACTTGGGTAATTGGAGCGGCGGCAGCAGCAGCAGCAGAAGAAAAAGAAGGAGGAGGAGGGGGGGGGGGGAGGGAGGAGGAGAAGGAGGGAGGAGGAGGATTATAATGCATATGCCTGTAGATAACTGTAGCGAAAAGGTCCACCTATTTGAGAAATATGCATCAATTTTGCATATATAGCAATGCTATTAAAAGTTATGTCCCCTCGCTATATATAAATTATAATGTAAATTAAAATATTAAATAATATTAAGTAAATTACTGTTTGTATACTAACAAACTATGACAGTTGGCAGCACTGGAATGAGAAGAAGACGTGTAGAAAATTTCATCTATCTGTCTGTCCGTCTGTCTGTCTGTCTGTCTGTCTGTCTGTCTGTCTGTCTGTCTGTCTGTCTGTTTTTGTCGTTTTTGGCCTGTT
>JACEFZ010023367.1:0-16692 GCA_014155875.1 Cepaea nemoralis
CGGGAACTTCACCAACAGGTTGTCCCAGCCCGGTACTGGAACTTCACGCAGAACAGGTTGTGCCAGACCGGTACGGGGAACTGGCAACAGCAACAGGTTGTGCCAGACCGTAACTGGGAACTTCCACACAACAGGTTGTGGACCAGACCGGTACTGGAAACTTCACGACAAGCAGGTTGTGCCAGACCGGTACTGGAACTTCACACAACAGGTTGTCCCAGACCGGTACTGGAACTTCACACAACAGGTTGTGCCAGACCGGTACTGGAACTTCACACAACAGGTTGTGCCAGACCGGTACTGGAACTTCACACAACAGGTTGTGCCAGACCGGTACTGGAACTTCACACAACAGGTTGTACAAGACCGGTACTGGAACTTCACATCAGATTAGAAGCATATGAAGTTGTAACCAGGTCATGATTCAGCACAGCACATACAGACTAGCTGAATATAGGCGATTGTTGGTGATTTCCTCCAGGGGTTTTTGCTCTTTCATTGTCGACATACTTTAACCCATTGTCTAGAAGGAACTACCTGGATGTAGAACTCGTGAATAAAATGAGTTCGTGTAACCAACGATGGGAAATAAATGGGTGACTGCTATATGCTTGCGAAACCTGGACTGTTTACCAGCACCGCTCCAGGAAATTAAACCACTTCCACACAGTCTGCCTTAGGAAGCTATTGAAGATTAAATGGCAAGACAATATCCCAGACACTAATGTCTTAGAAAGAGCATCCATGTCCAGTATCCACACTCTACTAATGAAGAATAAGATTCGCTGGGCTGGTCACTTGACTCGCGTGCCAGATCACAGGCTCCCTAAACGAATTTTTTACAGCGATCAGCGCTGTGGTAAACGCTCCCAAAGCGACCAGAAGAAACGCTACAAAAACAAGCTGAAGATCTCATTAAAAGTTTTTGGAATTTATCACGACACTTGGGAGACTGCTGCCAAAGATCGAATTTCGTGGCGTATATCATTACGCCAGAGTGTAGTCACTTGTGAAGCAAACAGGACTGCAAGAGCTGTGGGGGGAAAAGACTGGACAAAGAATCACTGGAACGTCAAGCATTCTTTGCCCACATTGTCAAAGAACATTTCGAGTCAAAATAGGCCTTACCAACCATCTTAGAACTCGCGGCTCAAAACTTTCAACCCCACTGGATGAAATGAATGGTCATCATCATTCTTGATAGACAAAACACCATTTAATATTCGTTTTGTTATTATTGCTTACCAACACCACTCTTTGTGTCTAACGTATTCATTCATTCATGCATTCATTCGTTCAGTAGCATGTCTTTTGTAGAACCTCGCTCCCATGACAACCTTGCGGAAAACTTCTCGGTCTTCTGATAGTGTAAGGATAATCGCAATGCCTGGTGAAAGTATACTATCTGGAGAAAACAAAACAATCAAATGGGGTGACCAGTTAACATCCTCGCCGCCTCTTCTTACTAGTCCAATCCAATCCAATCCAATTTTTGGTACTAGTACCCCCTATCAGCCTTCGAGTTTTCGACTAGACTATGTAGGGGTGTTTATAGTGTGGCTTGTAGTTTGTCTTTCGTACTTTGGGCTGCTTATTGTCAGCTTCTCGGTTTCTGATGGGTTGATTGCGTTCGTTACTTTCTTGATGAGGTTTTTCATGTCTGGACAGAGTCGCGCATTTGTTGAGGCCCGGAGTAATTGTGGTATAATCCCGTCTTATGGTGCTGTTTATTTCAGGGAGCTTTACCAGTTGTCGTCTCTCCTGTGTTCCTCCTATAACCTCGTCGTGAGTTGCCTTCGAATCTTCTCGGTGTTCGTCTGTCGGATCTTGGTGGTGAGCGATATTATCCTTCCTCTGTTGCTTCTTCTCCTGTCTGTGTTCTTGCTTCTTCTAGTTCGAGTAAGGCTGCCTGGTTTCTTATGTGTGTTACTATCTCTTGTAGAGTATCTGATGTCCTTTGTTTCATATCTTGTATTTTTGATAGCTGTTCTTTATTATCATAAAACAAGCTTAGCATACTCTTTCACTCAGTTGTGGAACAATCTTCCACAAGAAATCAAAGATGCCACCAATCATTATACACACAGTCGCAACCTGTTTGAGACACTAATCAGGACATACTATATGCCCCCCTTTAACAAACAACAGCAACAACGGACTAAATCATAATGGTCCCATATGTATGGCACGTTACACCCAACTTGGGCATTCATGATGCCCATGTTAAACATTGCCTCAACGAGTCATGTATTATTGATTATTTTTCATGCGTTTTAATGCTTATTGTTCTTTTGTTGTCAAAGAATTGCTGCATACGAGATGTTGAATGAAAGATGTATGAGAGGAACTAGAGAAGAAGGGCAGAATGTCAGACGGGCCTGCGTGCCCATTCTTAACCCTTGAAAATTAAAGATTTTCGTTCGTTCAGTCGTTCGTTCTCAGTCTTTATAGTCAGCCAATCTGAGCGACATCCTGCTCAATCTTGCGGCTGGACTTGCTTTCAGTTCATCCGGAAGGAGTGATTCCATGTGTGCCTCTTTCTTCCTTGTATCTGCCTGAGAGTCTCTTCTGTCTTTTCCATTTCGTTTTTGATTTTGATAGCGTTTCTTCTGTTATCCGTTTTGACTGCAGCATTCGAGGGACATCCTGTTCTATCTTCTACCGGACTTACTTCAGTTCGTCCAGGATGCGCCGAACGGTCGTTATCTGTGTTTCTTGTGTTTTGTCTTTTTCTTCCTCCATGTTTTTGAACTGTGTTCTTAGGTCCTTCAGTTGGCCTTCTAGTTGTGCTTTGTCACTTTTGGTGAGTCGATTGGTGTCCTCTTACTGCCTCCTAGCTTCTTTATAGGGCAGGTTAGTCTTGATGGCGATCTTCATGGCTTCCTTGCTGTCTTGGTGGCAGGGGCAGCCGAGGTACCTGGCGCCGTGGTTGCCGAGGCAGTTGGCGCACTTTCTGTTAGTGTTAGGCCTCCTGAAGTCCTTGTCGAGCTTTGCATGCTGGCACTGACTGTATGGATGAGGTCCAGAGCAGTATCTGCAAACCTCAACCTCACTCTTGCAGGTGGCACGGGTGTGCCAAAACTTCTGGCACTTAGAGCACTGCAGCACTCTCGGTATGTAGTGTTCTGGAACTTGGTCTCTCTTGTCCCATCTGATGTATTTGGGGGATCACTTGGTCCTCTGATGTTACTATGACGACTGTGGATAGGATGTTGTTATTTCCGATGATCCTCTCGGCACTGGTGATCTTGAGTTTCTTGTTCTCAATGTCAGCATCTCCCTGGTCTGGTCGTTGGTGAGATGGGTCTTGACTCGTTTAATTACCCATCGTTGCATCATGTTGTGTCTTGTGGCTTCCATTAAGATGCCGTGGTGCAGCTTGATGTCGGTCTTCTCTCCTTGTGTGATTTTCTGCGTAGGTGCTGTGGTCTTTGGGTTTTTGTTGATGGAGACCACTACTCCATCAGGTGTCTTGCGTAGCTGGTAAATACTGTTTCTTCCCAGCTCGAGTTCCAGCAGCTTCTCCCACGCTTGTTTGTTTTAGCAGTAATTTACCGGTGAAGTCCTCAGTTGTAGTTTCGTCCGATGTTGAGGTCTTTGGTAAACTGGGCTGCTTCGTCTTGGTGCTGTTGAAGACTTCACGACTGCTGCTGGCTTCAGTTAAAGTTGTAGTCTCTGACGTCTGTTGAGCTACTGGTGCGGCTTCATCTGGTGGAAAAGTGTTAGCTTCATTTAATGTTTCTTCAGGTTCTGGCGTCGTGCTGCGGCTAGCAGACACGTTGTCTTCTTGCATCATTTTGATAGTCTTGGCAGCTTTCACGCTGCTCATTTTGAAAGTCGGGTGTCTAGTTTAGTTATTCTTGCAACGTGCCATTTTGTAACACGCAGCCAGCTTCCGATAAGGAAGGCGACTTGCTCTCGATAGCGCGTCGAGTTGACTGAGTGATTTCTTACTTCTTATGAGTTACTTCTTCGACTTCTTACTAGAGCAATGCAATTACATTTATATTCTTTTTATTCACAGCAGAAACACGGTAGATCAAAAGTTCTACTATACGCTGATTATTTTGGATAGGCAAAAAAGCTCGCATAATTGCATTTAAATTATTATTGCCAATCAATCGATCTATCGATCGATCAAGCGCTGTCTGCATACTGGAAGTTGGCTGCAAAAGATTTCCAACGCTTTCGAATTCTCGTTCTGAAGATGTACTAGTGACATAAGTTTGTTGTCTTTTGACTTGTACCGATGGATGATACTTTTCTCTCCACTATAGTTTTTATTAGAATGGTGTATTTTAAGAGGTTAATCACAGTTAATCATTATTAACTATAATTATAATATTGAATCATTATTATTATATAATCAATATAACGAACCTGTGCGCAACTCCAGTAAACAAATAACAGTAAACACTTTGAGAACCATGTTTTCTGTGGCAACATACGAATGTGTGTATCGGATATTTCGCAAACACTGCTGAGAAACATTCCAAGCAATGAGGATTTTGAAGACCAATCTTACAGAATACTTGTAATTCTGAGAATACCCCGGATGAGGGATTTCGGTGCGAAGTGGTTGAGTCGCCTGACTCTCGCTCCAAAAGTCGTGGGTTAATAATATAACGAACCTTTAGCACAACTCCAGTAAACAACAAACAGTAAACATTTTAAGAGCTA
Organism: Cepaea nemoralis; assembly: GCA_014155875.1. Taxonomy (NCBI): domain Eukaryota; kingdom Metazoa; phylum Mollusca; class Gastropoda; order Stylommatophora; family Helicidae; genus Cepaea; species Cepaea nemoralis. Next base: position 4,681 of record JACEFZ010023367.1, read on the forward strand.
TGTTGCAACATACTAATGTGAGTCGCGGATTATATCAGAATCACTGCAGGGAAACACTCCAAACAATCGAGGCTTTTAACAGATTCAGTGGCAAACAAACCGTTTGGATAAAAACAGCTATGGATAACGAGAAATGGGAAATAAGAGTATGTCACAGTTATGACTTTAAAGTTGTTAATATGTTAGCAGACGTGTTTTATTATAACACAATGGCAACATTTCAGCGGTTTGTAAGCCCATGACAGATACGGGAAGTCACTTAAAATTATTAATCATCCCGTAGCACTTGTTTAGTTAAAGACCCATTTTACAGAATATTTGTAATTCTTAATATACAGCGGATGAGGGATTTCGTGATTAAGCACTTGTCTCTTTGGTTCGTTTTCGGGCTCAGTCATTCGGGTCACGAGTACAATTTTCTCGGAGATGATTGGGGGTCGACGCTGGAGCTACGGAGTTAACCGCTTTCGGCAGCCGGCTCTGTGGAAAGAGACTGAGCAATACGGGATACATGAATGTGGTTTTTTAATACTTAACACTGAAGAAACCTGGGACATAAGCTGTAAGTAGTGCGTCTCGAAAACTTAAGTACTTTGACCACATCAAATACAGTGGTTTCGGAAAAACAGTAATTGCGTTTATGGTTCTTGTAAAACGAGGCAGAGTTTCACCAACATAGTGTTGGACACAGGACATTAAAGAAACGCTGGGCAAGAATGTTCATGCTGTTAGGGACCATCGAAGTCTGGAGAGTCTTTCTAACGCTCTGTGATGACAGCGACGTTCTGCAAATGGTGTGATACGCGACGATGGCATGCCTTTTAATATGACAAAAATGGATGATTTATCCATGTTCATAAAATTGTTTTCATTGAGCTTCTCTTCCTCTGCCTCTGTCTCACTCTCTCTCACACACACACTTTCTCAATCTATTCTCTCTCTATTTCTCTCTGTATCTATATATCTCTTTATTTATCTCTCCCAATGACACATACACTCGCGTTTTCTTAATCTGTTCTCTGTCTCTCTATCTATTTCTCTCTTTATTTATCGCCCTCTCCCACATACACACACTTTCTCAATCTATTCTCTCTATCTCTCTCTATTTGTTTCTCTGTTCCCCCTACCCCTTCCATCTCGCTTTTCATTATCAGCTTCTCAAGAACAAGCACATTTGTTTGCTGTTGTTTTCCATGAACTGAAATACCTATTCCTATGTATATTTGCATTTCTGTTGCATCTATTTCTCGTCTTCTTCGTAAAACCTTCAGTCTCCAGCCAAAATAGATTTAAAGAGAGCATAAATCAATTCAGGTTGTGGATATCTTCATACATTTTATCCTCAAATTGAACAGATGTAGTCCAATATAGTCTTCTCTGTACAGACATGTTAGACACTCTTGCAGCAAATGGTTAACAGTCAACTTACCAATAAAGCAGCTACATGCATCAGATTATTGTATCTTTAGTTTACTGAACAAGTGGTATTCCTGTCTGCTATGTCTGTGTCTTGTGCTGAGTTTGAAGTCTACGATCTTTTCACATCGTCGATCTGTTTACTTCGTAAATATACATCACCTTTCATATGGTCTGGGTGCTCTGATTCCATAGTTGCTTCTCATGAAGGGCTTCTATTTGATTTCATAATTGCTTAATCATTTTCACAGCTTCAGCACCATACAGTTGTACTAAGAATATATATTATATATATATATATATATATATATATATATATATATATATATATATATATATATACAAGACCTGCCCAAACATTCCTCAGTGCACTTAGGCCTACAAATGTGATGGATCTAACACTTCACATATTAATAGCAAGATGCTGATTTGGAACTTTTCGATTATTTTAATTCAGCTTCTGGCCAGCGGCTATATACGGATCTGAAACATGGACTCTTAACTAAAATAGGATGAAAATAACTTGGTAGATTTTAGGATGTGATGTTATCGTAGGATGCAACGAGTGAGATGACTTAAACGGTGTATAGACCCTGGGGGAAACAGTTATTAATAACTATACAAAATGTAGAATGACTTGGTCTTGGTCACAATTTGAGGCCTAGTCACAATATGAGGCGTGGTTGCAGTATGATGACATTATGAGGCGTGGTCATAATACGAAGCATGGTCATAATACGACGTATGGTCATATTATGAGGCATAGCCACAATACGAGCCATGGTCATATTATAAGGCATGATCACAATATGAGGCATTGTCACAATATGAGGTATGGTCATAATATGAGGCATGTTCACAATATAGGTCACAATATAATGCATGGTCAAAATACGAGGTTTTGTCCCAATATGAGGCATGGCTACAATATGGGGCATGCAGGTCTATTAGAAATAATGAAGAGAAAAATCCAAGGTGAAAGAAACATTGCCGAACGTCCCAGAAACAGCTACATTACACAGGCACGAAAGAACATATGGCTCATGCTTAGGAAAACTGTCGAAAATGTCTGAACTTAGAGGACAACGAAGCGACCTGATCAAGCGACTTCAAAGCCAGTCTAAGGGGTAGCTGACCTGAACCTAAGGATGATCCGGGAGGAACTAATCAATGTTTTGTGGTCTATGTGGTCAGAAGTCAGGGAGATCTCCCACAGTGTGCTATAGTGGCCGATATTTGCTCAGATCACTAACTCCAATATACTCAATGATCAGCGGCACAAGCATGACTCATGGATGAATTAATGTCGACTACAGAAACTCAGAGTGTTCGATAAAACATCTGGAAATCTGCTGGGGAACAGCAATTCTTTGGTGAATGGCCTTTAAATGATTTAAGGTCATTATTTTGGGCGGCCGCATTTTCAAATATTCCCAAAGAGAGACCAGAGTCTTGGGGCCGTCAGTGATAAGCATTCCTAGCGAAAGACTAGTATCTGGAGACATTTCCAAGCGTTTCGGCAGATTGGTTGGTTGGTTAGTTGGTTGGTTGGCTGGCTGGATGGATGGTAAGTTGGATGCTTAGATGATTTGTAGATTGGTTGGTTGTTTGTTTGGTTGGTTGGTTGGCTGCTTGGTTGCCTGGTTGCCTGGTAGCTTGGTTGGTTTGTTAATCTGACATTCTAGGCATTGAAAACGGCTTGTATTTATCGGAGTGAGGTCGGCGAATAGGCTTGTCTCCCGACTCACGACCAAAGTACCACCTACACAAGGGTTTATTGCCACGTATCTCTTCCATCTCCGTGTCCGGAAATCAGTGCGATGTACAAGGCCAGCCCTGGAACCTCAAACCCATGGATAGGCATTTTACTGACATAACCAGATTAGATTCAACACAGCACTTTCGCATGGCCTTGGTTAGTCCCAGATCTGTAATGTCCCCCCCCCCCCCCACTCTTTTTTTACCGCTCTAGATTGTAGGTATGTTATTGGTAACAGGCTTAAAGCCAACCCACACGGAGAGAAGCTGAAAGTATAAACCACACGTCATCACAGACAGAATGCAGACATTTCTAAACGCATAGATTGTTGCCGGTGCAAAGATGTGAAACCAGGAGTAGATAACAGCTGACCTAAAGATGGACAAAGCAATAAGATTGTGTGGAGGTTGGGAAATAGAGGACGGATAGGAGAAATGAGAGAGAAAAGTCCAAGAGACAGCGAAAATGGGAACATTTTTATCCTCGTTCACGATTTCAATGAATTATCGAGAAAGAATTTTTTCAACAACCCCCCCCCCCCCCCCCCCCCCCCCAAAAAAATCACACTCCACACCCAACCACACACACAAAATATATACATATATACATAAATCAGACTGTGATTTAACAAGACATTTCTTTAGAAAATGTTATTTTGAATGGAAAAGGGAATGTTGTTTTCATTATGGGATCGTATTTGGTTAAAAAAAATATCTAAAAGCATTTTTACATGAGTCAACGAAATTAAATATGAAAGCTTCATAATATAAAAAAAAAGTCCTACGTATTATGTCGTGTCCTCTATTCCGTTACTCGTAGACTCCTGGTTTCAAGTATATTTACTTAGTGCTTAGCTTATATCATATTAAAATGCTTAATCCTTCTTATCTATACGTAAACATGTTAAATACTCCTTAATTTTCAAGTCTAGATGTGAATATGTTTCTTCGTGTGCCATATCTGGAACAGACATCAACGATCATGTCTTGTAAATCCTCTCTATCATGTCAATATTAGTCAGAAATGGCATTATCAGCCTGGGCTATCTGTTTCCTGTGGAGATTTGGGGTACGTCATCTCCCAAAGTTCGCTTCGCTGTCACGTGGTGTGGAAACGAATAAAGCAGGGGACTTTCGAAATGTCTGGTTCCCCTGAGACAGAGATAGCAAGTCGGCATTGGATTTTCAATTGTTCAAAGAATCAATAAGAAAGTAAACTGAACTAATGTATTCAATTAAATATTTGGATTCATTAAAGGTGTTCGAAATAGAATAAGAGAGGATAAGAATGTGTAGCACAGAATCAGAAACATATTAGAAGTAATAAACCGATTCAGTGCCATGGGATGGTAAATCGTCATATTCAACAAATCCACTGCCATTGGCGTTTAAATAAAACTGTAGTTAAAACTATATATACAGTGTTTGTTTTTATCTACGCAATCCCCTTTAAATTGATATATAATTCAACATTACTGTTACCATATTGACAAATGATAAGTCATAGTTGTGAAACTCCCCTACTTCCCTTTCTCCGCCATCCATGTTCGTTTGGTCCAAACCTACATTTCGGCACTGAATATGTTGAAGAAGATGTTAAATAACGTGGCATAATCGGGGCAAGATCACAGTTCTGAACTAGGAGTTTGGTGTTTGTATGAGATGGCAAAGAATGACCACGATACCGGCATAGCATTTGGTGATGATGATGATGATGATGATAATGATGATGATGATGATGATGATGATGATGATGATGATGATGATGATGATGATGATGATGATGATGATGATGATGATGATGATGATTAAGAAATATATACACTTAATACCATTGGTATTTGCAGACACACTAATAAGGAGAACAGAGAGCATGTGGTTACACTAATATTATATATTCACGTGTTCATGGATGGCAAGGCAAGACATAGCCACCAGCGGTAATTTCCTAGTAGACTCATGTACATTAAAGAACATACTTTTCAGCAAATGTGTATCAGATAGAAACTCACAAGTATTGATACGTCTTCATATAAGTGAAGGGGAAAAGTAGAGATAGGGGGAAACACTAGACAATATAACAATATAGAAAGCTACTGTAACACCAGGAACTCAACCTACAGTCTGCAAATTGCCAAAGCGTCTGGCCGGAGTAATATGTAAGACAACAACTACCGCATGGATGGAAAGTTATTCAATCTCAGAAGGCTGGAAGCTAAAACTAAAACTAACAGCGACACCGTCAGAGAGCTGCTGTTTGCTGATGATTGCGCTCTATATGCCAACTCAGAGGCAGACATGCAACACAATGTTTCAGCTTTCTAACATGCCTGTGCCAACTTTGGGCTCAATATCAACTTGGATAAGGCTGTAGTTATGTACCAGCCAGCTCCAGAGAATAATCACACTGTGCCGAATATCAAGGTGAATGGTCATAGACTAAGTGTTGTGGACAAATTCACCTATCTTGGCAGCACTGTGTCACAAGCTGTCACAATTGATGACGAAGTGAATGCAAGAATCTCCAAGGCCAGCGCGGTCTTTGGCAGACTGTACAAGAACGTATGGGATAGAAATGGAATAAGCCTGCAAACAAAGCTGAAAGTCTACAAAGCACTTGTATTATTCACACTGATATATGCTTGTGAAACCTGGACTGTTTATCGGCGACACACTAGGAAATTAAACTACTTCCACACAAACTGCCTTAAGAAGCTATTGAAGATTAAATGGCAAGACAAGATCCAAGACACTGAAGTTCTAGAAAGAGCTTCCATGCCCAGTATCCACACTCTACTAATGAAGAATCAGATTCGCTGGGCTGGTCACTTAACTCGCATGCCAGATCATAGGCTCCCTAAACGAATTTTTTACGGCGAGCTGCGTTGTGGTAAACGCTCCCAAGGCGGCCAGAGGAAACGCTTTAAAGACACTGAAAATCTCACTGAAAGCTTTTGGAATTCATCTTAACTCCTGGGAGACCTGCCAAAGACCGAAATTCGTGGCGTACATTATTACGCAAAGTTGCAGTCACTTGTGGAACAAACAGAACTGCAAGAGCTGGAAAAAGGGGGGGGGGGGGCCTGGACGGGAAAACCACTGCAGGAGATCCTCCTCCTGGAACGTCAAGCATTCTTTGCCCTTATTGTAAAAATCTTTTCGAGCCAAAATAGGCCTTAACAGCCATCTTAGAACTCACAGCTCCATACTTTCAACCCCACTGGATGAAATGAATTGTCATCATCATTCTTGATGGACAAACAACAACATAGCGCTTTCACAAATGTTTGCCCCATTCACGTTAAATTTGTTTGAAAAGTATATGTTGCATCGTTATGGAATCTTTCCTGCAGTCTTATATTTACTCCCACTCAAAGTATGTTTCTTTGTTAGGTACAAAGACAACTGATCTCATGGAAAGCTGCGAAATGTCTTTGATGTTTTTGTGAAAATGTGTTGAATTCACTCTAACAAACTTGTTTTGCAGTAATCTTTGAACACTTCTGTTCAACTACGTGACGTGCTTCTCATAAGAAAATTCCCATGAACAACGGAGAATATTCATTATTGAACACTGATGTTTCCGTGTGAAGTTGTAATACATTTCATAATATGCTTCATATAAGATATAACATCAATAACATTAGATATGCAGATGATACAGTATTGATTGCAGACAATGCACAAGATCTACAACAATTAGTAGACGCAGTTGTTGTACACAGTGAGCAGCTGGGGTTGGAATTATATATAATTAGTTAGTTAGTTAGCTAGTTAGTTAGTTAGTTATCCTCATTATCCAAACCGCTAGAAAAGCACATCCACAAAACAACACTAGATCACTTAGTTCGCCATAAACTGATAGTTGACAGCCAGTCAGGATTTCGGCCAAAATATTCTTGCCATACGGCACTAACAAACATGATAGAAAACTGGCATCAAAATATTAACAACAATACTCTATGTGGAGCGGTGTTTATAGACTTTAGGAAAGCATTCGATATGATAGATCATACTATTCTAATTAAAAAACTAGAAACAATGAAAGTAAGTTTTAATATAGTGACATTAATAAAATCATTCTTATTAGACAGAAAGCAAGTAGTATCACACAATAAAGTTTTATCTCAAGCCATTACCATTAATATTGGAGTACCTCAGGGGTCTATTCTTGGCCCTCTATTATTTGCCATTTATATAAATGATCTTCCATTAAATCTGTCGTCGTCCTGCGATCTATTTGCTGATGACTGCACAGTATATACAAACGCTGTTGATCGTAATGTGCTAGAATTATCCTTGCAACAGGAAATAAATAGTGTAGTTAACTGGAGTTATGCAAACCGCATGCAAATTAACATTACTAAAACAAAGTCTATGTTAATAGGAACCAGGCAAAGACTTCACACTCTAAACTCGCAGAGAACTCTTCAGCTGCACATTGGCAGCACGCCTGTAGAAAGTGTCACCGAGCACAAGACACTGGGTGTTATCATAGATCAAAATCTAACTTTTAACTCACATGTTCATGCTCTAGTTAAACAAATAGCCAAAAAAGTATACCAACTTGCCAAAATTAAAAATTTCCTTGACGAAAACACAAGAAAGATATTCTATACTTCTCATATACAAACACATATTGATTACTGCTCCACAGTCTGGGATGGATGCTCCAAATCAATAACAAAACGCCTATATTCACTCCAGAAAAGGGCAGTGCGTTTAATTAATGGTGAAAAGCTTACCGACAATGCTAACCTATATAAACGTCTCCGGTTACTGCCACTCCACAAGCGCCTGCTTTTTAATAAGACCAAACTAATTCACAAATCCTATTCAAAATGCTCCAAGCTACCTTTGGCCATTGTTTAAATATAACGCTAGACATAGCGAACGACTAAATATACTTCATGTCCCTAAACCTAGGATAAACTTATATAAAACAAGCTTAGCATACTCTGCCGCTCAGTTGTGGAACAATCTTCCACAAGAAATCAAAGACACCACCAATCATGATACATACATTCGCAGCCTGTTTGAACACTACCTTAGTACAGACTACATGCCCCCATAACAAATAACACAAAAAAGACAATACTGGTAACTTATCTCAAACGACAACTAGCCAAAAAACATTCCCTTATGTATGGCACGTTACACCCTCCTTAGGTATTTATAATGCCCATGTTAAACACTGCCTCAGTGAGTCATTTGTTATTGATTATTTTTCATGCGTTTTAATGTTCTTTTGTTGTCAAAAGTTGCTTCATAAGTGATGTTGAATGAAAGAGTGTATGAGAGGAAATAGAGAAGAAGGGCAGAATGTCAGACGGGCCTGCGTGCCCAATTCTTAACCCTTTGAAAATACAGACTTATTATTATTATTATTATTATTGTTAGTTAGTTAGTTTAGTTAGTTAGTTAGTTAGTTAGTTGGTTGGTTGGTTCATCGGTTGGTTGGTTGGTTGGTTGGTTGGTTGGTTCGTTCGTTCGTTCGTTCGTTCGTTCGTTCGTTGGTGATGGTGTAAGAAGTAAAAGAATAGTGGTGATGCAGGAAGTAAAAGGAATGTGGTGATGTAAGAAGTAAAAGAATAGTGGTGATGTAGGAAGTAAAAGAATAGTGGTGATGTAGGAAGTAAAAGAATAGTGGTGATGTAGGAAGTAAAAGAATAGTGGTGATGTAGGAAGTAAAAGAATAGTGGTGGTGTATGAACCTTTCAAACCCTATTTACAATCAGAGTCCACTAAACGGGAATTTAATGATGACAAAGTGAACCAACAAAGCCAGAGAAAGAGACGGAGAGGAGCAAACGATAGAGAACGAGAGAGGGGCGGGCAAAAGAGGGTGTGTGAGACGGAGGAATAGAGAGAGGAGGCGAGCGATAGATGGGAGCGAGTGAGCGAGAGGGGCGGTGAAAGATAAAGGGCGAGAGAGAGAGAGAGAGAGAGAGAGCGTGAGGGTGGGCGTGAGGACAAACGAAAGGGAGAGAGAAAGCGGATGCAAGCAAGAGAGGGTGATAGAGAGGGAAGAATTAAAGAGAAGGGGCAAGCAAGAGAGTGAGAGAGAACGTAAGGGTGGGGTGAGGACAAGCAATAAGGCGATAGGGGAGAGCGCGAGGTTGAGAGAAAGTGATGAGGCCAGTGAGAGAAAGGGGGGAGGCGAGAGAGAAAAAGGCAGAGCCGGTCAGGGAGAAAGGAAAGAGGGGCAGCAGAAATAAACACAAATAAAACATTTAATTTAAATAAAATAAAAGAGGATAGTTTTATAGGCATCTATGTACCAACAGTATGTGATAATGTCCTACCAGCTCTTAACGACATTAAACAAATGGGAGAGAAAGGGATATGTGCAGCATTAAGGAAGTAGCAAACGAAGCAATTAGAATTAAAATAAACAATAGTTTGGAAAAACAAATAGTTAAATGAAGAGATAACAAAAGTAGTGGAAAGCAAATGATCGCACATAAACAGATGAAAGAAACGAAGAACAATTTAATTGAAATATAGGGTATCAGAAAGAAATTGAAGAAGGGTAATCATAGAATCACAAATAAACACTTGGCAAGAATACTGAGAACTCAGATTTCAAGATGTAACTAGAAACTGGAAGAAACATCTGAACAGCGTGAACAAGAGAAGTCTATCGTGGTCCATTAAAAAGAAAGAAAAGATGAAAATGCAAGGGAAATTAACTTCATTGTAATCATGAAAATACACCGTCGGTATATCCAATATCGGGAACTGCGACAGCGCAGTGGCTAGTACACTTATCTGCTGGCCCGGTTATCATGTGTTCGATCCCTATACAAGCGGGAATTATTACATTTATTAACCTGGGCTCTCAGATCGACCCAGCCTCAAGTAGGTAACATTAAATATTCTAGGAAGTAAATGCGACAAAGTACGATATTGACCATATCAACCACTGAGTTTCTAATCTCATCTCATCTCATCTCATCTCATCATGTTCCTCTTGTACCTTGCGGTGTCGAGGTAAGTATAAACATCGTGAGAGTGCCCGATTATGGTCTTCATGTATCGATATTCCCGTGAACTCTGATGTTCCCTCCGTCCATCGTTTACGTGGTCGGCCTCTTCCTCTGATTCCATCTGGTCTGTATATCATTGCTTGTTTGGGATGCGTTAAATGTAACCTACTTGATGGCCAAACCATTTGACTTGATGCTTTCTAATAAAATCGAGTGCTGCTTTGACCCCCCCCCCCGACCACACACACACACACACACACACACACAACACACACTTTAGTCCAGTTTTTTCATTTCTGATTTTATCTATTTTTTACGTTGAGTATTTTTCTCAGGAATCTCTTTTCTGTTGTTGCGATTTTTTTTTTCTCTTTTTCTGTCTTTGTCAGGTTTGGCTTTGGGTACATAGAGTTGGAAGGAATACTGTATTGAAAAGTGCCTTTTTAGTAGCTATTGATACATGTTTGTTCTTTATTATTGGTCCCTTTGTCCAATGAGTTGGTTTGCCTTGTTGCATCTATTTTCGATCTAGTCTTCTGATTTTCCATTTATATATTATACTTCCTGGGTAGAGACACATACAGCTAAAAGATGCTGGTGTTGACAGCGATGTCCTGTAAAGGATATGAAAAAAGGTACTTTGTTTCAAGGGATGTTCGTTTGGGTGAATTGTTGTTTTTCTTTTTTAGTTATAGTCATTACTCTGTTTTGCTTGTGCTAATTTTCATGATATGTTCCCTACACTTTCTTTTAGACTATTCATGGGGTCTTGTAATTCAGCTCTGTTTTTGCTTTTAGTGCTTGGTCGTTCGAAAAACAGGAGTTCTCTAAGGGTTTAGAAATGCGATGGTTCTTCTTCTGTGTTCTCGTCTTGCGGTTTCTTGCGGTCTCTGCTTGGCTGGTTTTTTTACATATGTTGTCTATATATGTTATGAACAAGAGAGGGACAGGACACAACCTTGTCGTACTCCCCGATCTTATGGTAAGGGTTCTGAGTGTCTCCCTTTTTCTCTCATATGCATTTGCTGTTTATATACCTTTTTACATAGGTTTGTTAGATGTGTACTCACACCATATTGTTTAAAGGGTTTCCCCCAGCTTTTTTCTACTACTCTATCAAATGCCTTTTCTTGGGCGACAAAGGCTAAGTAGAGTGTTTCATGAATTCGATTGATTTTCTATATGCTGTCTAAAGCAAAAATGGCATTGTGCATCCCTTTTTTTTTCCTAAATCCAGTTGTGTTTCGCTTAGCTGGGTTTTTTTTAGTAGTTCGTATCTTTTCTCAAAATTGTGCAAAATATTTTCCCATTATGATCAATAGTGAAAAGCCTCTGTATTGTGTGAAATCTCTTTTGCTGCCTTTGTTTTTCCAAATTGGGATAATTATGGGGTTTCCCCCCGTCCGTGGGGTCTGTTGTTCTACCCAAACATGGGTTTAATAGTCTATGTAGCCATGCTATTCTACTTCTCTTGCTACTGGGTTTTCTGTTAGTCTATAAATATTTTTCCTACGAAGATGAATTGATCAATGTAGGTAAATAATTTACTATATGTAAGTAATGAGGCCTTCCCGTGGCAAAGGCGTTACAAACGCGGTTCGTAATTCCCTACCTGTGTTCGAATACACCTCGACCGATTTAGCAGGAGACCGTGACGCGCTAGGTTTAACGAGTAGTATGGGGCCGGTCGTTCAGAAACAATGACAAAATATTGAACGTAAACTTGCCAAAAACATCAACACAGGGCTGGAGTTGACAGTGATTCCTGTAAAAAGGAAAAAAAAATGGGGGGGGGAAAAAAAAAACAAAGGGGTTAAAATTTTTTAAAAAAAAAAAAAAAGGGCCCCGG